>VZRE01012162.1:87810-108688 GCA_013396775.1 Cephalopterus ornatus
GCCGCCATCCGCCTCCCCCGGCGGGGGCGGGCGACGGGGCACAGCCGGAGCGGTGCCGCCCGCAGGGAGCCTGGCTGCTCTCGAGAGGCAGGGAGGGCTGCGCTAAAGGCAGGGATGGTGGATGGTGGATGGTGTAATGCCCGGGGGTGGCCTTTCTTGCGAACTCGGGGGGTCGTGGCTGTCGCTGTTTGTGACAGTTTGTTTTGGTGCCTCCGAAGCCTGACCCGGGGCCTTAAAACTCTCCCCGGGGCTGCGTGGCGCTCCCGGAGGCAGGCAGTCGGCAGCCGGGCTGGTCTAGCCCAGCCCAGCCCAGCCCAGCCCAGCCCGCTGCCCATCTGCCTGGCCGGGCATGGCCACCCGCCGAGGGCAGTTTTCACAGAATCACAGAATGTTTTGAGTTGGAAGGTACCCACAAGGATCATCAAGTCCAACTCCTGGCTCTGCACAGGACCATCCCCAAGAGTCACACCGTATGCCTAAGAGTACAGTCCTAATGCTTCTTGAACTCTGACAGGTTTGGTGCTGTGACTTCTGCCCTGGGGAGCCTGTTCCAGTGTCCAAGCACCTTCGGGGTGGAGAACCTTTTTCTGGTATCTAACCTAAACCTCCCCTGACATAACTTCAGGTCCTGTCACAGGTCACCAGAGAGAAGAGATCAGTGTCAGTGTCAGTGCCTCCACATCCCCTCACAAGGAAGTTGTAGACTGCATTTAGGCTCCCCCTCAGCCTGTTGTTCTGCAAGCTGAATAGGGCTCTTGATGAGTTGTGGCTGACATCCCTGTTTCAGTTCATTCCAGGACACCAGTTCTATTCAATGGAACACAGACCTTCTTAATTCTCATCCCTTTATTTTCTCCTAGTTACTACCTCTTAAAAAAGTAAACAAGCTTTCTTTTGGACAAAAGGCATTAGATTGTTGTCACAAAAAGGTCAAAAAGTTAAAGGTCAAAAAATTAAGTCACAAAATCGTTGTCAGAAAAAGGTCAAAAAATTAAGTACCAATGCCCCCAAAAGTTTGTCTTCCCTTAAAATTCGGACCTGATTGAAATTTGACAAAGATTTTCAAAAGATAGTTAAATATTCACACATGAATTAAACATTTATTCACATGTAATATCCTAACTTTCCTTGTTTGTGGGGAAACAAGCATAGCTCTTTTTTAACTGAACAGCAGATCCTACCTACTCATTAAAGACTTCTACGATTGGAGAAGATAACTTTGTAGCCCAGTAGATATCCTACACTGCAAGAGATAAGTATTTGAGCCTCATTGTGATAGATAAAAGTGGTGGATGTCACTAAATTAAAAAGTTTGTGGTTGCCTGGGAACAAGCTGACTGTATTCATCATGGGGAAATGAAAGACAGCCCCAGTCAAAACTATGTATTTCTGCTGCTTCAAGAGAGCTAATTTCCCCAAACTGAGAAAAACAGTAAAGGGAACCAAAAAGACAAAACATATTTAGTGTGAACATCAAAAGAGGAGCTCTCTTAAAGCCTCTATTAAATGGCCAAAAGACTATGACTTTGCAATCACAGAAGGCAGTAACTTTACCATAAAAACTCTAACGTGCCTGTTAGAAAGAAAATGGAAAACAAAGAGAAAACTATATAAATTACAGTTACTATAAATTACAAGTTACAATAACAGAAATTGACAAGTTAATAGGCAAGCAAAAAATCCATGGTTAAGAACCAAAGATAAATAGGATACTTAAAGTGTGTTAGGACTAAAAGGAAACCCAGGGATAGTACTGGCCCATTACTAAATGTGGTGTTTTGTTGGTGTGGAAAATGTAAATATGTTCAGTAAGTACTCTTGTGCTACAAAAGGAACAAGTAGATGGATCTCAAGGGGATTATGAAGAACTGCTCCAACCTGCTAGTAATTAAAAAAGATAGGAATCATGACCACTTTTCTATAAGAAAACTTAGATAACTTTTACTCCCAGACCCCGAATAGATGTGTGGACTCTTTCATCTGTCTTAGTAAACTTTGGAATACTTGTGAAATTCCAAAGGGATGCTAATCTTATACGAGTAGTCAAAAAGGGGCAAGTGCAATGAGAGAAAAATACAGGTCAATATAAGCACCCTAAATAATAATGGGAGTAAAATTTAATTTTAAAATATTTCAAAGAAATTAACAGAAATAATTCCAGTCGTTTTTAGGAAGACCGAGTCTAATCAAACTTCTCTAACTTCATTCTTCCACAAGATTGCTCAATTAGCTATGTGCATATTGACAATTTCGACTTCTAAGAAAGTCTGGAAGAAAATGTAGTATCCCATGAGATCATTAAAGCAGATGCTAACTTGGCTAAGCCTTGCCTAAATGACTGATGACAAAAAGTAATGGACACTAAAGGAACTGTGTGTTTCTGTGGAAAGGGGGTCACATCTGAAAATGACACGGAAAGGAGAGAAATGGCAAAGGTATCAGGCAACCATGTGAAGTAGTCTGAATTGAATGGCAAACTGCACCTTGTCAAACAAAATACATTTTCTATAACTAAAGCGTAATTACTATAATTAAATCCCAGTAAACAAGCTTGAAGGATTGTAGGTGTGTACTGAGAAGGAAATGGCACTTGCTGGAAATGATTTAGCGGTTGTAGTCACCAACTCATCATAAACACTCACTCTGACACTGGTAAAAAGAAGGATTAACCTGCATTGGGGGAGTAGGAAGTAGGGGAGATAGTTTTATCTCTGGATATATCACTGATGAGACCAATCTTGTATACTGTGTTCCTGGCCATGTTTTAAAAAGAACATCGAAAAATTGTAGAGGGGGCAGATTAAGATCTGAAAATGTGACTTGAGAACTGAAGAAAAATTCTGCTAAGTGAGACTTAAAGAGCACAATCTGTTTATCGTATCAAAAAGATTGACTTGATTACAGCACATAAGTACCTCTGTGGAGAAAAAAATACTGAATTCTGAAGGGCTCTTTAATCTAGCAGAGAATGGCATAACAAGAAGCTGTAGTAGAAACTAAAGTGAGACAAATTCAAATAAAGCACACAATTTTTCTTCTTAAGGTGACAGTACATCACTGAAACAAGCTAACAAAGGCACCAAGAAGTTTTTAATGGTTACATGTACCCCAGCCAGGACAAGATGTCTTTCTGGAAGACAAATTTTAGCAAAATGCAGGTTACTGCCCTCATACTGCTTTTACACGTGTGAAATTTAATGACACAGGAGACAGAGGAAATCAGACCATATGACTAAACGGTCTTTTGTGTCTTAATTTTTTCTTCTTACACTAGATAATTATAAGAAGGGGTGGCTACTGATGAGCATCTGCTCAAAATTATATTCTTTGTCATCTGACTGCAATCAGTCTGAAAAACATGACTACCCTGAGTGTGTAGGATTCTAAATGATCACAATACATGAGATATTCTTGGCAAGCAGAGTATGAAATATGAAAGACCATCAACATTAGTCACCTATTTTCATTTGTCAGTGCACTAAGCTGACAAGATTTCAATTCCTCTGGGTTACAAAGGAGCTCAGAAAAGCTTAAGGAGAAGCTGAAGGAAAGGGCAGTAGAATGAATCCATTAAAAACACTGGCCATCAGACTTAGGTAATGTGATAATTAAACCCAAGGTTTGAAATGCTGGCAGGCAAACCAGACAACTAATTCAATATGCAATATTACACTAGTAAATATACATCAGTTTTAAATATTTATGGATTTCTTGCCCAGCTTGTGCATAAATGAATCAAGTTACCTCACCTGAAGCTATGATCCCCCATAATGAGCTGTGGTATGCAAGGAGGACTAAAAGGTTTGACACAACAAGTAATACCTACCTCTCTGAAGGCAGCCAGGACCACACAACTGAATTGTGTTGCACATAAACTATTGAGAACTACATTTAAACATTGATGAATTAACATTCTTCTTAAATTGTTGTATTTGCCAGGATGTGAACTTGCATCTTCTCTCCTCTGCTTCCAAAGTTGACATGGCAATGTTCACCTCAGTGGCCTTTCTGTTTTCTTTATCCTTCCCCCTCCCTGAAGTTTATTCTGTGAAGACAAAACCTTTTCAACAAGTAAGGAACCTTCTCTAAATTATGCAGAACCCCAATGGCTGTAAACAAATAGTTAGAACAGTAGAATAACAATACATTCCTTACTTGAGAGAGAAACAATTATGTTGAAGAAAGTTCATTTTAGAGATAGCATGTAAAAATTTTTTCAAATCCACTGCCCAAAAATTCAAAACAAGGGTGTTTTCCAAACAAAAATCTCAATTTTATTTAAAAGAGGCTCAAAAATTTTTACATACCTAATGTTGGTATGCAAAGTCTAACACCCTGTGATTAGTTCTGACTTCTAGAAATTATTTAGAAAAATGCTAGGCCCTTTAGATGGCCTTAAAGATAAAAGCTTTTATAGTTACCTCATCCTTTACAAATCTAACCTAGAATGTACATAACATAGAGTCTCAGGTCTTTTTCTGTATTTTCCCCAGAAGAAGCTGTGGACTCCATTTTTAGACAAAGAATTCACAACTCCAAATGGAGTGGAGAAAGAAAGCTGCTTGTGAAAATCAAATCCTGGAGCATGAATAATTGAAGTGTCATGGTTACTTCCATTGGTATCAACATCACCTATGGAACTCAGACATTAGTAGTCTGGTGCAGGTAACCAAGACAGAGAAGAAGAAGCATTAAGAGGTTGAAGGGCATTCATTACCTATTTGGTGCCCAGAGGAATAATGTTGCTATGCTACTAGAGACCAAAGGTGAAGACTGATCATTCTATACAGTAAAGTGAAGAACTAGTTAGGTTCTCAAGTTGCAGCATCTGATGCCTTCAAAGGAACAATATGGCATTGGCTGGCTGACAAAACACATTGTTCAGAACATCAAGGCTCGAGACAACATAACACATTTAGTGAGGCTTGGACTCTAGAGGCATCAGCAAAGACAACAAAGCCAGCAGTAATTTAGTCAACCTGCTGGCAAGTCTTTTCTGGTTTCATAGACCCCGCTTAGATATCCATGCTGTATATTTAAATATGTTAAATCACATCTATATTTTCTTGGCGGGGGCGGGGGATAGAAGGGGTAGGTAGGGTAATCCACATAGGGCTATTTATAACCCTTGAGCATGCAAACTTTCAAGACTGACTGTTGTTCATTCAAGTCAATAATGATAATTACAGATCTGTTATTATTCCCATGTTTAATAAAACAAGCCATGCAACATACATTATTAAACAGTAGACTACCTAAGGGGCCTGATCTCAAAATTGTAATACTATTTTTGAGTAACCGGTCTGTCTTGTGCATTCACCGTTAATCAATGCTGGCAAACCAGGTCATGTCATTTCCCTTCTCTGATGCTGGTTTTGGTGGGAGGTAAATCTCATAGGAGGAGGAACCTCTCAAGGTTTTGGATCAGCATACTATTTGACCCGTTACGTTTTCTGGGAAAAACATGTGCTCTAGGAAAGGTCCTCACCATAAAATAATGTTTAAGAAATCTCATTACACACTTTTATGAAGTTGCTTGCCCCTCCAGTAATTCAGTGGGATTAAATCACTCCTGCAAATTAAAAATAGGATGATCAACTGATTAGAGAAGGGTTTCTGTTGCTATTTGAATCACACAAAAGAGGGAGCAGGCACAGGAAGGAAATCACATTCAAGAATTGTAAAAAAAATGAGGATATTTTGAATCTCAGACTCTGATTTTATCTTAAGATCTCATTGATTACAAAGAGGAAGACTATACAAGCTTCATTCTTACAGTTTACAACATTACCAAAATCTTTTGATAGATATCTTACTCACATTTGCCTGTTTCATTTTGTTTTATACAGAGAAGTTTAAGGGGAAATGGCTAATTAAAACAAGATGTTTTCATTCTTATTATGTGTCTGTATTTGATTTTTTTTTAATAAACAAAAATATACTAGAAGTGCACATGGCTTTTTTCTTTCTCTTTTTTTAATGCAAGAATCTTAACCTATTTTAAGCCAAGGGGATTACAGAGGAGAAATAGAGAAAAATTGGAGTAACAGCAGATACCACACTGCTGTGATCATTGCAGCTAGTATGGGCATGTATGAGCTATCTTTAAACTAGCAGGCTTAGATATTGCTAAAGAAGTAGCAAAAGTAACACAATGCTCAGGACAAGCTGCAGACTCTTCCTCAAGGCTGGATATTTGGCCTGTGGCCCACTTGGAGTGACACGATGCTGCAGCCCAAGTGCTGCCATGCACAGGGAGATAACAAACGATCTTATGTGCTGGGTGAACAGATCAAACGTCAGTCCGTGGTTTATCTTTGATGTTATATGAAGATTACAAAAGTCGAAGATGCAATTAGTAAAAAGATAGGGTTTCACTCATTGGTCAGCTGCATCAGTTAGACTCACCCATATTGTCTCTTACAAAATTTTTTACAGATACTGTTGAATCAGGCTTCACTAGATATTCTTGAGACAATGAACTTTAAAGAGCATAAGACTAGAGGTGACAAAACAGAGAAGGGGAAAACCCTCCACTTTGACATTTTGTAGTGTCAGGAAATCTTAAGAAAACCCTATATAACTAGTTTTCCCCATAAAGCAACTTGTATGTTTTTCCCCACCTAAAAAAAATAATCCCTTGTGGTTTTCAAAAAAGAAATAAAAACTAGGAAATTTTGAGCAGGGTAAGTATGCCATCCTGAAATACCTTTGTGACAAAAGATGTAACTGTCTTATTAGCAAGCCATAGAATAAAAGGCATGAATATTGTTTCTAGAATCAGGATGTATGTCCTTTGTAACATGCAGCCCCCAGAAGGTAACATGAGTCCAAGAAATTAATTCAAACAGGTCCATCCAATGGAGGTCGTCGTGTGGTACCGTTTGGAAGCAAATACAGATAACAGAGAGTGTAAGTGAAACAACGTCTACATTGTCTTCCAGACCGTGTAATTACATTAAGTAAGGAGCGCTCATGCTTCAGCTTCCCATCTCTGTAAACTTAAGGAAAGAATGAAATTTATATCAATTCAAGACAAATTTTATATGCATTCATTCCAATTGCAAAAAAGAGAGTCACGGACCACATAACATTTTAGAAGGATGCAAAGCAGCAGGCGATTTCAGAACCACACTGAGCAATGTTATTTAGCAAAAAACTAGCCTGTGGCTTCTGCAAATGAAATTACTTCCAGCACTCACTTCCCTAGCAAATGTAGAATTCTGTGTACAAACAGTGCACACCAAGCAGCCTGAAATCGCATTTGAGGGGGGGGAAAAAGCTTCTTTGAGCCATCTTCATATCTAATGTGACTTTGGACAATTTCACTGCAATGAGCATGATTTCTTATGTTTGTGTGAAGACCTGTTACGGATAAAGAAGTCTGAAGTAAAATGAAACGGTTGCATGAAGAGATTATAAGAGTTGATGTCATCGCTGGGATACAGAGACTAGGAACAGGCAAGAAGCAAACAGATGTCACCATACCACAACCAGAACAAAGTATTTTTTTAATGGTAACATTTTAAATAGGGTAAATACTACATGCAAATTAGAGAGCTTGTTTCAGTTAGGTGGCTTATTACTTCTCTGTCTTCCAGAAGAAAGGGAGCAGCAATAGCGAAGGATTAATTTCTTCAAGATAACATTAGCTATATGAAACCAGAAGGTACTCTTGGCTTATGTCTGCTCTCTCATGCTAGCACAGGCAGAAATTATGTATTTCGATGACCCTTTTGTCCAAGTGTACACTGTTGCTTAAAAAGGACAGCTATGCCAAACATCGTGATTTTGATAGCTGGAAGTGGTTTTAATATCTAGGTTCCCCTGCAGAAAGTTAAGTGAGCAGTTATTTCCACTGGACACACATTCAACTAAAATTCCAGTCTGTCCCGATACATCTGGTTTTCATACAGCTTTCACAGCACTCAACTATATCAGTGGCTACAAACAGGTGGCATATATGACAAGCTGATCTTGCAAATTCAAGCTTAAGGCCAAGAAAGAGATTACTGGGAGTTGGGCACAGTACGGTGCATATCAGTAACGTCTGCAAAATTATTTTTTTTTGGTAGTTATTTCTCCAGTAACTATTTTCTAGCAAGGAAAAAGGTTAGGCTATGACAAAGCATCTTTTCTGAGATCAAAAGAGATAAATAAGAAAGAAAAGCACCTCTCAGGACAAGAATTATGCTAAGCAGCTCACTCCTCTTAGGTTCTCAGCTCTTACATAACTTTAAAAGTCGCCTTTGTTAGAAAACAGCTTGCATGCAGCCAATATGGGGTACAGAAAGGTCAAGGGAACACCAACGTGTTGCTGAAAGTTAACTACTATATTCCTGAGAGAGCAAGGATCTGAACTCCCATCTCCTGCATCCAGTACAGTGCTCTGCACATGGGGTACATTTTACATTTTGAGTTTGGGAATGAGCTAGTAATTTTAAATTATGATAGGCCAAAGAAAAAGAAGCATAACTCCCAGCCCCTTACTAGAATAAAAGGCTATTCTTGTTGCTGAAACACTATAACCCTTGTTTGGCCTTCCTAAGTACTCAGAACTCCACTTTCTCCAAAGAAAACACCCATGAAAAGTGCCAGATGTTTGTGCTGAGGCAAACCTAGGACACACTTCCAAACCTGGGGAAGGCGCTGATGTAAGATATGACACAGATGAGTATACCGCAACCTGGAATGTCTTTTGACATGGACACCTACAGACCTTTTGTAATATGATCATTATATAAACATAAAAAGAAACCGGAGTTTCTAGTGCAGAAATGTCCGTGTGTAAACATAGGAGAGAATAGAAGAGTTTTGAATAAAAGTTTGTTTTGATTGTTTTCAACTACATTTTCACTTTGGCAAAGACATTCACAGCTGAAGAGCTAAACTGTAGGCTGTACACTGCTATTTCATTTGCCATCAAATGCTTTAAGAACAATATTAGATTCTAAGATTGTGTGAACTGGTGTCTTGAAAAGAGCAATTTGCACAGTGTTTTCGATAAATTTTAGGAAGAAAATTAGAGAAAAACTTAGCTGCAAACCAACAGGTGCAACTTGAGATAAATGTTTCAAAATCATGGCTCTTTCATGAGATGTGCTGGTATTGGGCTGCTCAGGCAGGAAGGAGGAGTCATTATTTTCAATTTTACTTTTTATTCTTTATTTTTATTTAATCAGTCAGAACTGATTTTCTCCTGAGACATCCTCCATTCAAACTAATGGCATTCTTTGCCAAGGCACCTTTTCTCTTGGAGTCTCTCTGGATTTCACAGGTAAAGAAATGCAGACTGTGACTGCTCACTCAACCAGTTGTATTTAAAAGAGTAGAAATGACAACACTGCATAGTCTTCTGTGTTTGACAACATGGAAGAATATGAAGACTTACTTTACAAGCATATCAGAAAGAGTGGAGCCTAATGAGTCACAAAATACAAGGCCTGTCAGCAGTACACTGGAAAGAAAACAAAACAAACTTCCACCTTGTTTCATAAAAGATGCCAGTAAGATTTTAGGGCCTACTTACATAAAGCAATATAGAGTGGTATATAACACATTCAGAGATAAAGATGCCATTAAATTATATACTACACAACCAACTGTAGCACATTAAATCCAGTTACATTCCTGGATCATAACCATCCTCAAACATTTAATGTCAACAGCAACCTAAAACCAAAATATGTGTTGCATCCTGCACACAAGCACACCATTTTGAAAGGTTTGTCTAGATACAGTTCTAGTGTCAGTGTAGCAGTTCAGACACAGAAAAACTAACACAACTTCTGAAACAGATTCTCTTACCACTGGTATTTGAAAATGCTAAATCACTAGCTCAGATTAACATACTGCCTTTTAAAAGAGAGCGACTTATATTGAAATAGATAATTCTTCTTAATCATGTAGCTATTTGAATTCTGTTCAAAGGTCAATCTCTATAGTTTAGAACTTCTCAATAAACAGTCCTCTAATATAAACCAACTTACCGTAGCAAAATTAGGTATCTCAGATTACTACCAGTTTTTCAAGATGACTCTTTAAGGCCATTTGCTTTTTATTACAGTGTTTGGCCATTGAAACACAGCGTTACTACTATTTTTGACCCCTCTCTGTAAATGAATGAATATAGTCTTTAATCCTAGTCCCTTGCAATTCAGTTCATTTACAGTGGCAGAATGGCAGTAGAGGCTTTTGTTCCATTCTGGATGCTTTGTTTTCTTTACAGATGCCAAACAAATTCCTGAGTATTCCTAGTACTAAAATGAAGATAGTAATTGTGCCATTAGTTTTCAAGAAAAACCTCTGTTGATAGAAAATGGGACTTTTTGCTTGACAATTTGTAGTGGTTTTGATTCTAGGCCTTCCTTGGTGACCAGGTTGTAACCGAGGAAGTGGTCACGTTCCCAGTATTCCATACGATTTTCTACGTAAACCAGGGTATAAATAAGAAGGGGGAGAAGCCTCTTCCTCTCTCTTTCCTTTCCGGTGGATCCGGGAGCAGGGTCTCTGCTATCGACTCTGCTCATGTGGAGGAGTGAGGCCTAGAGTACCTTTTACACTTTACTGCTCTCATTTTCTTAGAGTTTTAAAACTTTAAAACTAGAGTTTTAAGAACTAATGTAGTAAGGGAAATATCCCAAAGAGCACTCTCTTTTCCTTTCCAAAACATATGTAGGTTTGTTGGAAGAAATACCTAAGCCTCTGACCCCATCTAGAATCATTAGTAAAATCTCATATTCTTAATTTTGTTACTCTAAGGCTTTTTTTCAGTATTCTAATTCTCACAACAATAAAAATCAGGCACTAATTAGTTTTATAATTAGGCAAGCTATCAAAAATAGAGACAGCTAATTAGTATTTCTCCCTTACCAGTTCAAGAAAAAATTCTATTCAATAAAATGGTTACAGCAAAATGGTAAATAACAGGGTTGCATTCAGGATGTTTCCAAATTCTAGTCAGCACTAAAAGGAATAAGGAACCTTTGGTATAACTAAGGCATTATAAACCCAATCTTTCCCACCTCTTGGGAACTACACATGAGACTTTCAAAGGTTTGCAACTCAGAGTTGAATTTGTCTATTTGGGTGATTAGTGTGCTGAAGTGCTATTTTCTGTCTAAGGACAGCATAACTACTAATGCCTCTTTCACAGTCTCCTCTTTTCTGAGTCCTGCTCCAGAATGTTAAGTACAACCTCCTGGTGTAAAGACTGTGCTGAAGCTTTCACTTGATTTCTCTTTTACATTGTCTACACATATGCTTTCCTTGGTTTTCTTTAAAGGCTAGAAGCATATAGCCCTCGGTGGCTTTGAAACCCCATAGGGTAATTTTAACAAACATTGTGTGCGATAGAGGCTCTAAAAGTTACCTTTGTTTGACAGCAGTCCCACCTGAAGGGGTTTATTTTATAGAAAATGTATAGGAAAGAACAGATTTTCTATCTGATCCTTGCTACTGTAGACAACAACAGAAAAAGCTAAAATAGACACACATGGCAATGTAGGGAAACAAGCCAACAAGACTGCTGTGCTAGTCATTAATGAGCTCCTTCTCCTTCACCCTGCAGAAAGGTCTAACAGGAAAACAAACAGACACTAAAACCAAAAAAGTTAGCTTATTTTCAGATTTTTTTTTTATAAGATTTGACACAATCTCTCTAATGGTGGGTTAATGGTCAACCTAAGATGCATCTGAAGGTCTGTGTCCAGTTTCTAGTGTGTCTCACTATCACTTTACCCAGAATCAATACTAACGCAGCACCTCATTAGCTGTCTCAGAAGATAGAGGCCAGTGAAAAAAAAATAGACATGGTGGATAAACAGCTGTCCAAATTATGATGCATCTTGCTCAGGCACCCAGGGTTAAGCTGGTCACAAGGTTTGAAGCCAAAAAATCCTTTCAAAGCAGTTTGGCAGGGAAGACTTGGAAGGTTTTGTTCTGTATCAATAGCATGATGAAATGTTTACTTTGTAGGATTGTGTACTTTGTTTACTTCTAGACTTCTTTAGGGGATAAATTCTGCTGATAGTTTAGAGTCTGAACACACTGGTAATGCCCTCAATCTCTTCTTTTTTCCTGAGGTGTGGTATGCTTTTGTGTTTCTGTTTTTTGTATTATGGCCTTTTATGTTATTGCAAGTTTGGGGGAAGTGTTCTGTGGCTCCTAGGATATACACAGAGTAGCATTTCTGTTGGCTTGCCTGTCCTAAACATTTAGCAAAGGGCTATCTGCTACTACAAAGGACTAAATTTGATGGCTGAGGTGCTTCTTTCAAGATTCCTATTCCATCAAGGTGGTCCTTACCCTTTATGAGTTAGCTAACTTAATGTGCAGCTCAAAGGGAGTGTGCTCCAAATCTGCCCTGCCCAACCAGCACAAAGAAAGCTAGACAGTCTCCAGAGCTATCAACACAACATAAGCTCGGTATTGTTGTTAAAATAGACAGCAAAAGCAGAGATTTCCCAGTCTGACTGCAGCTGCTAGTGCTTTGACAATCTCCTTTCCCACCCCAGGGAATCAAACTTCTCGCTGCAGATGTTTCCACAGTACGTCCTCCTGCCCAGCTGCCTGATAGATTAACACTAGGCTCAAAACAACACAGACTTTCTGTTTGCCTCTTTCTCTAGGTGATTGTAATCCTTGGTCTGCAGATTTTAATCCTTTCTTTCCTGAAATTTGCTATCTTATTTGAGACATTCTTTCACCTCAAGCTGTTATTGTCACGTACACAATAGCAGAGCCAATAGTAATGAGCAGTGCTGAGGAGAAATAGCACAATCGATGTGTTACCTAGATCCTGCCCTGAACTTGTTAAGGAATTGCAAGGAGAAATGCTGTCCCCATATGGCTCAAGAAATTTAATTACTACTAACTCTAACAGAGTCAGATTTTGCAGCCTTGGTTACTGAAGCTCCAAGTAAAACACTTTATGCTGAAAGCTCTCTATGGCTACCACTAGAGGATCTGAATCAACTAGTAAGGTATTTATAGGAAAATATGAAGACAAAAGTAGATTCACATTCATACACATGTTCATACACACCCTCCTTCATCCATTCTCCTTCCCCAAACCATCAATATACCTGACCCACTTTCTAGCTCCCTGCTGTTGCAGATGTTGCTGATGCAAAGCCTGTTTCAGTTTATTGGGAAGATACATTCATCAGAGAAATAATGCAGTGCAGCAGTGTCTTCTTTTGTCAGGAGCAGCTGGAATTATTGCTTACTTGGTCACCCCAAGGCATTCATAATTGGGAGCAGAAGACAAGTGCCAAGATAAGCTGTACAGCACACATTTTATGCCAAAAGCAGGTCGGGAATGTCTCTGTAAGTACAGCAAATGGTTTCACTTGTACCTTAATGAAGGCAATTTTCTTGGATTTCATTTTTGCTGCTTGCATAGAATTTGATCTGGTACAATAAAGATTCAAGTAGCATGCATTTATGATGCTGCAATACCAAAAGCTGTTACTTCTGTCTGCAAGAAATTCATGACTCCACAATAAAGAAAAAAATTTCGACAACTGTTAATGTTTTTGAGTATTTAGGTATGAATCTGAGGATTTAGCTTTACAATGAAGTAGCATTAATTTAACCAAAAGCATGGTTTTCAATTAAAGTTAATTTAAGCATGAAGTGTGTTAGTTTAAACCCTGCTCAGAAAGTTTAAAACAAAATCACATCATCTCCCAATGCACGTGATAGATGGTAATACCAAAGAACATCGGTTTCCACTAAGATGACAGACTGTGAACGGGAATGGCAGAGACATGGGTTCATGTTCCTTTCTGCCAGGTTTTGTACTGCAGTAGTAACTGCTGGCACGGTAGCAATCAGCAAGGAGACTATAAAAGCTTAAACCAATGCAGCTGTTTTCTTAGCAACTGACTTAGCCTTAACTGCAAACATACGGTTCTAGCACCTTCACCAAATGGGTGATAATTTGTTATCCCTTGTCACATTCCCTTGCTTAGCCACGGCCTGAGTAGAGATATCTGTGATGAAAGGAAATGAACAGTCTAGCTCCAGATGAAGAAGGACTGTGGGCAAGGTTGCCTTTCTCGACTCCTTCAGCTATACCACTAGCTGCATCCAGCTCCAGGACTGTGTTCTGCAGTTTCCCAGTGGGGCACCCTCCTGTCCTCTTCTCTTCTCAGGGACAGGTTGAATAGACTAATTTGTCAGTCTCAGAACAAGCCTGTCAGGAGCCTCTCTGTTGTCAGAAGGAATTATTACTTATTACTGGCTACTTATTATTTAAGTCCTGCCAAACCCCTTTGCAGTACTATCCAAACACATTTGACAACACTTTGGCCATTCCTGCGAACAACTCAGCTGGGAATAAAAAGTTTTACAAAAGTCTTCAACATGGCATGTTGTACACCACTGACTCACAACCTTTTTAGTCCAGGCCTCCCTTCAGTGAATCCTTTTGCCACTGGTCACTCTTTGGCAGCATGACTTGATGGAGGGCTCTGCAGAACACTGGGTGAGCATCTCTTCACTGTCTGCATGTGTGAGTGCAGACCAGCAGTACCCCAGAGGTGTGGGTGTTGAGTTTCATTTCTTAATACAGAAACATCCTCCATGACCTCAAGTGCCTCTATACAGTACTCAGATAAGTTCCTCTGCAAAGATCAAGTGGCAGGATTGGGGCCAAAGACAATTGCACACAAAGTGATGCCATAAGCTCTTTCCTCATACCTCTCCCTGGTTAAATAAAACTTGCCTCCAAATGATCAAATATTACTTAAAAAACCCAAAGGAAAAAACCAAAAAACATATTTCAAAGATATTATCAACTTTGTTCTATATTGGAAAACACTTTGACTGGAATTTTCCAGCAAAAAAAATATGACCTAGAATGCCCAGATGCCATTATATCTTACCCCAAGTTGAATGGATGATCATTATTCTTCTAAAAGCAGAAAAATTATTTAAGAGTCACATCACAGAGGAAGAGAACACTGATCTATTTTGACACGACTTTCAGATCAGAGACCTGTGAAAACAGTACTGTCCTGTCAAGATTTTAAAAAATGAACTGGTTGAAAATCACCTACAGAATGCTAATTAGGCCTATGTTTCTCTGTGCATCCCTGACATGCCACATGTTGAACTTCTGCTTCTTCCCTCCGCAGCTGAAAGTCAAAGAGTGAAGTGTTGCTGAGCTGCACTGACCATTAAACAAATAAGTGAGGTGACAGGAGATATATTTGTTAGGTCATTTTATAACTGAGATGTAAACCATGCATTTTTAGGGATGAAAAGGAAGGCTTGTATGGAAGCACAGGATTATGGCTACATGATCAGAATTGTACAGGACAGAGTACCTCAAGACAAAAGCCTGAAAGGACTTGGCTCAGAACAGCAATGTGCAAATGCAGAGTTTCCATGGGAATAAACTATGTTGATCAAAAAAGAAGCTACTTGGAATTCAAACTGGAGCAGCACTTCTAAGGCAAAAGCACCATGTGGTCATAACTTTTCCTACCTTGAAAGACTAAAGATTTATCCAATCCTACCCCACTTACACATTCATAGTCACAGAATATGAAACCATTTCAAAGGCAATGGAGTAAGTGGAGTAAGTATTCACACTTTCACAAAGTTTCCCTACTATACCTGGAAATTTTAGCCATTAATAGCAAAGGTTATTTTCCTTGCTCATCAGCCTTGTTACTAATTGTCATCATTATTGCTCTACCAGCACAGTGATGATCATTATGATGTGTTACAATGAAACATAAAACACTCAAGAAGTTTAATGTTAATAATTACATACTGCAAAACATACTCAGAAGAAATTGTTTACTGTGAGGATGGCGAGGCTCTGGAACAGGTCGCTCAAAGAAATTGTGGATGCCCCATCCCTGCCAGTGTTCAAGGCTGGGTTAGATGGGACTCTGAACAACCTGGTCTAGTGAGAAGCATCCCTGCCCATGGCAGGAGGTTTGGAACTGGGTGATCTTTAAGGTCCCTTCCAACCCATGCCGTTCCATGACTCTATGAAACAAGCAGGGCTGTGTACTGCCCTGAGTTCTGGACCATAACCATCAATGCCATTTAGCTGTTAGCATGCTCCCAGCATGGTTCTCACCCATCCCAGCTCTCACTTTCCCACATCCTACCTGGTCTCATTTTTGGGATGGAACAGTATTGTCATGTTTTTATTAAGCCATTTGGGCTCAATCATCATGTTTGAAGAGGGAAAGAAAATTTAGCCATGTGAATATGAGCTAGGCCTAAGGGCAGGGAATGCCTCCTGGCCCATTTTTATCTAGCATTAAAGACACTTTCCCTACACAATATTCATAGTACTGTGCAGCAGAATGAGGTCCAAATTGATGTACTAATTGCTATCTGGAAAGACTGAAGCAATTTTAATAATTGACACATGGTCAAGAGGAATTATTTTTCAAAAAAAGTTCTCTGAAATAGAATAGGTATATATTTAGGTGTGATAAAATTAAAACAATTTTCCAACACTGGAAGTCATTTGACACTGCTCAGAAAATCTGTAAAACTTTCACTGAAAGCATTCAGATCATCGCAGTTTAGATCACCAAAATCCCTTTTTTTTTCCCCAGGAGGAAGAGAAACAAAACTGATTGTTGTATTTTGGAGTCATTAATGATCTCATGTGGACTTTTTCCACAATGTTTGATCTAACAATGACAATTTCAGCTCTAGCAGTCTATGCCCAAGTGCAATGGATGCGAATATATAGTGGTTTTTGAAACAATAATGAGACAGTATCTAACTCTTGTTTTGATTCCTCTTCAGGAAATGTTCTCCATATGGCTATTTTCACAATGTTACAACTGAATCAAAGACCTGCAAGACATTTTGAATTGGTTCAACATCATCAAGTAGATGAAATGCTGTAAAGTGGGCAAAGTGTGAAGTTGCATGAGATATTAAATTGAGGCCAAGAGAAAAATGAAGGTGCTAAGATGGGTACTTGGAGAAGGAAATGGAAAAAAAAAGAACATCAAGACCAAGATCCCATTCCCTGCAATATCAGTGACCTGTGCAGATCACAACTGGGTCAGAGTCTCTGCAAAACCAGAGGACAAAGGATGGGAAAAGTCACAGAGTTCTCACAGACAGGTCTCGGGAAAGAAGAGAATACCCCTGCAAAGGCCAAAGGCCAAAACAAGCAAGCAGAGGGCCAAGTTCAGGACTGTCTGCCAAGAATATAAAAGAGCAAATTCCAAGTCCCAGAAATATTAGACAGCAATCCCTGAACAGATATACCGGTTCAGAGCATTTAAGGACACTGGGTATGTGCACACAGATGAAGAAGCCGAGACTGTGAAGTTCAGAATCAAATTTCCAGAATTCAGTGTTTAGAGTACCAGTGCTGAGGTATAACAGAAAAGAGACACGGTCATGAATCAAAAAACCTGGGTTTAATTTCCGGCAGCTAACTGGGGGAACTCAGGGCCTCAGTGCTACAGCCTCTAGACCTGAAAAAAATTATCTTTTGAACTTTTAAATGTGTACAAGATCAATTTGCAGGACAGAAGTAAAAACTATATTCTCTATAAGATAGATAATTAACAGGGACCTGCACAAAAGAAATCAGTAATATTCTGAAATTCTCTGATTTATGCAGCTGAAGCACCTGTTTTCTGTACATCATATCTTCAGACTCCTAGCATAGCAAACATTTTATATTGGAGTCACTTGAAGCTATTAAGGTATTCACATAGCCTTCACTGAAGGACATTGATTTGTTTTGGTTTAGCTGTTCTGCAGGCCTTGAAAGCTGCTGCTTTCCTGATATTGAAGTCCCAGAACCTTCATTTTGTGACAGAGGAGTGGATCTGGTAAGCCCGTGACGGGGAAGGATCCTGGAAAAAGGCTCGTACAAAAGAAGTTCTGAAAGTCTGTTTTGAATACTGGATCTTATCACAGGGCATATCTGTGCTTCGTGGTGTTACTGTGGCCTTGCCCCTCTACCAACCCACTGCCACTACAGGCAGATTACAGGTCACCTTGGTCATGGACATCCTCCATCATCAGGTTCCACAAAGCAGGAGAAAGCACAGGGTGTTATCTAGTGGATGGCTAAGGCAATGGACAGTCATGTGAGGAAAATGAGCTGTGATGCCATGTCAGGAACCTTTGAGCAATTGTGAGATTTGGCAGGTCTGTGACTTCCTTAATCTAAAATAAAAAGTACACGTTATCCTTTCAGGAGGAAAAAAGTTTGGCACCCTTAATCCTAATAACAATCATCCTAATAACATCCTAAAAGTAATCCTAATAACAACCCATAATAACTGAAAGGTCAAGGAAGGATTGCTGCTAGGTTTAGCTAAGGAAATTCACTTATGGTTTTAATTAATGATATCCAACTGCCTTAAAAACTGGGCTCTCTTGAGCACATCTCAGAATACATTCACTGAGCCTCCCTATCGTAAACTGCAGGGAAGGAATTGATGATAGTCACTAGAGAGAAAAGTGCAAACTCAAAAATAATGAGTCAGCCTGAGCTGTCTAAACTTGATTGTACCCCTCGTATATTTGCAGCTACTGTGGGGGATAGTTCTCAGTTTCTCAGACCACTTGCAAAGCAGGAGATACTCTCAGTGACGCATACAAAGAAGGGAAAACAGGACAAGAGGCTTCCTTGATGGAAAACATCTGATCAGATTTCGCCAGGATCAAAAGCACTATACCAACAGATCTTTCCGTATTCCTCTTGTCAATAATTTACAATAAAATTAGCATATACTTAAAATCTCCTACTCACAGATGGACTAGAAAACTTCCACGAAGCATTACACACTCAAGAGGACAAGCGGATGTTAGATGCAAGAGACCAGGGATCAAAAGCAGGAGCTGAAGCCAGTACAGTAGACAGAAGGGTGTAATAACCAACTCACGCTTACATAGACTGAAGCTTCAGCTGGCAGCAGAGAGCGGCATGAAGCCACCACTGAATGGAACTTGGTTTCTGATGTTCAACTAAGAAAGGAGACAGGTGACAGAACAGAAATGGGCTCTGTCACAGTTAAGGGACCAACTTTATTCTCTCACTGCTGCTATAAATATTCCCTTCGTTTAACTGTTTTCCAGCAGTAAGTGCACAGACATGTCAAGAGAGAGATACTGCCTCTTTTTAGCAAGATTTCAAAATTGCAGTCTCAGTGACTCTCTTTTAGGGGGGCACGTAAGTGCCAATCCAGATAGGAAAATTATGTTTTTAAATGGCCTCCTTTGAAACCCCACACTCGTAAGTAGCACAACTTGGCAAGCAGAAGAGAATTATGGTATTTACCAATCTGCAAAAACTCACGGTTGCTAGAAATGTGTATACTAACATTTCTGCTTTATAGTTTATGAATAGAAAGTGAAAAATATCACCTAGTACTCAGCCTCATGCACTGTGAGAAGCGCTGCAGTCTGTTCTACTTTCTTGTGCATAGCAGGCTAAGAGCTCCCCAGGCAAAGCAAGGGGGTGTTCAATACTGTGTGTGGCACTCTCACCTGCCTTGTACGTTTGAACATGCATTGTACTGAGCCTGCTACAACTGTTCAAGATTATAGTAAAAGTCATGTCAATTTCTGTAGTGACAAATTAAAAAATGAGACTGTTGTAAGAACTGTATAAAGAAAAAGAAGTCAAATGTAAAACCTTCTGGCCTGCAAAGAAATGGGTTCCAATATCCAAAGCACTGTGCGTGAGCTGGAACTGTCTGAGGACGTGCTGCTGGATTTTTCAACAACTTCACTATGTCACCAAAACTTGCATATGAAAGCATCCCATAAAAAAACACCTGTCTCAATGCAATCCAACACATTTTCGAGCACTGCACTATTACAATCTGGAATCCTACTAATTAAGCCTTGCAGGTGAAAAAAAATAATCCCCTGCAGAAATCATTCAGATTTTCTAAACTTTCTAAACTTTCCTCTTAACTAGTTTTCTTTGTGTAACTTGTACAGCTGGCACCAAACATATATTACTGTGGTTTTCTTGGCATGAGGTTGCAATGGCAGAAGGCCATGTTTTTCAAGTGAAATAGATACTAAGTACCAGATGCACAGAGAAGCTACGGCATATACATTTCACTTCTCTCTGTATTTACCACCCAACACTGAAGCTAAGATACATAAAACTGCTGGCTGTCTCCTTCTCTACTTGGCATGTAAATCTTCAAGTACTTCTAGAGAGACTCAAGTGTAAATGTGAGTGTTCCCTGAGTCTCTAGAGTACTTCTGACTGTGCACACAGATACTTAATATCATTTGGCAACTGAGTGCCAAGCTCTGCTGGCTTCCACCAGTCAGTGTTCCAGTTGAAGGGTGATCCAGGTGGTGGTATATCAGCACATCTAAAGGAAGAGTGTTATTCCTGCCTCAGGAAGCACAGCTAACAATGAACTACTCTTCCCTCTTTTGTACCACAATCTAGTAGTAAACTGAGCAAAAACACACATTTACAGCCATCTTGTGCCTGATGGAATTCAACTGGCCTCTCCAAAAAGCTTCTTTTACCACAAGTGTTTGCCTATTTTATTAGGCAGGAGTCCTTACCATCTCTGTGGCTGAGCCTGTTTTACTTTGCATGAAAAATCAACAGCTTGTTGGATGAAGGAAAGTAAAACCCTGTCACCTAGCGGTCAGGATTCTCTCCAGGGAGTTTGCAATCTCAGATCCATAGAAGTGGTTACAAATTTTGCAATGAAAATTATGATAAACATTGAAGACGTTGATAAACATATGATAAACGTTTGAAGACATTGGTGAAGGGATGATGTTCCAGGACTTTTCATGGGGGAATCATTGAATAAAAAGTATACCCCTAAAATTGTTTACTATTTTACACACACAGACACACACCAAAAAAAAAAAAAAAAAA
>VZRE01012162.1:108712-212739 GCA_013396775.1 Cephalopterus ornatus
AAGAATGATAGTGTAAAAGAAATACCATTCCTTATCCTCAGATCAGGGCAGTTTCAGTGAGAAAGCTGGGTCAAATTCCATCTGTAAGAGCAGAACAAAGTGCCCCAGTGTCTCTGTGTGCTGGTTATTGCCTCTGAGCTGTTGTGCTGCTGTGTCATTCTTCAAACAAAAAGGACCAACACATATCTAGGCTTAAGAAAAATGCATACTGCTAACCACACTTTTCCAAAATACTGATTTTTATTTTAGCATTTGTACCCAGGGACACTGGGAGCCTCTGAGTTGGGTTAGCTTGCTATCCAGCAACCATTTTGCAGGTGCAAAGGACACCTGGAGAGTCGCTGTACTGTTCTGTTTAGACAATCATCTTCTGCTTGTTTTTTTCCACACAGAGAAATCTCTGAGTCATCAGCATCATTACTGCCTCCTTTTTTGCTTACCTAGCCTCATTAAAAAGATTAGACCAATCAGCAAGGGGCAGCAATTTAACCAGTACAAACTTTACAAACAAAGCTTCACCACTTTCTTCCATCTCCTCTGATATTTTTACCACATAAAGAAACACTGTGGCCTAATTTTCCCTATGTAGGACTTCTGTTTTTGAAAAGGCAGTGTTTGTTATTTGCTGTCTCAAATACAAAATGTGTACGTGTTTTAATTCTTCCCATCAGTCTAACAATTCTATCTATAGTCAGTTTAAGATGCTTATTATTCTATTGTCTAAGCAACTGCCCCATACATGGCAGAGAACATTAAATCCCATTACAGCCAGAGGAAGATGAGTCACTGAATGGCAACTAAAATAACCATGGAATTGCTTTCAGTGACCCTTACACAAAGCCTATGGAAAAAGTCAGGATGAGTGACACCAGGACTCTATTGGCAAAATCTGTCTCTTTTCAAAATGAGATAATAAGAGTGGCTGAGATTAATGACCTAGAGATCAAAGTGTATATATGCTTACACAGAAATTTGCTGCAAATATATCTGAAATGCAAGGAAAGCCACTTTGTAAAGCTATCATATAGTACAGAGCAATGTTAGGTGACAAAAGAGTCTAGTCTTATACAGCTGAAGGATAGATTTGGCCAGAGAACATTAAAGGCAAGGCCTATTCTACCTCAGCAATAAAACTAATGTAACATCTGTGGGCAATGAAAACCCTTCTGTTCAGTAGGGAATTTAGTCTGATTCTCTTTCTGACTCTGCTAGGGCAGAGTTTGGTGCTGACTGAGAAGGGGGAGTACCACCTATTGCCCTGAAAAACACTGCTTCATTTCAGGAGAAAATTATTTTCTTGCTAGTTTGCTATATGAACAGGCACCCTGCCTGTCTCGCCAATCTACCTATAAGCTGCTTGTAAGTCTGATGTGATACCAGTGTTTTATAGTCAAGGACAGCAGTGGAGATTTCTTTATCTATGGGTTTGACTAGGCTGATACTTGCCACTGTCAAGTGAATGCTGAAGTCCTTATTCCTCTCATCTCAGTGGGATCTCTGCCAGTGAGGTATCAAGGCATAAGGATGCAGTTCTAAGGGTTTCTGCTCTTCTAAACTGCATCTTAAAATTCTACAGCTATTGTTAAAGAAAAGCTAATGAATAAGGTTTGGCACAAAGCAACAGGGTAGGTTTTAGATCTTCTGTTTATTGCATTTCATTTAGTGAACTTCCTTGGATGGAATTTAAGATGCGGCTTTCTACAGCAGCAGCAAATATTTTGATTCCTAATAAAAAAAAATCATGTTGATTATTCAGGCCAATGGATCCACAGCAACCGTGACATTACTTGTGACAAGTGATGGGAACAGTGGATATTTTTCGCTAGAGATAGTAAATTGGAAGACAGCTGAAAAATGGAACCAGCACTGGAAGAGATTAATGAGGAACTAAATGATTTACAAGTACCATGTCCTCATTTGACTGGGAATTAGATAAATTAACCAAAAAAAATCAATGCTCTAATGAAGCCAAAGGACAACTCCACAAACATATCACAAATGGACTTGGAAACAAAGGAAGGAAAAGAGAGGAGGGAGAAACCAAGCAAAGAAAGAAATGACAGCCTACATTTAAAATGTGCTTAGCAGCCCAATGGAAATGGTAACAATTCAAGCAGAAGCCCTTAATATTGTTTCCTGAGGGTGACAGGCAGGGAAGCAGAAGCCGGTAAACTTCAGTTGAGATGGTTGATAAGAGGATACCTTATGGGGGGTGGGGGGAAGTCTTATAAGAGAACTGGGTCATGCTACCCAAAATGCTAGCAGAACTTTAATTTTACACATAATAGATTGGCTGGACATAGAGTTGTAAATGCTGAAGGTAGAGGGAAATTTAGCCTCTATTGCCTATATTAAGGAGCACACTTTCAAGGATCTTCCAGGATACATTCCTCTAAAAACAAAAAAAGTGCAGAAGCTGTGTAACTTGTCCTACTTCAGCACATTTCCATAGCCACAAGATGAAAAATACTCCTTCTGCACCAAAGACAAAGTTCTGTATGAAAATGAATACTTCTTAGGAACCTGAAAAAAGTTACCATGTAGCTGGACTGTAACTAAGGAAATAGCACGGCTTGTTTTCAGTAATTACCATCACCAGAACCATTTCTTGGGCACTGAATTCCACCTTATTCTTGACATAACCAAAAAAGGGGCTACAGCAGAGGGTGACCAGCCGTTTACATATTAATGGTCATCCCTCCATCCTGCTCTTTTAGTGACAAAATTTTCACTGACCCTGGAGCTGAGGACTATTCATACTTGGTTTATCTTAGTCATTTTAACAGGCCTACTTCTTGGTTTGTTTACTATGTTCAGGTTCCTGGAAAACTGGAAAACAATCCACAGAAAACTTTTACAGGTTTGGTCTGTTACCCCTGCAATCCATTAAGGTGACTCAGCTGTATCTTATTAATAAAAAGTCTATAAGATTTTCTATCAGTTTTACCTTTGGTGGGAGTTTGCAACTGAAAATAGCTATGTTTGCATAATACTCTATACTGTTTAATCTGCTTAAAGCCTCTTGCTCTAACACTTAATAGTGCACATTATAATTAATATGTATGTTACTAAAAGCATATTCTATATTTTTCCAGGTATGAATAAAACACAATAAAAATCCAATTTTTCTGGTTCAAACACCAAACCAAGAGATAGAAAAATATTTTGACTCAACATTAACTTATTTGTTTTCAATTTTATAATTATCTTTAATATAGAGCATATTCAAATATTTGTTTGACAAGAGAAGGACAGTGAGAATCATTGTGGATGGTTTCAGGGCTTTTTGTAAAGGAAGTTCTCTGGATTCTTACCTGCTGCAATAAGTGCTCCTGTATTACTGTGCAGTAAAAATATTATGTCAGGAGGAGTCAACACACAATCTCCTAGAGATGGGCAACAAGTGCTCTTCCAAGATGTGAGAACCACTGCAGTGATTTGGGTTCAGCTTGGATTTAAAACTTCCTCATCTAAAGCCCAAGCAAGAACCACTGGATTATGGAGGGTTTTTTTAACCTTAATAATTCTATGAGTCTATGATTCTAATGCTGAAATACTCATGTTTGGAAAATATTAGAACTATTCTTGTCAACATTTCCATCTCTTCTTTTTAGGCTTTTTGGTTTTTGTTTCAGCCAACAGAATTTGCTGAATTAATCTCAAATTCAAAAATTGTTCTGACCAACAAAATATGGCCTATTTATGGCCTGAAGGAAGGTAGAAAGCAAGGAAGATGCAATTCTGCTCTGGGTAAAGGTATTTTATAGGTACTATACGTGTAAAAAAGGTTAAGAAACATCACAGGGACCATGAGATGAGCTGTCCTTTTAGTGTGACATATAGCAAATTTTAAGAGCATACTTAGAACTACTGGAGAACGAAATTCATCTCTGTGTAGAAAATTGCACTTAAACCTTCAAAACAAGGCTATAAGTGAGAGATAGTGGTTGTCTACACCTTTTCCTGGCTCATGAATGGAGCTGAATTTCCTCCCAAGAGGTTCAGATAAATAGGAATACTCTTCTGAAAAAATGCAGAATTGCCACAGGTAAGTAGAAAAATGTTTGTTTTAATGAAGGTTTTCAATGAAACAGAGGGGTGTTGTGAATTCCTGCCCACTTGCAGAAGTGCCCTTAGTGTACATGATACTTTCTGGTAAGTGTATTCATGCTGTGCTTCTTAAGTGCTTGGTAGGCACAGCTGTAAAAGCCATGTGGATTTTTTTATTTAATCCTGATGGTTTTCCTTTCTATTCCATTTGACTGCTTAAGTCCTAGATCAGAAACATATTATCCAAAAATTATCATGTGTTACCTGTGGTATTTCAAAAATAGTGTGGTTAAAGAGAGATTCCTAATTTGATTTAATTCAAAAAGTTATACTAACTTTGCTGAACATATAACCATAATCAATGCTTTCAGTGGGACGTTATTCAGAAGAATCACGAATCAGAAGATTCATAGATGTAGAATGGAGATCCCTTTTTTGATCCAATCAGCATGCAAGCACATTTTTTTCAAGAATTTGAATATAAAAATAATGTTGTCATTGAGCAGCACAACATAATATTTTTCCCATATGACACAAAGTATCCATTAAAACCCAGTTTTGCAAGGCAATGAGTAATCTGATGAAAGCTAAAGTTGTCCCTGTGCTTTGCATAAAGGTTCTCAGTCTATAGCAGCAGGATCAAATAGAAGGAAAAATAATACAAAGATTGTAAGAGGAAAAGAAGAAATACATTACCGTTCTCTTTTGCCCTGAAGATATTTGCTATCAATGTTGATAATGTTGCAATGAAATTAAATCTATTCTATGAAGCTGTATTCTCAAAACAAACACATTTCCCAAAATGAACACATACTGATTTATTTTCTTCATATAAACAGTACATGCCTATCTAGCAGAATCGAAGTTGTAAAAGGAGTAACTTCCAAAGCACAGGGAACTTGTTATGTTCTTCCTACACCTCTCTGAGAGTACACAATAATCTGAACTGTCAGTCTCAGCAGGCAGGCAATGAAGGAGCACTAAAGCCACTGCCCCACTGCTAAGGAAATTACTGATCTCTGTGTGCAAGGACAGCAGTCCTTCTTCACCTCTCTTTGAAGAAGGAACTCCACCTGCCAGGACACACCAGGTAGCGATCAAACTACTACAGCACAAACTACCACCAAGTGGTCACTTACTGGTAGAGTGCAGAGCATGTAAGGCATTTGTGGGACTGCTGGGAGGGATGAAATGCCTGCAAGAAAACATGAGTCTATTTGTAAAGGAGGCAGGAGGAGGAAGAGGAGAAAGGATAAGATCATCTATGAGGTCAGAGATGCAAGAGAAGAGATGTTTGTAGCTCCACTTGGAGTACATTTGGGGCCCTTCCTGCCAAATTCAGTGGGACCAAAATGTTTCCTGGTCTTTTTAAAGATAAATTTTAATAAATTGGAAGCTGTGAGAGAAGCCTCAACATGAAATCACTCTGATAGACTAGTGAACTGTAAAAGGAGGAAAATCAGGTTCTGAATAAATGAAAAACTCCAGGTGCCCTGGCATCAATACACTAAATGAGCCATCCTTACTCTCCTCTGGGCCTGGGACAAGTGGCAGAGACACTGACAGATTCAGAGGAGTGCTAGTCACATATAACATACACACATGACTCCTTTATTCTGTGGAGGAACTTGGGACTAATCTCTGAACTACTGGGTGATGTTGCTGGAACTTCATAAACCATTGCACCACAGGACAGCAATTTTTTAAAACAAAAGCAGAGATCAAGGGGAGGGAACCCCAAGGACAAATTATTTGAAGTATTTCAGCACCCCACTGCATTCATTCCTTTTTGAAGATCACACACAATATTTGATGGAGCAATCAAAAGTGCCAAAGTGTAAGACATTCACTTCACTACCAAGTTTTGAAGCTTTAATTGTAAAAATGTCTGACCAAGTCTAACTGGCACCTTTACCCTTATGATAATAAGAACAAGAAACAAAGGGACTTGAGAGACTGAACTACTCTTTCATTCCTTTAGATCAGCTCTTCGGATAAAGGCAAAGGCATAAATCTTGTAATTAAGAGGGAGTTTGAACTGCCAGTATTTGAGCCAGACAAACTAGATCAGTCCTGCATGTAAACAGGGGCTTATAACCTTGATATGATAGTTAGGACACACACTCCTTAATGTCTGCCTAGATCTATAATATGGGTATTTCTTTACATATCTTTGTCTTTCATTCTCCATTCACAGGCTTTTAAACTAGCGTTTTTTGGCTTGTCACATGCCTTCTTATCCATTCAGGAAACGAGCTCGCTTTGTGGACTCAATGCCAACTTCACGCTGAGGGCTGGCATATGGTCTATGGACTATTTGAAGCAGAAAGGAAGCTCAGATCATACAGAATCCTAGTACTATTTCTCCAAACACACACAACATCTATCCCTTGTGACTACACCTGAGGGAATCCTAAGAAATGTTCTATGTAGGTGGAACTCAAAAATTTAGTAGCACTCATGGCAGGTGTGTCCGAAGGCCCTTCCTGCCAGAATCTTCTCTCTGACAGGGGCTAGAACTGGATGCTTCAGGGAAGAGAACAAGAAAAGAGTTAACACATAGAGAAACCATCCCAAAGTACCATAAAATCCATTAGCAATTTTCAGTTTCCTGAATCACTGATGATGTATTTTTATTTCCTAGTCCATGCATTTGTCCTATCATTTTTGGAACCTGCACAGACTTGTAGGTACAGAATGACATCTTACTCGCGCAGGCCTGATTTTACCTAATTTTTCCTGTGTAGATCTTAAATGTCTAGTCTAAGCCATTTTCTACATTATGAGCTGGGAGAAGCAGGTTTTTCAGAGGGAAATTCCACTCATCCTAAGATTAGATATCGAAGACATTGGGCATAAGTTACCTCATGGAGATGTTGTTTCTTCCTCCATTAACTTCGGAGGGAGTCAAATGAAAGCTTAACTTCTGACATCTATAGGTAGGTGACACAGACACATTGCCAAAAACATGCCTCTGAAATGCAAAGACACCTTTGCTGTAAATGGGTGATCCAAGAAACCCAGAAAATAGAGTTAAAAGGGACCTTAAAAGGGTCCCTTTAACTATAAAGGGATTCTCTGGCCTCTGAACTGAGTCATCCCATTGCTCTTTAGGATGGAGCTGGTTACTGGAATGACCTACTCACAGTGTACATTTTCTTAATAAAGTCCAGAACTCTGACAAAGGAAACTGAAATTAATACAATATTTGACAACACACTTGACATTTCCAAGAGAATGCACTATCTAACAATAACAACAACAATAATAAAACATTTCAGAAAAGCTGAATCTGATTACAAGATGAACTGCTAAACTGCAATCTGAACAGAATCTTTAAAGGGGGGAGATAATTAGGCAAATGTTCAAGAGATAGAGTCTTGTAAGAATGTCAAATGTCACAATTATCCATTTACTTGATAAAACAAGTACTCTGTTGATTAAATTATATTGCTCTCGCTGCTTCTTGCTTTAAGGATTAAAACATCAGAATCAATTCTAATACACTGGGGTTTTTTAGGAAGGGAAAGAGGATGCCTCTATCAGCAGAGGTCATCAGACAGATTCTGGGCCACTCTAGAGGGTTTGTAATACCCACTACCAATCACAATCACTAAAGCCTTAGTTTTGCTGACTGTGCTGCTAGGAGGGATGGGTAGAGACTACAGTTTTGGTTTCATTAGACTTCTGGGAAATCTAGTCCAACCACCAACACCAGCTATTCAATGCATGCAGTCCTGACTGGCCTCAAAAGTTGGCCACTGCAGGTAGCAGGATGAAGAAGATTTCACTTACACTATTCTTCTGTAGAACCAACTATCGCCTGGCTTAAAGCAAACACAAAATAGTCATTACCATTTGTGCTCCAATCTAATTCACCATGGCATTTCCATCCCAGTGTAACTTTATCACGCATCAGCAGAAACCTGGAGTGACACAGGGGTTATTTCAGCCCTAGCTATTTGAAGCTCCACAGGCATGAGCTGTGTGTGTTACAGTAGATCTGCTTATACGAGAGAGGGACCTTGTGATTTACAGCTTGGGACAGAAATTGGAAAGGCCAGCTGCTTTCACTCTGTGTTGCATTATCACTGGCTCCAGTATGAAACTGACCCATCAGTTTTGTAAATCCCTGTGTTTCTACATGGGGCTATTTCCACCTCTTGCTAATCATGTGTAGCAACAACAGCTACTGTCGCTGCCGCTAAATCCAGGTGCATCAAATCTAGTCTTCTGAATAGGCCTGCCTATTCAGTGCTGTCACTGAGCTCTGCCCTGCATGGCATGGAGGGGTGCAGTCCTACTACATAGTCTCTGAGCTTCTTGGCTCAAGCTTTCAGTGAACTAGAAGCAACTTTAGGCTTATCAGGTGTCTTCTTGCTCCATCTCTACAGTGGAAAAGAAGAATGGGGACTGTGCAACAATAGTGGCTAAAGAGGAGCAGCTGCAACAATAATACCTGCGGGGATTCCTGGAGAGATAAAGCAAGTGTGAGGAAGGAGAGGGAGAAAGGAGGACCTACTTCAATCAAATCTTTTGATACATACAGATGTACAGGAACAGGAGCTGAAGGATGCTCAGCCTAACATGTCAGTATTACAAAGAATCTGCCAAAGGACAGTAAATACCATCAGCTCTGTTCCGCTACATGTTTTTTCCTTAGCAGCACAATTTAAAATATCCCTAAAACTTAGGCCAGAGTTTTCAGAAGCAGAAACTTCAAGTTAGAGCTACATTTAGACACTGGCATCAAATGGTGAGTGGTGGCTGCTGCAGGCTGAGAAGATTTCACAGTTAACGCACCCATGTCTCAACACAAACTTGGCTGCTCAGATCTGTGAAAAGTGGGTGAACCCCCTTTCACCACACCCCAAATCCCAGCCCTGCCTGCTCATTAGCTTCTGATTCAGTATCCTGCCAACTTGCCTA
Organism: Cephalopterus ornatus; assembly: GCA_013396775.1. Classification (NCBI taxonomy): domain Eukaryota; kingdom Metazoa; phylum Chordata; class Aves; order Passeriformes; family Cotingidae; genus Cephalopterus; species Cephalopterus ornatus. Next base: position 117,692 of record VZRE01012162.1, read on the forward strand.
ATGTTCAGATGAGCTACACACAATTCCATCAGAGCCTGCTATCACCTTTCACTTTGATTCCAACTGCTGGGTAGATTAACATCCAGAGGGCAAAAACAACGACATTTTGCTTCATTACTTTTAAGTAATAAATAAAATGGATTCTGAAAGTTCTCCCAACCTGTTCCTCACTCTTTATTGCTTTGATATACTAAGCCACAGTGTCCCAAACAGGGCATATTTCCTTTACATCCTGTTTACTTCACCATGAAAGGACTCAATTAGGCAAGAGTTTTGAAATACACACCAAAGACAGTGTAAAACAGCATCCTCACCAAGTGTGGAAAAAAAGAAATGTAGTTCATAAACAGAGCATATTTAAAACAACTTCTAATGAACTCCAGAGGCAGTGGAGCTTGAACCAGACAACATACCCCCGACATCAGCACTGGCTTTCAAAAAATCACATTGTCCATGGGTCATATATTTCACTGCATCTCTGAAGAAATGCTAAATCAATAAAATAGCTAAAGGTTGCCGATGAATCAGACACTGTTCTGTAAAAAGCCAACCATTATTGCTAAGGGGCAACATAAGAGCTGAAGAAATATTTGCAAGGAAAAGGCCATCCCTCTCTCTGGAGCCCATTCATATTCAGTCATCTGACACATTCCAGTGGACACCAGTGAGCAGTACCAGGAGCTGGAATTGTGCTGGCCTGCTTGCTTTGCTACAGCAGTCTTTCTTGATGGTGTAGGGTATCTCACACACTGTCAGTTTTTCTTGAGTGTTCCCGCTTCCTGAGCCTGGATTTTAGCACCAATATGAAAACTCAAGCTTGTGTTGGCAGCACATTCACCGATTAATGTCTGTGCTGCATCAGCACCCATATTTCCAGACTGTACATTCTATAAGCAACCTTCAAAAGGCCATAAAATTTTCCATACCTGGTAATTCCAAAATCAGATTTGGGCACTTTTTAACAGCTCACGGTAGATCTTTCGTTTAGTTGTTTCTATATGTATCACAGGATGCAACCTTCTTGCTGAGGAAAATATACAGAGGAGAATAAAAAACTAGGTGAAAGAAACTTTGATATTCTGCTGCGAATCCAGAAATTTAGCCTGTTGGTGTCACAGATGACTTTTGCTTCTAGTTTCCTTCACATACTGACATCCATCTTATTGAGTGAGCATAGTCCTTAAAAAATCAGACTATCACACTCATCTGCCTCAGTTTTCACAGTAGTAGAAATAAATGTAGGTGTCTATTTCCTGAACTCCTGCAAAGCACTTCGATCTTTTTAGGCTAGCAATTTTAAGGAGGGCAAAGAAGCCTAAAAACCAATGCAGTGTTCATAGGGAGGTTAAGCACTACAGGAATTAAGATTATTTTAATTTCATACAATAGCTAGGACTAGGATTTGTATCTCCTGATATTACCATTATACAAAGCACTCTCTTTTCAGTCATGGTAACATACAGTTCTGCAGTAGTTTCAGAAAATAATAATCCATTCCAGAAGAAGTGCATGGTACATATATCATATCTTGGCAACGCAGTTATCTTTCTTGCTCTGCTGTTGCTAAAAATACAAATTGTTCACAACCATACTTTCAATATCCATTTAATATTTGCAAACAGGCTGTCTTCGACAAACAGAGCTTTTGGATAGGCTTCAATGAGCACTATGTTCAGCTCCATTACCTAGAGCATTACAGCACTCTGAAGATATATCTTCACACTGTTATCACCAACATAGACACAAAAAAGAGGTCTTATTCTCCACACAGTCACTCTCCTGCAAGCTTCACAGTTTGAAAAAGCCAATCTCACCTACATCTCATTACTCACCTCCAAGAATTTGCAAGTACAGGGGAATGTCAGATAGAACTTGGGCTTTATACTTGTCTTACATAAAAATATTGTTTAAGTTTTGCTCTACCTTCATACCCCTCTTCCTCTACATACTTCCACGATGCAATCACTTCTCCTAGGCACTTAGCAATGCCAAAGTCAACATTTTCAAGCAGACGACTTTGTGGATGACCAAATGTTCACCGGTTATATGTAACTCAAAATTTTTTTCATTACTTTATAGAAGGCAGCCCACAAAGACACGGATTCCAAAATGTTTACCACCAACACTGCGCTTGCTGGCAGACCGTTATCAAAAACTTACTTTCAGCTACCAGTTCTGTGGAACACTTGCATATAGTTTATCATTTTTTTCTCTCTCCTCTGATAGGCCCACAACGATGGTTTACAGATCTCCATTTCTTCATACCTTTCTGAGATACTGGGCTCAGTAGAGAAGCAATGTCAGAGAGCATACGGCTAATAACTTTCCTTGTAAATTCATCAGGCATTTCCATTTAGCGTTGCTGTGATTTTTATCCTCTTGAAATGATCCTTTTGATTCCAATTGCATTCTAACATTTTCCTGAGCAGAGCATTTATCTTGTAATAATTTTAAACACATTTCTGGAAAACAGTCATCCTTTTAGCCCTAGTGTTTACAAAAATGCTGCACAGCATTCTTTGTCATTATACTGTATCTCTTCTGTACAACACTGATTTCTTTTTCATATTCAAGGCTGACATAAGTGGCATAAGTGGGCAGAATGATGAGCTAAATTCAGTTCATGTGTCTTCAAGCACAGAAAGATTAAACCAAAAATTAATTAGGCCTAAATAAGTATGACTGTATTGCAGAAATGACAAAGCAGAGCATCTCAAATACTGAGTATGTTTCTTGGGAATGAATATTTACAGGAGATCAACACATACAGAAGTACATTTTTTTTCACTAATTCTGATCCCCAGAATGCCATTAACAACACCAACTCACTACGTTTAACAAAGATAGGTGTTCTTGTCAGATCCTCATCAAATGGTAACACTTATATCCTTCACCCATTGGAGTCATTAATATTAACACAATACCTATTCCCACAAAATAACTGAAGACTAGCTTACCTTGTTCAACGTTTAACAGGCTCTAAAACAAGCATAAAGCATACCTGGAGTGAGACTTTAACCCTTACAAATGTCTGTGGAGTGCATCTTGTGGGTTTTATTGTGGTAGAAGGAGAAAGCTACAGGGAACACCTTAAATACTGTCTTTTAGATGAGCAATGTACAAGCTCCTAACATCAGGGTTGAATCTTGCCACTGATTTCCAAAGCTGTTAGGCAAACCCTAAAAAGTACGCCAAACATATTCCCATTTCTTTCTTATGAGTGCAAATAATGCTGAGCACACCATGACTCCTCCTGTTCTAGTGTTAAATGGAGGCTGGGAAAAGCAGGTGGCTTTTTTGTTACTGGGATGCTGAGAGTACTACAGGGAAAAGACAGTTAAGGATCTAAACATTTCTGCAGTAAAAAGTTGAGACAGTGGTAAAATGTATGCAACTTCTATTATCATTATTTGTGTTTCTTCAGGTTTGGGAATATGGTATTGTATTGACATCACCTCTCCGCCTGAAGTGTGTCAAATCTGAAGTGTATAGGTTCTGAAAGAAACTGATTGTTAAAAAAGATATATGAATGGTGAAATCTTTAAACAGTTGATGACTATACCTACAAGACCTTTTCAGATGATATACTATGGCATGTATCTTCATCTTTTTCTTGCCATACTATTCAAAATGTTAAAACTGTCTTTGATTATGATTTGTATGTGAGCTAAGAATATAGAAGCTGATCAGCTACAGCTGCTTTATCACACTTCTCAGTAAGTGTAAACTGAGATAATTCTATTGTATTTTTTAGGCTGAGGATTGCTTTTTACCTCCAGAAGAATGCTGTTCTTGCAGTTGGTGACTTGGAAACCTGCTCTGGCTAGGCAGAGTTCACAATTGCCAGCCACCAAGGACAGTCAAACTTTGGACCCTACTGCAAGAATGAACTGCTTGAGCTCACACACTGGACAGGCTACTGAAGGGCCTGGCTACCACTGGACTTTCACATTAGATCCTTCTGATGGGAGCATAAAGAATTACATGCTCCAGCACGTTCAATCAAGCAAGGTCAGAAAGAGGAAAATTAATGTCACATTACACTTGGTCTTCTCTGCTAAGCACAGTCTGGTGTCAGACAGGTTCAGTTTCAAATGAGGTTGTGTCAGTAGGGCTCAGGTCATTGAACTCTTCCAAGAACTCTTCTTGTCTGATTAATTTTGCTTATTATTTGATAGCTTTCAGGTATGGTGGTGTTTGCTGAAATCCTCTGGCCACTGTGGTATATAATAATGCACTTTAATTTTGCCATTTCATTTTAAATCTCAGCTGAAAACAGCTGTTCCCCAAGTCTATAACGTGCTGTGACTGACTCTTTCTGCTGTTATTTATCTCAATAGCTGTATTATTTAACTCTGTGAAGCACATTGGAATAGAGTTTATCTGGAGAACACTATAAAGTGGAGAATGAAGTGGTACTCTTAAATCAGATTTCACTGATTGCTTTGAAAGACTTCTAAAAATTGTCACCTGATGTTTCCTGTTCAGTCATTCTTTACACATCTATTTCATAATATTACATGAAAGGAATTTTAGGCTTCAGTCCTTCTACTTTCTGACTCCAAAAGCTCCTGAAAATCTTTCAGATCGAAGACTAGATGACAGTTTATCATCTTTGTAATGATACATTTTTAAAAGGTATAGCTAGTGCAAGAAGTTACATGTACCTTTTCTGCATTAGTGCATTTTTCCAATTAAGATTCCCGGTTTCTGCAGGCTCGACTGGTCAGATAATGGACTGCAGTGAGATATGTCCTGAGCTGAATGCTGCAACAGGGGCAAAATTAATGCTGGGAGAAAAATGACACAAAAAGTAAAGTTAAGTGGAATGATTGCAATGCAACTATATAATTCACTTCTAAATTGTGAGAAAAATGAGAAAAGTGTTAATCTTTTAATATTTAATGGGACAAATTAATCCCTAGCCTTTATAGTCCATTAGAATCTAACAGAAAAGTGAAAAAAAAAATCTTGTGAATACCCTTTGAACAAGCTGCAGAACTTGGTTGAAAATTATATCTTTACTACACAATACTACAGGATATTTTTTTCCCCGGGCTATAAAAAAGGATACATTTTATAGTGACATTTTGTTGTTTCAAGACTTTCATATTTAGGGAATTCTAGCCAATCCATTCCTGCCTGGTAGAGACAGGATCTCTATTTCACCCCTGGCTACTGGGTAACATTCAATTAATTTTGTCACTATTCTGCAATGTTTTCCTTTCTATTCTTCAGATAGCTGGTCAATTTAAATAGAAAATTTCCTGAGCTAGGCTGTCACTTACTGCATGTATTTACAGTAACCAGGCTACTGGTACGGTCATTGATCATTGTGACTTGATCCTTAGTTAATCCTCAGCAGGGAAAAAAAAAATTAAAAGAAAAAAAAGATAAATATGAACAATTACTTTGGTTGCCTTTTACTTCAGCAGTGTGAGTTCATGACTGACAAGCAGGTCTTGGGCAAAGAGTCACTGTTCTCACACAGAGTAACCAGTGGCCACAGTATCCCCTGTGTGTGTTGCATAAAGGCAGGCTGCCCAAAAATTCTGGTCTGTTTTCAAAACAAGGAGTTCAGACTGCTTACGATACCAGATCATCTGACCAAACGTTGGGACCAATAGCTTCTCTGACATACACCTAGACAAAGACTTAAAGATCTTATAAGGAGCAAAAGGAATACTCTTAAATATTAAATACTTAAATATTCTTTGTGGCGAGGAAAAATGCAAGCGAATGAGTCATGGCTTCTATTAACATCAAGTGCACTCTAATGGCCAGCTTCATTCTGTCTGATTCACCATTTAAAGCTAGATGTACCACTCCAGAATGTATAACTAGGGGGTTACAAGTGCAGTCATTCAGCTTGCAGAGTTCCTGTGCTGGTTTAGGACATGAAACCACTTTAAGCCCATGAATGTCACGACACACCAAGTTTCAAGGTTTATAGTTACACATGGTAGCACACTGCATTCCCAAATCGTCCTGTCCAAAAAGAGCAAATAAGCCTCTTTGCAAGAGGCGTACAAGAATGAAACGCCACAAATAAAAATAGAATATGATCGACATAAAGAAATGTCCTCATTTGAAAAAACAATATCAGTACATCTCTGATCCTATCATTCCCTTTCAGTAAGATTTTTGCATAGAGGGACAAGGACTGTGCACTGATAGGTTATTAGACTATTTTCTCTTGGCAATGAACTGATTGTTTTGGATTAATGGTTAATGAACTTCAAAATATTAAAAGCCATAAGATTTCCATTTACTAACTCCTGCATCAAGTTCAGTGATTGTGTGCAATTGTAATAGAACAAATCTTTCAAAAGAAAACAATGAATTCTAATTTTTTACATTAGCAGTTTTCAAGAACCCACCATTATTCTACATAAATGGTTTCCAGTGATTAATTATCTCCTTTGTTAGAAAGGTGTACATTATTTCTCCGAATCCCAGTGTCCACCGTAAGTGCTAAAAAATTATCTTTTTTCAGATCCTTCCAGGTGCAAAAATAGAGCTATAGCAGGAAAAGCAACTTGACAAACTAAATCCCCACACAGCTTACATCTTTATATTTATACCCAGTGTCTCAACTGGAGATTGAAGGTTTCCATTTTGTTAGAGATGTGAATGTCAAAACAGTTGCTATAATCTTTTTCATTCAGGAAGGAGGATATTTTTCTGCCCTAAGCAGCAAAACTTAGCTACTGAAAAAAACTCAGGTTTATTTTTATTTTTCACCAACAATTACTCACTAAAATAGGACAAAGCTGAAGACAACACTTGAAAACCAAGAAAGTGTTAACAAGTAAAAATCTACAGATCCTCCACAAGGAGAAGGCCTGATTCAGCAATGGGGACAGATTTGAATGATTTTGAGGATTTTACTGTCTCATGAGCCAAAACACAGCACAAAGAAACAATGTACACATATAATTCATATCACATTGCAATAGATTGCAGTTATTCGGCCAAATTATCTGCCAGTTTTAATTCCCAGCATAGACTGCAGTAAAGATACTCAAGCTTCCACCAATAGATACCATAGCCCATCTTCTAGAACCAAACAGAAATGAAAATGCTTCCAGGTACCACATTAACACTAAAAATTATCATCCTACCTTTTACCAGTCTTGAAATTCTTGAGCATTATTTGTCTGACCGGATTTAAAATCCGAGAAGCCAAAAACCCTCCTTAGAAGTAAAAGACATTCATAGAGAAAAATCAAATCTGAGAAAGAGAATGCTCAATGGTGAGACAAAAACTTGCCAGTTCATCCTGGGCTGATGCCATAGTGACAGGGAATACTGAATGTATTGGAAAACTGCAGGTTTCACTTCCCCTTTGTTGAACATCTTCTCACTCAATGGCCAGCTAAAGGGATAATGTCATTTCTTAGCACTGCTGACAATCAGCCTCCCCCCTGCTTTGGACCAGGGGACAAAGATGTACAGGGTTATGCTAAGGAACAAGAGCCATTTGGATCAGGTTGCCAAGTCAGGAAAATTATACAAATTACTGATTTTATCCCAAACAGACAAAGTGTTTTTAACAGATTCAAACACTCACATTTATTCAACCACACCTGAGTTTCCTCACAGATTTGTCAAGTATTGACATGATAGGAGGGCAGCAAGTAGTCACAGTGAAATTTACTTCTAACCCAAGCATTACTCCTCCTCACCTCCTTCCCACTTTTCAGTATTATTTATCCTGCTCAAATACTCAGAATTTAGAGCAATCTGTTTTAAAAACTGGATCAATTCCTTTATTTCACATCAGAAAAAGATGAGTTGGTATGTGCAATCCAAATAGTCCTAATTTTCCAGGAACCATAAAGCCAGCCTACCTAGGTTTGTGTTGTTTTGCTTGTATGTGCTCCAGATGGGCTGTACCTTGCTTTCTTACACCTTTGGCAGGGAAATTCCAATGCATCCTAAATTTTACTCACAGATGAGACAGCAAGACATTGTTTGTGGCTGAATTCTGCTAGGACCACTGCTGCTAGGCAACCTGCCTTAAGCACAGTGTGAACAAGGTCAGTCAAGTTTTTAGTTCAGCAGGATGCATTTTCTGTGAGCAAAATCTGGTGGCACACTTCATATGACTCTTGATACCAAGTTACCCCTTACTCAGCATCTCTTCCTCTCTATACTTGGTCAGCCGTTTATCAGCTTTAAAATACTGCAAGGATGAAGCACATCTACACAGATTGATGCTCTGACTAACGCAGCCATCATGGGAGAGGCTGGTTATTGCAGTGCACTTTAGCCTGGAAGCCTGCTGAATGTTCTGCCATGCTGAAAACACGTTTAAAATCTTTGGCAGATGCTGGGACAGGGGCTTAGTAAAATATGCTAAGGGCAAATAGGATGGCTGCAACTGCCATGAGATTAACCCCCTCACACCAGGTCACATCTGAGGGCAGGCTGAAGAAAGACACCCAAAGCCACCACAAAGCCTATCTGCTTTTTCTCCTGCTCCCTGTATCTGGAAAATGGGACCACGGAGTCTGCAGGAATCTGTAACTCAGTGCAAGGAATGTGTGCAGTGCCACTGCCACAGCAGAGACGTGGCAGAAGCAGCAGAACTGTGGCTTTAGTCCTAGTGGCTCAAGGGCCAAGGGACAAGTCATTTCACAGAAACTTCATGTTATGGGCTCAGATAGTCTCTGAAAGTAAGTTGTTCTGCCACTAACCTACATGCTTCAACTGAGTGTTTCTGATGAAATGGGGTGAATAAGGAGCATGGACCTCTTTCTTGATAACTAGCTAGCACTGCAGGGGTTGCACTACAGCTTGCTAAAGCCTCATTCAGCGGTGACATGATGTCCTCTAACTCCAGCTAGCAACAGTTGTTTAGTAGTCTGAATTGCTAGAATAGTTAAGGGCCACGTCTTCCACTGTATTAGGAAAAAACCCTGTGTTTAAATAACAGTTTCCAGTTTACATGTCCAATTTCCCAAAACACAATTGTCCTGATGTTATGGATGGTTAGGAAAAATGGATTACCTGTCAAAACCACCCAAACTGCTCTTTGTTTTGACACTGGTCTAGATATATATTATGCATTGTATACACAGCATATTAACATGTATATGCTTGAATACTAATCCTTGCTACTGTGTGGCAAAATTGATCAAGAAAGTTTTTTATCTAACTTAAAAATAATTCAAGCAGTGAACTGTGTCTATGCATTTTAAATAGCTTGAATGCATAGTAACGTGATTTTTTTATTATTATTTCTTAAATGAAATACAGGTGAGTTGAGCACACTCAGAATACACATGGAGGTTTTTTGCCTGATGTCATAGAACCATTGCACATCACATTATGCTATGAATAATATGTTTAAAGTTTTATTCAGATTTTTTATTTTCTCCCCTTTAAAGAGAATTAATTGTCATGTTCATGTTTAAAATAAGTTTGGCCATTGAATATTTAGATTAAAAAAAACATTAGCCATCCTCACTATAAAGCCACACTTGGTAGACTTGCATATGAGAAGTGCTTCCTGAAAGACAGTGGACAGAATATAGATGTTAATGAATGTAGTTTCCAAAACAAGAACGAGAAGCAACATACATAAAAGTCCCCTTCTTTTGATGGCCGAAACAGTCACTGTTACAGTGTGGGTATGTAAAATCTTTACGAAGTCAAACAAGACACTTTCAGGCTGTGTGCTTTCTAAATCCATGGTGAAGGGGTTTTTTTACTACCAGATGGTTGTTGCTCCAGTTATGGTTGTCTGGATATGTGCTGACATCTAGTGGTCCTTTAGAGAATAAATATAGTACAAACGCTTATTAATGAGCAATAAAGAATAACAATCTCAGATTCAAAAATGTATTTTTCCCGTTTCTTTCTTTCCCCCCACAGCACAGGTAATAGTGTTCTAGATAACTGAATTTTAGTGATTATTGTGCTTTTCAATATTTGTTCAAGCTGAGGTTTTCTAAAGCACTGTTCATATTGACATCATGCTGAGAGTCCTTTGGGAAAATCCACTTGGAGGCTTTTCTTGACTGACAATCACTACAGTATTTAAGCAGAGACTGGAAAATTGAAAAAGAAATAGATAGGAGTGCAGTTCTGAATGTCTGAAGCCACAGTAGGATCTGTATTACACCTGATTTGATCAGAGACCCTCTAAGCTATTCCTACTAATTTCAGATCAAAATTTGTCCTTAAACAGTTATTTACCTATTAATGTAAGAAAATGGCTACAAATAGTGTTTAAATGATAATTTAGTTTACTAGTATATTGAAAATACCTTTATATATCGTAGACACCAATGAATATTTATGAGATAACAGTCAAAACTCTACTTAGAAGCCCACTTTCCACAGCACCTACTCTGCCTTCATTTAGCACATATTTCTGTTCATTTGCAAAGCCATGCATGTAATGCACCCCCTATGCAGGATAACTAAACTGGGGAGAAACTATTAGATCTTTAGTGATTGACTTCAAACTAGACTGAGGGAGGAAACACAACCAGAAAATCAATTACCTTTAGGAAGAACTGATACATGGGACCAAAAACTCCTGCTTAGGTTTCAACTGATTTTAGAGTCCCCACCACTTATATTACTTGAGAAGTAAGACAACTGGAGGTTTTACAGTCATGCATCTGGTCAGAGAACCCCAGTCTCCAACGTGGCATATTCACACACTGAAAAGAAGGTCTATACCACCTCCAGGGGATCCCTGAGGCCATGTTTTAATGAGCTTTGATTTCCAGGAGAGAGTCTTTTATGCTAATGGAATAGGCTGTTGCAGAAGACCCCAGGTCACAGAGAGGAAGAGGAATGATATGCTGAACTAGCACTGAAGAGATTTATTCTGAATGAGGAAAATGGGAAACAGCCTGATAGCTGGCATACACATGCTGTCAGTTTTTCACACAAAGATCACCAGCATACCTTTAGTGTTTCCCTGACATGTATCCACCAGTGTCCCTAACAACCCAGTGTGCTCAGTTCCTCATGAACAAATCATTGTTTATCATGTTCATTTTGGGGTATTACATTCAAGTGGCCGCTCAACTGGTATCCTATGAAGAGTCTTGCCACATAATGTTATTTTTCATTTTTTTGCCTCAGTGCAAGACCTGCTCTTGATTTATCAGCTGTAGCACAGCACAAAGCCATAATTTTCTTTTATTGAACTCACTCTGGGTAACCATCACTCTGCAGAAATGCAGATGGTCATCTTATTCTTATTCTTAGCAACGGGATGAATGCCACAACTCTGCTGACAAAAACAGGAAAGCAGTAATTTATAATAGTAAGAGGAGTATTCCATTTAATATCTGTGTTAACTGCACATAGTTAGGCATTTTGGACACAGTTATTATAGGATCCTGCTCTGCTAATACTTTAGGACTTTCCAATATTAAGGCAAGTTTGCATAGCATGTATACTGGCGTCCAGGTGCAATATCTGTGCTTATAGCGAATGAAACAGAACTATGCCCTACTATATATATAGCTGTTCTCCAACTGAACTCTAATCATAATCAGGTTTTATTATGTGTATTTGAGATACTGCAGTTCAGTTATTCATCTGTCTCTTCCCTTACTTCACACTTCAATTTTCTGGTGCATCCACACTGCAGATGAAATTCTGGTTCTGGATCAAAACCTACGAGCCTGAGTGAATGTATTTAACTATTTCATTGTCAATGGAATTAAGAAGATGACTTGCAGCTTCCCTTCCATCTCAGAAAATATGGGTTTAGGGAATTGCTGGTGCCAGCATGATACAGAAAACTCACTTTGTCTGTTTTGGGATGAGAAGAATGACAATGAATAATTCACAGCAACTAGTGGAATGCCCAGAGACTTGCCCTGTGATGACCAGTGAGTTTGTGGAGGACAAAAATATGGTGTTGAATATTAAACAGAAAGGGTCAGGTGTTTTTTAATAAGCACGCTGCTGGATCCTGCCAAAGGGCTCCCATATAGACCTTAACAGCTGAACCTGGAATGTGCTTCATTTCATCACAAAACTGGCTATTGCTACAGTAAGAGCTCTTGGCGAATAATTCAAAGAAACAAAACAGAGATGCAAGTCAAGTCCAGGGATTAGACTATTTAATCGTTTAGAATAAGGGGAGCTTTACCTAGCATCTTCAGTGAATGGATTCAGAGCAAAAATTCATCCAACATCTGCTAATGCCACAATTTAGAACCGCCTCTTCAATCAGAGTAAATTATATAGCTTAAGTGTTCATATCACCAATTAATCTCTTCTGAATCAGATCTGCATATTAGTTGCTTGAAATAGGCTTAATATAGTCATAATTGTACAAAACATGAATACCATTTTTCATAATAATTAGGTAGTCACACTGCCCTTTCTCTCAATTTGTCTAAATGTTCGTATTTACATTAGAAGTTAGCAATTAATTTTATCCATACAACCCTTCTAAAAGACTCCTTTGATCTGTCTATAGAACCTTCTGCTTAAGGCACCAAACCTGTGCAAAGTATAGGTGTTCAGCATGCAGAGTATGAGTTTGAAAGGATTGGAACTCTGCTCCAGCAAGCATGTTGCAAGGAAGCAAATAAGGTATTTCCTATTTTGGAAAAGGCTCAGTGAGAGGAGCCAGACACACTGACTACCAGATTCCTTCCTTGCAAGCTGAGAGCAGTCCAGTATCTTGTTGTGAGAGGGCCATGGGGCCTTGCAAAAGAACCCCCTTGTGCCAAAACTACCCAAGCATTATAATGCTCTTCCATGGCACAGTCTGATGACCTCATTTACTACAAAGATCCCAAAAGTGACAAGGAGATAATTACTCTGACCTCTGCTTGTTGGAAGTTGAGAGAGAGTGAGTTGATAGCAGCACCATGAACTGTCCTCATGTTTCATTTGCTGATGTGCTGTAAACCTTTGACTTGCTGCCAAAATTTAAGGTTGCCTTATGAGATAATCCCGACTAAGAAGTTCAGTTTATATGCATCTTCCTGCCCTTCTGCTGGAGACAGGGGCATGATGCAGTTAGCTAAGAAAAGAAACACAAAAGCTCGTGGGCTATGAATAATGATCTTGAATAAGTTCTTGCATTTGCAAAACAGAGATAATGCTATTTACGCTCATATTAAATTTATAAAATACTTCTTCCCTGCTGGAGTTTCTAAATCTCTTCTTAGACCACCAGCAATTCTCTTATATATTTCCTGCTAGTTTTAATCGCCTACCCCCAATTTCAAGGATATTTTCCCTGAAGAAAAAAACAAAACAAAACAAAAACCAGAAATTGTGCATTTCAGAAACAGTTACTACAGCAGTCAGGAAGAGTATGAGACTTGGCTTGCAATAATAACTTTAAAGATACTGTAAATGCTTTATTAATCCACGCTGTTGACAGCTTTGAATGCCAAAATATCTGTGTTGCACTGAGCCATGAAACTATCCCATGAGGTACTAAAGTCCACCTTGAGACAGCATTGAAGCCAAAGCTTTGATCCTCAAGGCTGACTTCAGTAAATCATTATTTTTAAACTCTTTAATCCCTCAAGCATCCATAACACATAATTTTAGTAATGCATTTGACTTAAATTTCTTATTACTTCAGAATTCAGTCCAACTTCTACTGCAAATAAAGTCAGAACTCCCAGGGGCTCCAGAGAGCAAAGCTAGTCCTGCTCTACTGCAATTCTCCATTAAACTGATGAGATGACAGAAACAGCATGTCATCAGGAACCACAATTTTACCTTCTTTGGATGTTTTTTTCTCCTTTATTGTATTTCAGTGTAGCATTTTCTCAAGAGGAGGAGCACAAGAATTGGAAGTCTAGAGGTCCTAAATTTCAGTTCTTGCTCCCACACCAGTTCATGAGATGACTGCTAGAAAATGACCACTGATCTCACACTTCATACCAGACAGCACCTCACATCAGCTCAGATATAACCAAGCTAAGGATTCAGACTTTATCCATACTGCTACATAAAACTCAAGCTGCATAGTATTGCCTCATCACTCTACATAATGTTTGGCTGAGGGTTCCCCTTTGGCCCCCCTTGGTTGCCTCAAAGCCTGAATGCATAAATGCTATTTCACTGCATATTATTCTCAGTTCAGAGCATTTTGAATAATGCCACGGATGTGTCACAACTCATCAAAACAACACTTCATCAGCACAAAATGAAGACTATAGGTTGCACGATCTGTGGTGTTACAGAAGCCTTGAAGATGCAAAGCATCTTTGGATATTATTTGAGAGTGGGGAGAACAAAACTGGTCCTGACAACACAAAACAGTTCCAGACTACAAAACAAGTATTAGCAAACCCAGGATTTCATTCCCTGGCCCTAGTCTCTTCTGCAGCAGAGACACAGCCATGGACCCCACATGCTGCAGCTGCCCCAGTCCATATTACGGGCTCTACCCACTACAGACTGCGCAGGTCTGTGTCAGGCTGCCCCGCCCTGTATGTCTTGTGCAGCCAAATGCAAACTTGGTTCCTGCCTGTAATGCAATGACAATAGCATTTACCCAATTACTTTCTGTAAAGTTCACTTTATCAATGCCAATATACCAATCATTATATTGACAAAATATATCTTCTTTGTGAATACATGTCTTCAATAAAGAGAGTAAACAGAGAGATGTTTTATATCACTGCAAATGCAAACTGTACCCATGATTCAGGCAGTCATTTGCCAAGTGCTGTAAAACACACCCGATTCCGAAACTGCCCTATCTATTAACTGTCAGTTCAAAATCAAAGGCCAAATGAGCTCCTGCTGCTAAAAATAATCAGTGAACAAGTACTGCCGCAACATTCTGCTCTCTCTGCAATTCCTGGAAGGACAGGTTGGAGAGGGAACCAGGGGTGCTCAGCTGCAGGATACCCCCAACAGACACTGCCTACAGAAATTATCACCAGCCAAGTTGAGAGAAGATGTGTGTGCCTGATCAGAAATCCTGCGTACATATTGTTTGGCTGATCTAAGTTGTTAATTTTCATGGTGATACCACAACTCAGTCATGATTCCAGTTGAAAGAAGCTTATTTTTTACAATACTTGGTGTCCTGGAAGAAAGCCTGTCAGTGCTGTCTCAAGCTTACATTGCTATCAGGAGTCAGTGAATCTCCATGAACTTGACATTGTCTTTTGATAATAAATTTCTTACTGCTCAGAAAAACATCACATGCTTAGTGTGAAAGTAGTGGATAAAACAATCCCTTGCATTGCCTGCTCTGCCCTTTTCAACTCATTAAGTCTCCAGAAATCTCCTTACTGGAAAAAAGTGAGCTGAAATGTGAATAGTCCAGTTCTGTTTACCAAAGGTATATATTGCACATATGTGTCAGTGAACCTGTTTTCCAGATAGTATTTAAAAAAATCACAATCAGCTAAATGTTTCAGATTTTTGCCCTTGCTTTAAGGGAAGCTTTAAGGGAAGCTAGATTATGATTAATGATTAAGGCTGAAAAAAAATAAAATTTAAAAAGAGTTAAATGTGGCCATTATGAAGCATCATCATTCCTCAGCGAACACTGTTTCCATTTAGTACTGCACACATGGCAAGGCCAACAAGTCCACTCAGACCAAGCAAGGGAAAGTCTGCTTTCACCTACCAAGCTGAAAAAAAAGTGAAAATGCTTGACCTCTGAGTTATGTCCAGCAAATATCATCCCCTAAAAACAAACTTGTTTATATAAGCTGCAGAAAATGAGAGTTCTTCTACCACCACCACCACCAAAAAAATGACCCACAATAGAGGGAAGTACCAGACACCCTCCTGTGCACAGTGAGCAATTTGGTGTCCTTGCTTTTAGATGCTTCTGGTGCTGTGCATCTCCATGTCTGACTGAGATAAGGACCTAAATTCCACCATAAGAGACAGTTTGGTGTCAGACAACACAGGTTGTCATGGGCTGGCTGTCAGTTGGTCCTTCTGTCACTAACTGCTCCTGCAGAAAATGCATAAATCAGTGCTAATAACAATTCTGACAACATCATAATTTCAGCACATTGCAGACCTTCATGCTTAGACATCTGTAGCTTAGCAGCACCATGCAGTCTAGCTTTGCAACAGCAGATTAATAATATGACCTCTGAATCACAGTTGCTTGGCTAACAGACTGAGGGCTAAGAGGGAGACAAGACTCAGAGCTCTCCAGAAGTTTGACATGCTGAATTTCCATACTGGTCATGTTGAAAAGACAGAAACAGGAAGGAAAAGAAAATGCAGTGAAACTGTCCTTTCACAGCTAAAGTGAGCCACAAAATAACTTCTAATGAAGAAATTCACTTAGTATGAATACAGAATTAGCAACTTATAATTCTTATGAGGGAATCAATTAAGATCATGATAACGGTAGCAATATATAAGTTTATATGACAAAACAATTATGTTCAACAGTTCATTAATATTTCAAAATTGTCATTAATATTACTTTAGAAATATATGTTCTTGACATGCTTGTAGGTGTATATTTTTATGTTATCTGGGTATTTATAAATCCTTAGGACTATAGAATTCTAGCACCTTACAAATTCTGAAGGAAGTTCATTGTTCTTTACTTACTTTTTCTTCAAGGATGGGAGAGTATAAAGATCATGAAAAACAGTCAAAATGCTCTACATTTTGTCTACAGCTCTGCATATTCACTGTAAACACAGTCCTAGTCTTCATAGTGCAATAACGTCAATCAAAAGCTTTTTTATTCTACAAGAAAAAAATAAGAAATCCACAACTAATAACTGTCAAAGTCAACTGAGAGAAATAAATGTGCCTCTAGATTCTATCTCCACTTATAAACTCTCCCACAGACACAGCAAGGAGCAAGCTTAACATGACAGAAATGATCATGCTAGTTGTTCAAGGAGGTATTTACCATTTAAGACACGCAAAAGCGTCATCCCCTGCATTCTGTGCAGCAAGGGATGCTGCAACCTGCCATCCAAAACAATGCCTTGGAACCGCAGGCAGCTATGGGATTTGGGGAAAACAGAGAGTTTGTACAAGCCAGTTTATTAGGAAAAGCAAAGAAAGGGTCTATGCAATTATGATAACAGTCAGACAAACTACAGATTCACATGTATATACAGCCGAATGGAGAGAACTGAAGGCTGGTGAGACATTTTTTCTGCTGTTGGGTAGATGTCAATCACACTATCTGAGGTGTCCAAAGGAACAGGATTGACTATCAACCAGAACAGGTAGATTCCACCTCAGGAAGACTAAGCTGGAAAGATTAGTCAAAATGAAAGATTTTGTAATGAAAAGGTGTGAATATGGGCAGCAGGGGAAAAGGTTCTATATAATGTCTCTTAATTTTCCTATCATCTCCATCATCCCTACTTCCCCTACTGTTTTGCTTATTTGAAATGCTCTCTCCTTACAGTCATTGACCTTTATCATTCATTTTACTAACAAATGCTTCAGTCTTTTAAAGTCCACAGAATTCAATCTGAGGTAAGGTATTAAACACATTGTCTCTTTATACATAAGCCAGAGAGAAAAAAGGACAAGTGAGAAGCCAGAGACAGGGAATCATTTAGATAATGGAAAAAAATGCTGGCCATGAAATCAGCAAGTGGGTGAGCATATCCCTCTCCTAAAAATCCATGCACTTCCCAACATCCTCTTCAATTCAGATCGCCTCAATGTTGTCATTCACTCCCATGAACGTTCTCAAATCTACAGTAGTTACTGCAGTCTTCTTACTATGCTGCTTAGGAAACAAATGCGCTACACCATGGTACTTTGGAGATCAGAAAAACAGGGTGAATATGGACGTTCTTCGCATTAATATTTGGTCACCTGAAGCTAAAAAAAATTACATGCAGAAATTTTGAAAAAAATTTTGAAACCGTGACTTGTGAAATTAAAAGCATTACAGAAAGGGACGTGGAACTGTAAATTTTCTCCACCGAGTTGTACAGATAGATACATAAACCATGCCGCTGTTTCAGAACCACCCCATAAACAAAATCAGACTCACATATGTATTGACCTGCCTTATTCAGAGTCAATAAGTAATTTAGTAATAACACATTCTGTTGTGTATGAGCTCTACAAAAGGCAGAGTACAGAAACAGGGTAATATCCTTTTAAGCAATCTGTGACCCCTTTAACAACCTTCACTCTTGTTCTGTGTCCATGAGAGCAGTTGCAAATAAAAAATAACATACCTGCTCTGTATGTATGATTAATAAATGCATTTATTGAAAATTTAGTTAAATATCTTACTATAATTATGCATATAGCCAAAATGCTTTTCTGTTTGTGCAAGTCCTTATCTGGCTTATGTATAAAGAGACAATTATATAATGCTAACGCAGCAGAATATAGCTAATATGATTATTAATGCATGATAAACATAGTCAATTTATTATATTATATTATTGATATAATTGTATTATAATTACATGTTATATTGCAAGAGTGCGTATAAATACAATACCACACAGTTCCAGACCTTTGAGCTGCTCAGGTTTGCTTGGAAGGGGGTTCCTCAGGCTGCTCTAAACCACGGTCTCGAATTTTTGCCTCTTGCTCCTTGGACTCCTCGCAGAACCTTGAATCTCAAGCTGACCACAGGATTCCACAATCTGGAAGAGTTACCATTAACACCTAAAATGCACTTCAAGATAAACTGGGCTTTCTGTGTAATTATAGGGAACTATGGAATAATTCTGCACACCATGCAAGTACAGAGAAGTATAGTGGAAGAGGTTGTCATCTTTTGACTACAAAAGAATGGTATAATGGAGGATGGTCAAGTCTCCAGTTCATTGCTGGATGGATGGAAACAAAGTATGGCAGTTTTTGACACACAGGAGATACACATCCTGTAGAGCACTGTGTAGGTACTCCGTAGTTTGCACTAGAAATGCATTTGATATAATATGAGTAAATGTGAGATTTGGGGTCAGATTGCATTTAGGCAAGCAGATATAGAAGCAAAGTAAGGTTGGGTTTTTAATGGGGTTGGGTTAAAATGGTTTTAATGTTGTGGCATCTTGGAATCTATGTATTTGAACTTCAAACTTCTAATGCAGCATTAGCCTACATCTCATCTCAAAGCAAGAGAGGACCTGTAACGAATAACATTTATACACCCACTTGCAACATGTGCAGATTAAACTGATATAAATATAATACATTTTTTAAGATTCTAATACATACATATCTCAAAATTGAGTGCTGTAGAAAAGAGACATATGGGTAAGAGAGAGCAACTTCTTTCAAATGACATTAATTCTTACACTGGAATGAAAACATTGCATGCTGTCTGTGCAAGATACTAAATTCATTCTATTTTTTATATACACAAATATTTCAAAACTTTGTTAATTTAAAAGGCTTCTACTTTTTCGCATTTCCCAGTTATTACAGTAAATCAATTACTCATGAAAGGTTATACATTGCCAATACTTTTTACACAGAACGAAGGACTGTGCTCTTCGCTTTCTTAAGAATCAACATTCCTTATGTGGAGTTGGGTGACCCAAAAATGGCAGTAACTGGGGCTAGATCTGAGTTGGAGAACCTCTTCACAACCGGGGATGTCTCTGTAGTGCACCCTGACAGCGAGTCCCAGTCTGAGTATAGATGAAGGTCACACATACTTTGTCCTGGTTTTTCCTATGGAGGTAGTTGGTGCAGTATAAATTCTAGCCCTGGGCTGGTACAGCTGTTTGACTAGCAGAGTAAAACATACCGCCCCACAAGCTATTGCACACCTCTTCCAGAGAAGACTTATCTAGCCTCATGGAAACATCTTCACAGTCTCCATTCACTCCACAAAACCAGCAGCAGAATCTTGCAGGGTTTGGACTGGCAGCACCAAAATGCATGAGTAATTTTAAGCATGTGAACTAATGAGACCTATTCACAGTTTTCTGCTGAGTGAAATACTAGAAAGATATTTACAGTGTATCAAAAAATTCCCAAACCATCTCATCAACGCTCAAAAAATTTGACATAGAGAAACTAACATAAGAGAATTATTCAAGCTCTAGCTTTATTCATCCTTTAGCTGTTTTGTTTAAAATTTTCACAAAACTCTTAGTCTTACTAGCACTTTCTTTTTTTTTAGTAGTAAATTGACTGACACCTACCAGCTATCAAAAATTACAAGCTCTGTTTCTACTGGTATGGACCACCTTTTAACTGGCTTTGATATGAACATCTCCGGTTATTATATGCAGCAAATCCACAAGGCATATCTTCATTAGATCACAAACCGTGCACTAAAGGTGCATTTAGAATTACAGAAAAAAAATGCAGTGACTTCAGAAATGGAAGATACATTGCCACGGTAGGAATCACAATACAGACAATGCTGAGAGAAAGAGTAAAAGAAGCTGGTAGGGTTAAATTAAAAGTTCAGTCCAAATGCTTAGAAGTGTGAATGCAGTTGTCAGACAAAGAGCATAATTTCCAATACTGTCAGTCATTTACCATAGAAAACTACAAAGTTGCATTTTGAACTGGTCAGAACCCAGGAGACTTTACATGAAATGAAAAGTGGAATGAAGAAATGCCAAGGAGGCAGTGAACTGTTTAAAGATCTTTCTATTTAAAAAAAAAAAAAAGACAGATTGAGAGAGATCTTTTAAGCTAAAAAAAAAAAAAGGTCAGAAAATAAATATAATTTTAAATAATTTCTTATGTGAAAACATTCCAAGTGGCCTTGAGTACATAGTATTCTCATAAGTATTGTCAAATAGTGCCCACCAGTCAAAGCACTTTCCCAAGTTTTATTGCAATTCCTTAAATTTTATAGAGGCAGTTAAAAGGGATGTGAAGCAAAGAAGGTATTCTCTTAGCCTTTTATGATGGGCCTCACAAATTGCTTTATTCTAAGGAAATAGCTATATCTATTTCCTACTGTATACAATAATGGTGCTTAAGAAATAGTTACTTTAGTAAAATCAATTGTAACCCAGAATTCTTTTTACTTTATGTCTGAATTGGTCTCCAAAGATATTGCCAGCATTAAATCCCCAACATTTTTTGGCCATGTAGAAAATTAGTAATGGGTAGGTGTCTCATGCTGCTTTACCTCTAGAATTACTACAAAAGACTTAGCGGTACTGGGAAATAAAAATGAATTCTAAGGGGGGAGAAAAAAAAGCTATTTAATCCAGAAACATATTCAGAGATATAGCTTGGGTTTTGGAGGAATGATTTAAGATTTAGTCTTTCCTTTATATTTAGCTAGTCATTAGAGAGAAAAATATTTCTGAAATCTCTTTATAGAACGTAAAATCAAAGCAGAGGAGAACAGCAAATCCAAACAAAAGGAGAAAGTGTTTGCTATTCAGATCTGTATCTCTGTGAGGGAGAGACACTCATTATTCCAGGATGTGTGTGTCAGATGAATGTTAATCTGCCTTGTTAAGATACCTGGCCAGATTTTCTTACAGGTGACCCAAATAATACCATTCTAATTTGCAGACACAGCATCATGCACAGGCATTCAGGCAAGGATTTCTAGAAGGTCAAACAAAGAAGATGCCCACCTTCTGCTGAACCTCAGTAAAAAGTGGATGCCTAACTCATCTAGATACCTCAGCAGATCCAGTCTGGGACACAGGCAGCCCTGAATGCTGATGTTCCACTTGTATATGACAGCAAAATATTTGAAAAGGCATGTTTGAAAAAAATGTTAGCCTTTCAGAGTTTTGCCATTACTTCTTCTACGATCATTGAACAGCTATCTATATTTCTCATTAGCTACAAAAAAAGCATCAGTCCTCATGAAGGTTTTGGGGTTTTTTTAGAAAATTAAGCTTTTTATCTAGATACAGCTTTTCATCTCAGAAACAGAGTACATTTCTCAATTGTAGCAATGATATTGATTCTAGGACACGAGAATGGAAAGAACAGCTGTATCATGCTGGATTTCTGCCACACCATCAGCTCTGCCACTGGCCAGTACCACTCTGCCTAGAACAGAGTGTAAGAAAAATAAACATTTACCCACAATACTGCCCCAGCTTCATGCAGTTTATTGAGGCAGAGGTAAGAACTTTCTGTTAAGCAGACGTGCTTGGATTTTCTTCCATTCATCTGTCAACTGTTCTATAAAACCTTAACATTTTTCACCAACTTGTGTTGATAACTTTCTTGACTGAATCACACATTATACAGAAGTGCCCCTTTTTGCTGTGAAACTAACACCTAATTTCATTTGAAGTCTTCTGTGGTTTACACTGGAAACGACAGTGAACTCTACCCACCTTCTTTATGTCAGGCTTTAAAGACTCCTAGGTTGTTGTCCCTTAGTCGACTTTTCTCCAGACTAAACAGTGTTAGCATACTTAACTTCATATTATGGATATTTTTCAATATCTTTGTTATTCATCTCTCTAACTCTTTAAGCTATTTTGTATTTTATTTTAGATGGAGGAACCAGAACTCTTTTAAACATTCAAGATCCAAGCCTAATGTGGATTTATATAGTGGTATAATAGCATTTCCTCAAAATTGTAAAGACAGCTTGCTTTCATCATATAAAAATATAGAGATAAAGCATCAGAACTTAGAATTCAGTATCTGTAAGTGGATTTAGACAATATTTTTAAATATCCTTGCTGTCCTAAGGGCAATCTTATTTTCACATATATCCAAGAGAACCTACAAATCACTACAATCCAATAACTGAGGCTGACCTGATTACTTCCTGTTTTATTCATAAGGCTGAATCACGGTCCTTCAGCTAACACCCAAAGGGTAGTTGCTACTAATTCTGTCAAATTATTAAGTGATGAGATAACACAATGATAAGCTGATTAGAAGAACCCAAATAAAACCAGGCAAAAGACTGCAATAACTCAACTTGTTCTTTACCTGCCCAGTGCTGAGGTCAAGCATTGGACTGCATGAACAACTGCTTCTCCTGTCAAGAAAAGAGAGTCAATCAAGTTGATCCAAGATTACAAAGTCCACCAACAAATTTCCCTTGCAATGCCCTACACCAGAGAGGTGGCAAAAAAATATGTTAAATTTTAAGTTTAGTTTTTTCAGGTATTTGCATAACAGAAACCAATGTTATATGACTGCAATAGCTGTGCTCTGTAGCAGCTCCTGGCTAACAGCAGTGGGTAATGCTCCATACTGTGGTGCTTTGGCTGTGAAATTCTGCATGACAACCTGATGAAAGTTGTTTTATCTGCTCTATCAAGTCTGGTGGCAGAAAACTACATCTTCCTCTTTGAATGTTGTAAAAGTGTTATTAGGTTGAATGGGATATTCCATTTCTCAAGCAAAAGATGTGCAAGTGAGGTGATATACTGAATCAAAGTGCAGCTTCTCTTCCCTGCATCCCTTCCTCACAGCAAACCGCCTGCTGAAACATGTTGACAGGTCTCTGCAGATTGAAATGGGGACAAGACAAAGTTGTTCCCTCCTCTTTAACATCATCCTTTAGTCATCAAGCCCTCAGCAAACCACAGCAGAAATAATCAAAGGACTTAAGGCTTTCTGCTGGAGAGAGAAGACAATAGAGTTGCACTAACATATACATACAGATTGTGTTCACATATTTATAACACATCTAAACTGAGGTTGTCAACTGGTCTGCAAGACGTAATACCAGATCGTGATGTTCCAGGTTGTGAGGTCAGCCAACAAATATCCTGGGAACCTCTCCTCAACACTGCAGAAAATCAAAGGGAAAATTAACCAGCATTTTTCAGCTACTGTGAGCTGTACAAAATTGTTTTATGTAGGGACGTACATCATTCCTTCTTGTAAAGAATATCTGCGGTGCCAATTTCCTACCAACACCGTACAAACTGAGACAAGAAGCAAATACCTGCAACTAGATATATATTACTTGGCTGAGCAGACTAAATGCAATAAAACTGAACTGAATCCCAAGAGATTTTAGTTATTGTGTATACCACCTTTAACCACTTCTTGGTCTTTCTTCCAATAATTTAATAGAAGTTTAAAGATTTATAGGTCTTAAAAGAAAGGGGGGAAAAAAAAAAAAAGTTAAAATTAAGCCTAGCACTAGGAGAATGTTTTCTAGACAAAGGAATGTCAGGATATATTTCAGGATGTTCTCACTCAAATGTCTAACAAATAAGGATTTATTTTTGGGTGAAGCACTGCACTGTAACTGAGGATGCTTACATTCAATCAGCACCCCTGCCATCAGCTTCTTGCATGACCTGAGGCTAGTCAGTAAATTACTCTTTTATTCAATTCTTGTCAGTGAGGACAGTAATAGTAAAATTTTCCCACTTGTGCTTATTTAGGAAGCCATTTGAGGCAGACACACTTTCCAACCCCATGTATATAAAGCACCTATTGCAAAAGAACTCTGATTGTTTGTGCTGCTGTAATAGGAGTAATTGTACATATTATTTCCTCCAGGTATTACCCTGTTCTTCGAAAGTAAACTCTTGGATCTACAGGATGGCTATGTAGTCGCCAGTAGAGGCAGGGTAAAACTGTATAAAAAAAAGATGCCCTGAAGTAATATGAGTATGTTCATGGTCCATATGACTGAAACAGGTCTTGGCAAGATATTCCAGTTCATTTAAGCCTTGATTAGAAGTCAACTTGTGTTATCAAATACCATCTATTTAATTAAGTTATTCTGTAAATTACTTGTAATAAGAACCTTTGTGGCTAAGGTACAAGATGTAGTAACTGCAGAGAAAGACTCTTAGAATGGTGATTATGGTAGGAAGGCAACACAATTACATGGTGTTTTTTATAAAATTACTATGCATTAAGAACAGAAAGCAAGTCCTAAAAATTTACCCTCCTGTTAAATTGGAGTTCTTACCCTCTAGTATTTGCCCTGTTCCAAAGTATAGTCAACCAATGCTTTTTTTTTTATTTGATCCAAAACAAAATTTAAGAAAATGTTATTCTGAATGGTAACTATTATAAAATGCCAGACTAACCGTCAACACAACAGAGCAGCAACATTGTTCTAGGAAATGACCTATCGCTGCCTTCTCTATGTAGAAAGTGAAATAAATGAGGTAAAGTGTCTTAGGTAAAAACACGAAAATAAAGAAAAAATGGATTCTTAAAATATGTCAGCATGATTTTATGTATGACTCAGCTGCTTTTAACTTCCCCCCACCCTTCTGTGAAGGCCAAACCCTTTCAAATCTCTGAAAAGTCAGATGGTCAAGTAGTTTAAAATATTGTCATCTATATTTAGAGTGCTCATAAAATTGCCAGTATAGACTTTCTCTTGTTATCAGTACAAACAAGTATGGCTCTGGAATATTTCTGCAATGTTGGTCAAAACTAAAAGTAAAAAAAGAAAGATGAAGTAAGAAGGAAAAAAACTATGAAAAATTGTTTTTCAAACTATATACAATATGGCATGATTTATTAATATCAACAGTTTGCAAGAGTTTCTTGACCATTTTTACTCTGGTTGCTAAAGAAAAACAAATCACAGTGTTTTGGCTAACACAAAGGGCTGAAATTAAAATACACTTCATGGGATGTCAGGGATTTCATGTTTGTCAAGTATAAGATATATTATTGACAGCTGACCTTTGTAGGTATATTTTAGTGATCTTTAGTTCTGCTCATTCATTTCAGAGTCCTAGAAAACTGAATTTGTAGAAAATCTTTTCCTTGTGAGTTTTCACTGGCTGAAAACAAAACGTGGATCCCGAGAGCTTTTTCCATTGCTTCAGTGGCTTTTCAACTTCTGTTTGTGATTGACTTTTTTATCAGAATTTAGATAAGCTACAAATTGGATGTAAAAAGTGTGAGATTGCACCATATTTTCTGAAACTATTCCTTAAATAACCCTTCACTGGGACATTGTATGTGATGTGAGTTTGTGATACTATTTTAGATTGTAAGTTGTGAAGCAATCTTTAGCGTTCAAGTACTGCTTCTATATCCTATAAAGGGCAATGTTTGGAATATGAACAAAATTATGGTCTGTCACTACAAAATGACATTGTGTTATCAAGTAATATCTGGCAAGATAAAGCAGTTGGATGGGGATCTAAACACTTTTGATATTCATCCAAAGTGAAGAAAATCATATCTGTTCTGACTGGTTGAAAATTGTTTTGAGCAATTTATCAGACTATCAGTGTCAAAGTTAGTGTTGTGAAGTACAGATTGAGACAGTGATTTTAGTCTGTAAGACAAACTTAATTCCAGTATTAAGAAAATATAATATTAACACACACGGTTGTAATTTAGACAGCTGTTAAATTAGTTGTGCCATGAAATGAGCTTTGAGAGACATTAATGTGTGAAGGTACTTTGTTAATTACATCAGCGGTAGATGATGCACCAAGTATGCCCAGCAGTGAAAGCATTCTTAATGGAAAGCTGTAACATGTAAGCTAATGCTCTTTGTTTCATCTGAGTGACCCTCTCACTCACTGGAAACAGCTGACATATACAATCAAAATTTGCCATCAGAAAAGTTTCTTGAGCTGTTACTTATCCAACTCATCACAGACCTTTTTTAGGATGTAAAACTGTGGTATTTTATAAATTTATATTTATACAAGAAAGTAGAGGAATTCTCTGCAGGCAAACCAGATGCTCGTACAAATGGTGACCTGATAATCAACAGAAAAGAAGAATTGACCCCAAAGGATTAACAATAGGATTAAAACAAAAGGATTAAAAAAATACCAGTGTTTATACTTTCCCCAAGATAGGTCATAGCTATATACAAACTGAAATAGGTTTCAATCAGAAGATTTAATGTTACATGCTTGGTAGAAAAAATGAATTGGGGCTCATGGGATGATGATAATCACAGGTTATTTCACATCTCCCACATAGCTGTTTCCTAGCAGCTCCTTTTGCCATATACTGAGTTTTTACTGGTGCTATTGAATTAGGTTCTCTGCTTCCCTCTCCAGTTGTGCTCACCATCCTTTGCCACCTCCTCAAACACAGTCCCATTCCACAACTAGTTGAAATTTTATCATTTTCAGCCTATTTATGTTGTTTTGCCTGCCTGTATCATGGTTCTCACTACACCAGCCTTTAAAATTTCTTTCCATTTAATGCATTTCTGTGTAGCTTCAGGATTTTTTTCACCTTTGTCATTCACTGTGAACCCACAATCTCTGGGCCACTTTTCCTAATTGTTCTCCATACTCATGCCCAGAATGTTAAATCCCTTCCACCATGCCAAACAGCACCATTTTGTTCTTCCTAATCCCATTGCAAGCATACCTTTTACTGCTATTATCTACACATCTCATCTGATGTTTTCTCTCTTCACTACTTACAATAATAGTCACACATGGAAGACAAGAAAACCAAAATAATACCTCAAAATGAACAGGATATGTTCATTCACCTACACCATTTATTGTGTTTATATTCCATCTCTTTGGCCCCACTCCCCAAAGTTGTTTGTTATTACCCCTTTCTGTTCTGCTACACAAAGATCAACCAGAATTCCTCTGCCACCACTGGCAGCTCACTTTTCACATACTAATTCACACTGCAGACTCATTGAAGCAAGGATTGTTCTTTTTAATCATCTTTTGAAAGCCTTTTGGGCTTAATTCCTCTCTCCCATATTCTGATTCCATACCCTGTCTAAACACACACAGCCCTTCTGTTTTACCTGTGAGAAGCCACAGCACTCAATTTCTACCACTATCTCTCTCTTCCTTCTCAGAAGCACTGAGAACATAATGATTGTTTAGTTCATAAGCAAGGGTGAAAGAGGATGTCTAGAATCAGAGTCAGCAGAAAAGACTCTCAAACTGAAAGATGAAAAGGAAGGGGAAGGCTTTTCATTTAAAATTGAGGAATTATTCCAAAGCACTGTAGGTCTCAAGTTAGAACCACGTAAGAGTTTTTAAGTGACAAGGACCTAAAGAGCTGGGGATGAAATCCCTCCCGTTCAAGAGAAATTGAAGAATTCAAAGGTGCTTGCTTATTTGCATTTTTATCTACCCCATACAATGGAGGCCAAGCATTACACTGTACAACAGCTGCAGTATTAGAATTATATAAAATGAACTATTATCATGCACCACTAAGCCATTTCTGATCCAAAGATTCAAAAATTACATACTGAGTCACACACACACTCCTGCCCAAAGCTGGTCAGATCTGTGAAGTTAGATTGTTCTACTGGAATCAGTTGTTTAATTCAAGGCTCACTTGAATGAATTTCTGGCCAACTGAAATATGCAAATTTACATCACAGTTGGAGACTGGGTTCAACTCTTACCACTAATGAACAATGAGATGATGTGAAATAGAGTAAAAATCATCCTGCACTGAATAAGGTGTTCTCATTCTTGTGTTTTCCCCTTCACATTTGCACAGGAAACACTTCACAAATTAACAGCTATAGATATAATGATAAAAACATACAAAGGGAAAACGATTAAAATATGCTGGTACACAGGGAAATGTATTGCATTCAATGTCTCCTATTTTTCAATTATACTTTTAAGTTTTACATCTTATAATATCCACCAGTGCATTCTTTATCTCATAAATGGAATGAGAACCAGTTCTTCTGTGTTTGAATCAATTTCTTAGAAATTATTTTGAAGCATAAATTAGAACATACTTTTTCTTTAGACTAGCTCAAAATGTCTGTTAATCTCCAATAAAATGAAACAGTACTAAATAAAAATTTACTCAACCTGCAAGAAAACTGATTTTTATCATGCCTGATGTTCATATGAGATTTATAACTTTACTTGTCCTAATCTCAATTTCTGATCTCTAAAATATTGTCTTCATGAATTCTTGTTGATTGCTAACAATGCTTTTTTTTCTGAATTTATTTTCAGCATGTCTTTAAGGGCAGTACTCACACACACCACAAGGACATTGAGCACTCTGAAATCCTCAATTGCTTTTTTCTTTCTAGGCCAGTCCTGTAGTGATGTTCTCCAGAAAAGCTGAAGAGTGGTTTAAAAGTGAGAACATTTTTCTCTGTTGCTCAGGCTTTGATTTTTGTCTGGTCGGTAGAATCGCTAATACGCCTTGTTTCACATATGTTTTGAGGAACCAGACATCAGAGTTCAGATTCCAAGCACAGAAGATTAACCCAGACCATTTCTATTGAACTTTTTCTGTAGGCACCAGGCACAGAAGCACAGCAGGACATTTTGTTCTCAACAGTTTTCAGAGCCTGTTTATAGGCATATGTCTGTATATGCAATTTAAATATCTAGTGCTTTCAGATGCTTTAGTAACCTCTCATTTCATGGGGGACTATCCTTTTCCTTTTTCCCCAGAATGAAAAAAGGCCACAACATAATATTTTTGTAATGGGTTGGCCAGACATCCACCACAGCTGCTCTATCACTTCCCTCTGTAACTGGACAGGGGAGAGAAAACATAACGGAAGGTTCATAAGGACAGGGAGAGATCACTCACCAAATACCATCACAGGCAAAACAGACTTGAATTGGGGATATTAACTAAATATATTACCAACAATATCAGAGCAGGATAATGAGAAGTAAAATAAATCTTAAAAACACCTTCCCCACCCCTCCCTCCTTCCCAGCTCTACCTCCTCCTCCGCAGTGGCACAGGAAGACAGGGAATGAGGGTTACAGTCTGTTCCTCACAGGTTGTTCCTGCCGTTGCTCAGGAGCAGGAGTCCTTCCCCTGCTCCAGCGTGGGGTCCCTCCCGTGGGAGAGTCCTTCATAAACTTCTCCAACAGGAGTCTATCCCACAGGCAACAGTTCTCCATGAACTGCTTCAACATGGGTCACTTATCCACATGGCGCTACTTTCCTCCCCTGCTCCGACGTGAGTCACCCACAGGGTCACAAGTCCTACTAGGAAAACCTGCTCTAGTGTGGGCTCCTCTCTCCAAAGGTCTGCAGGTCCTTGCCAGAAGCCTGCTCCAGCGCAGGTTTCTGACATCTTCACAGCTCTCTCTTGGCCATCCACCTGCTCTGGTGCAGGTCTCCTCCATGGGCTGTGGGTGGATCTCTGCATCCCAGTTGTCCTCCATAGGCTGCAGGGCCACAGCCTTCTTCACCATGGTCTGCAGCAGGGGCTGCAGGGCAACCTCAGCTCCAGTGCCTGGAGCACCTCCTCTCCCTCCTTCACTGACCTTGGTGTCTGCAGACTTGCTCCTCTCATGTATTATCTCTCCACTCTTCTCTGTCTGCAATTACTTCTGCACAATAACTTTTTTCCCTCCCTAAATATGTTATCACAGAGGTGTTAATACAATTCCTGGTGGGCTTGGCCTTGGCCATCAGCAGGTCCACCCTGGTCCATCCAGCTGGCATTGGTTCTGGTGGACATGGGGGAAGCTTCTGGCAGCTTCTCACAGAGACCACCCCTGTAGCCTCGCCCACTACCAAAACCTGGCCTTGCAAACACAACACACTTTCATCAGGAGATATATAGATTAGATATAGATGGATATACATGTGTATCATAACTTACTGCAAGCAGGGTCTTACATGAGAATTTAGTTGAATTAATCTTCAGCTTTGTACCCCATCTCTCTAATTGTCCTGAGTGCTATGCATGACCACACAAAGGGATGCCAAGGAACAACTGATGAACCATCACCAGGTCTAGAGGATCTGGTAATGCATGTTCCTTTTGTGGTTCTTTTTGTGAGGGTGCAGGTGTGACTTAATTTATTGAATTGGAGATCTATAGAGCATCACCTCAAAATAGAACAGGAAATTTTTTTCCTCTTCTGCCCACTATCTGGCCTGACATTCAACATTGGACTTTATCCAAAACATTAAAATAAGCAGCTACTTTTAGCAGCAAAGTAAGTTCAGATCACTAGGTAGATTTTAGACTAGCAATCCGAGATCAAAAGGAAGTAACCACTACAATAACTTATTACTCGGTACTATTTTCCAATTTAAATCTACAACCCAATACGGCTAATTTATTATAGCATACATTGTTGCAACAGATGAGGCAAAATGCCATCAACTACAGACTTTGTTGACAGACTCATAGCCAGGAAAATAAGAAAAATAACATCAAAGAAGCAGCAGAAAAATCAAGCAGTGGGGATTGGATTTCTTTGTCATAGAAGAGATGCTGAAGAAAAGTGTCATGGGAGAAACACAAGATTACAAACCATGTACTCTGCATAACAAAGTCTCATTTTTTTCCCTGGAGTAAGGATGCCAGTCAAAGCTCATTCACCAATGACATATGGTAAGTCAACTGTATGACTTTATTTCTTCTGTCAGTGGAGGTAGTACAGGCAAGAAACAGAAATCTTCAGATAAATATGCCAGGATATCTCCTCTGAGCAAAATCACCAGAAGGAGATGTAGATGTATTATCAAAATATGAAACGAGAGGAATCACTATCAGTTTCCAAAACTTTCCTTCTATCTCCTGCACTTGCTGCAAGGATCTGGGGCAGGAAGAAGTTTGTGCAATTTAGTGGAACAGAAGAACTCTAGTGTCATTGTCACCTCTTCTCTGGCCCCTCCAGTCCTTCTCTCTATTGTGTGGGCAACCCTTTGCAATCCTGCTATCTTCTTCAGTACAGCCAACCTCCTGCCAAGAGAGCCAGGGACAAGGCCATGACCTCTATCTGAATGCAATAAAGAACAACAGGGAAAGTTTTATCCTGTAGTCTGACGTAATTCATCCAGGGTAAAAGTCCATTGCTCTCCCTGATAATAAGGTGTTAGCTCTCTCCCAGTGCCTCAGACTGAACCAACTTGTTTCCTCTGAAAAAAAATTCTGAGAATAGTTCACTTCAGGAGCTACATTACCTATATAATACTGACAAGTCCACATGCATTTGGTTTCATCTATGTCATCTCACGTCATATTAATGAGATACAACACAAATTCTTTTTGCCACATTACAAACTTAGAATTGCTGTGGAGTGCAATGCTTATTATGCAGCCCTTATATTGTTTCATGAGATCTGAACTGGGGGAAAAAACATCAGGATCCTAGAATCCTAGAATCCAGAATAGAC
Organism: Cephalopterus ornatus; assembly: GCA_013396775.1. NCBI lineage: Eukaryota > Metazoa > Chordata > Aves > Passeriformes > Cotingidae > Cephalopterus > Cephalopterus ornatus. The sequence goes on from VZRE01012162.1 coordinate 149,609, forward strand.
CAAGACCAAGTGTGCAGCGGAATGGGCTAATCCTGAGAGGAGCATACTCAAAGTATTTTGTACAATATGCTAGACCTTCAAAAATGTTGAAGAAACACAGGGCAGTGCTTCTCACATTTTTGGAAGAGACTTAGCATGTATACGTGGTTCCCTGAAAGGCCAAGGCAGACTGTGCTGTCTCAGCCACTGCCTGTTCCTACCAAAACCTCTCATAATGCTCATATAACTTACAACTTACCAGTACCCCAGGTAGCATCCGGTTGTAACACAAACAGGATTTAGGAAACAGAAAGACAAGCTGAATGATCCTCATTGATATACATCTCTGCAAGGTCAGGCAAGCACAGTATGACCTACAGACATTCACTTTGTGCCAGCTGTTCTCTTATTCCAGGAAAATAATGTTGCTTTAATCTTATTTGCAAGAGTCTGATAAAAGAGAACCATTTATCATCCACTTTAAATGAATAAATCTCATTTAAAAATCATTGTGATGCAGCTTATATGTGATCTATATTGTTAACTTATCACTGCAAAAGCTGACAGGGCTAAAATTAGATTGTCCAGATGCATATGGATATGGGGAAGAAAGATTGAACACCACACTGTCCCCCCCTGCTTCACACTGCTCTATGGTTGTGAAGAAGATTGAAGTCAGAAACAAGCAAAGCAGAAAGCGGGATCCTTGCATATTTCAGTCCTTTCCTTGTGTTTCAGAACCCTCCTGAAAGACAGGTAAAAGGTATTGTGGAAAACAAAAGATCACTGAAGAGGTCTGTAGTGTATTTGAGTGTGGGTGTTGGTGGTGATAGTGAGTTGTCTGCACAAGAAGCTAAAATGTCACCCATGTTGCAGCCTTATTTCATTTGTGTATACAGCTCACACACTTTTTAGGAGCTATAAGATAGAAGTTGTTTGATTTTAAAGTGCCACAGGAGTTTTAAGACAGTTTACATATTGAACATGTAAGGATGCCAGTCAAAGCTCATTTATCAATGACATATAGTAAGTCAGCTCTATGATTTTAGATTTCTTATGTAAATAGAGGTAATATAGGTAAGAAACAGAAAGCTATAGATACATACACCACAGCATATTTCCTGTATTCAGCTTTGAAAATGTTGCTGTATGTAGAAGGACCTCAAGACTACGAAATCTATGGACTGCTAAACACAAGGGTTCAGAAGACAGAAAAGCATGAATTTCCTAATAACCAGACACTCCATTGACAGGTCACATCTCATTTTCAGGCTTCTCAGAAATAATACAATAAAATACGAATTGTGATCCCCCAGAGACCTCTCCTGAGAAAACAATGGTAAGGATTAAAATTATTTGTGTTCCTAGTAACTTGTGTTCTATGTTGTCTGACCCTCCCTCATTTTATCTTGCATGCACACACAAGCACAGGGTTGAAGTTGGCATGTGTATGTACAGGCAGTCTCTGTGTAAAGGAAACGAGACAAACCAGAATGCCAGGACTTCAAAATGTCCATACAAGTATTATGTAGTCCTGTTTGGACCACTACACTTGTTAAGACTGCAAATAATCTTATATACAGAAACACCTAAGAAATAGTACAACCGGGGGGGAAAAAAAAAAAAAAGAAGAACAGAAAAGAACCCACAAAACCACTGAGGATCTGAGGAATTCAAGAACTGTCTTTGTGTATCTCTCTCTACTAAGGAAACTAACGGAGGGTGCTTAACGCTTTGTTTATCTGTCTGTAAGATGGGAATTCTGCACAGTGAAAAGTTACCAGAGAAAACAAGTGTTGAAAATGAGGTCTGTAATGTAAAAAGCCTTGGGGAGATGAAGAGGGAGCTCTGTGAAGGAGATAAGTAGAACATTCTTTTATAGCAGGAATGCTGGTCTAGCTTCAAGAAGGTCTGGCATTAAAGAAGAACTAAGCTGGGAAGATTCAGCTTGGGAGGCCAGTCACAAGCCACAAGAAAGCAATTCTGGGCTATCCTATCCCAAAGGGACTGATCCAAGAGCTGAAAGGATGTTTCAGAGTAGTAAGAAAATTGAGGCGTAGAAACATATCCAGGATTTATTGTTTTTCTAGTTCCTTTTTTTTCCCTATGCAGTTGAGAGTACTGTCACTTCTGAAAGGCATATACATAGCATTTACCTCAGCTTCCCTGAGGAGTTATACTGTAGCCCAAGGTACACAGGTTGTTGAAATTGTGAGAAAGGGTGCTAAACATACACAAATGTTTGGAGATATTATGGCCACTTTTAGACCTAAGCTAGGAGGGCATCAGAGGCATAAGAGAAAAAAACAGCACTACAGTCCATTTGTACACACAGAAGTTTCTAGCAGCTGAGCTCAATGAAATAGGGTCCAAGACAGCAGTCTGATGAGTGTCAGTACTGCAAAGACTTGATTAGATTCCTGACAAATCATTAGGCACATCTTTTCAAAGTAAGCACGCTCTGGATTATACAACTACATGGTTAACCCAGACTCAGAAAATACTCTTAATTAACTTTCAAGAACATTGCATGTGCTTGAACCATTTAACAATCACTCCTGTTCAACTTTTGACATTAATGTTTTCTGTAACTGTTGTGAGAATATTAGGAACAAAATAAAATTATGCAAATGTGTCTCTGTGTCTTTTTATCTGGTGTTTTCTATGTGCAATCTATGTGCTATTCATTTCCACTATACAATGGAAACTATACTGTTTCATCATTTTGGTAAATATTACTGCTCCTGCTATCCTTGCAAGTCATTTTGATCTTCAGCAAATATCTGCTCTGCCTTGTACAACACTGCATTCTAAAAATCTAGGGTACCAAGGCAACCCACGGTAACCTTTCACTCCAGCCGCTCCAATTTTACACACAAATATAGCATGCAATACAGATATACCCTCAGCTCCATTTTCTTAGATGTTTAGTCTTGCTCTGGTGCCAGTGACAACTTAGTTGCTGACTGAGTTCACACCAAATAAGATGCTTGTCAGTAAAAGCAAGGCTTTCCTGAGTGCATGCAGCACAATGGGTACAAATTCTCAGCACAGTAGCCACTCAATTTTAATTGCCTTTGCAGACACTCTGCACAAAGCAGGAGATAGCCTTCTCCATCTCACATAAGCCAGGTCATATTAGATGCACTGTTAGTGCATACTGGAGTGCTCTCACAGAGACAGCAAGGCATACCTATCCCACTTTATACTCACAGCCTTCACACTGACATCTCATATAGGTAATCTCTAAAAGACACCAGGTACAGACTAGGGATAAGAGAAATAACATGACAACAGATCATTCGAAATCTAGACAAGAACAGGTCCATAGAGTACAACTAGAGAGATCTGCCGTACAACTCTCATTAATCTACTTACGGCAAGTTAGCAATAACTGTTAGCAAATCTCTAGACAAAACCTGACCAAAAAAAAACTTTAAAAATGCAGGACAGGGTCTCGTTTACTGCCCACATACATCATCAAGGAAAAAAAATTCTATCGATTCAAGGAATAAACAAAAAAGACCAATATGTCTTCCTTTGGCTTTAACACAGGGTGAATGTTATTAATTTTCTTATTACCTTCACTGTTTGAATCCAAGTTCAAAAACAGAACTTCTGAGACAAGGTCAAGACCATGCTGCACGTTATTATTACGGAAACAGCACACAGGGTCAGGACTTGTGTCTTGTTTAGATTTTACTTTCTCATTGCAAGGTCCCTATTACCACAGCTTCTGATAGCATAATGCTTCATAAAGAAAATACTTGAATGACTGCACACTGAAATCAATATTACTCTCACCACTGATAGAGACGGTTGAAATAGATTTCATAGAATTAAATTGATTGGAGGGAATGTGGAGCTGTAAAGACCTGAGAGAAAGCAAAAATTTTATGAAGTGCCAAAATCTTGGCATGTGTAAGAAAGATCATTAACTATTCTACACTGCATAAAAAGAAGTTCAGATTAATCAAGAACTGAGGTCACAAATGCAGCAAGAGGCAGAACAAGAAATGTTCAAGCATCCCAGCCTACTGAGCAGGCTGTGAAGACATAGTAACAAATATTTTTGCTGTTATTTTGTCTTTACTTTTAATTAGTCACTTTTTATTGTTAGCATCCAAAATGAGTTGAAACTGTTAGCAGATACAAGTTTAAAGTTTAAGAACCTGATAGATTAGAGCATAAGAGGAAAAAAAATCTTTCAGGAAATATTTTTAAGCAATCTTTTAATGATGTATTAAATTTCTGCATACTGCTGAAAACTGGAAATCAGGCAATTTTAGATATGAACAGATAAAAATGGGATTGTCATGATGCCAAGCAGCACTGACACTGAGAACACAAATATCAGCATGACAGGCTTTATAGTTCTGTTATTCTCATTAATATTCCACTCAGTCTTTCTTGTCTATTGCACCCAGGCATGCAGGTCAGTTTTACATGATCATGTGTAAAATGAAAAAGAATAGTTATAAATCAAAGCCATAATAATTTACAAGTGTTTGGATGAAAGGCAGAAGTGTTTTTCTTCTTCAGATCAAGACCACTTGAATGAGCTCCAGATTTTTCTATACTCCAAATATAACATCATCTGCTCCCAATTCTTAGTTTTAATAAATCCATACTCAAGGAGAAAACAAGCATTCATATGAAAGAAAAAATAAAATCTGAAGTGATGAACTAGAGCTCCTCAGCTAGAAATTTGCTTTCAGTTTTTGCAGACATGCTCATGCAGCCCAAAGCAAGGCTGTACATGAATATGTGAGTTATTTTTGTTTAGATATATCAGCAAGGCTACGCAGCTCTTGGCAAGTTTACACCCCAAGGTTACTACACTGCTTCCAGTAGCTCTAGTAAGTTGTGATCCTGTAGACATATCCTTATGATATCCTTAGTGATCTTTTTACAGTATTGACCCATTCTATGACTCAAATAATATTCAGGCTGCCATGTCTCAGGCCTATACTACACTACTTCAGTTGTTCTGGAAGTCAGAAACTGAAATGTGCAGTCTCTTATTGTAAATGGGCAAGGTTTTCTTTGATAAATAAGAATCTTTTCTTCTGCTGGGATTACCTAATTAGGTGCCAGATGGTTCACATCACCACACAGCAAGGGAAAGACCTAGATATTGGTGGGGACAAGGCAGCACTCAGGCAGGACACAGCAGTGACCCAGAAAGATTGCCTGCCACAATGTTCCAATTGTTACAGGGAGGCGAAAATTAAATAAAATCCAGATGCCACTTAGCCTCAAGGCAACATCTTCAGAAAATGTTGAAAGCACAACCCAGTTCAAACCTGCCACAAAAATCAGGTGGGAGAAAGAAGTTAGAGATAAGAATAACCAATAAGACTGGAATAATTTGGACTCTGAGCCTGTACTCTTTTCCCTGTGCGTAAGTCTTTAAGTGAGGATAGCCTCTGAAAACAAATGACTCTCCCTTAAGGCAGTGATCTTCCCATGTGACTATAAGATTGAAAAGAAATAGGATAAAATGGAAGTGATCCAAAATTTATGACACTGGGAAAGCAAGCTCTCTTTTTTCCTTCTTTTGCTTTTTCTTTTTCTTGTTTGTTTTCTTCTAACTCACGTAGTTTACAGAATGATCCGTGACTAAGGAACCTAATGTAATTAGGGAACTGAATAACCTAGTAGCAAATGTATCTTAAATGGAGCTGAATGCAGAATAATGGAAGAAACAGGATGAATTCCTTGCATGCTCCAATGGCTTGTGCCCATAACCATTTACAAAAAGAATTAGACATCTTTCTGAAAAGCACAATGTCCAATGGCAGTATAAAAACCACAAATAACTTTTCAGCCTTCATTAAGGAACAGATAACAAGCAATCTGGAAAATATCAAAGTGCCATTATATGAAATCAGGGGCACAATCACATTTCAGTTCTGGTCATCCAATTTCACCAAAAACAAATCACAAATAGTACAGGAAAGGGAAGGGCAATAAAAAAATTTGGGACACAGAAATATTTCCATATTGGAACAAATTGAAAACAAAGAAAAGAAATACTATAATTTTTGTTTGGAAAGCAAAAAAACACCTGGGAATATGACAGACCTATGAAACAAATAATGTATAGAGAAATGCAACAACTGGATCCTAGGTAATAAGAAAGCACACTACTAGAACAAAAGAGATTTTTCAAACCAATAAAACACATGAAATTCAGCTCCACAAGATATGATTGAAACGAAAATTTTATTAGGATTAAAAAGAAGCTACCTAAAACCAACACATTTCAGTAACTCCAGTCTGGTTGCTTTCAGATATTGTTGTGTGTAGGGGTATAACTGCAAATCTTCCTGTAAAAGATTAGATTCTAATCTTTCTCTAAAATATGTGGTATTGGCTACTGTTGGTCTCAGAAAAGGCAGCTCTAGATGGATCTTTGGACAGCAACCCCAGTGTTATTTGTGAAACTGAATAGCATAATGTGTCCACTAATAAATTAGTCAAAAAACACTTTGGAAATTAACCATTTACTTAAAAAAAATAAAAAGTTAAATGAAAAAGATAACATACCAGTGAGTTATTTGTCAAAAAAGGAAATAAATGAAAACTAACTACCCTCCACAAACACAAAAAAACCAAACAAAACCAAAAAAGGTATGAGGAGCACGATTCATATCAATGAAGGTCTTGTTGCTTTGAATTGCTTAGCACAAATAACTTTTGCCAATACATTAAAGACCTTCAAATGATGAGAACTTCTGAAAAATACGATTCATAATAAATTCTATGACTACAGTGCTTTAGCTAATTCTTACAAAGGCTAATCATTTCTCATGCCTCCCCAGCTAAGGTTAGCAGCTGATCTCACCTGTAATTGATCTACTACTTCAAGTAGTGAAGCCCACTCTGAAGGCATTCAACTTTTTATGAAAGATCAGAACAAGGTTTATTTGTTCCAGGTTTTTCTCCCCTCTTTGGCTCATGATAGAAAATTTCATACAGTATAATTGAAATAAAGGAGATACTAAACCCTAAAAGTCAAGGTACATATAATTAAAAAGTAATCACTGTTCACTTCAGCTACATTCTAGGACATTGTCTTATAAGTCTCAAAAGCCACATCATTTTAAACTACTCATTTCTGTCTGCTCTTTATTTGCAAACTACTAGCATTATTGAAGTTTATCTGCTTTGATTATTCCACGGACACCACCTAATAGGGAAGTTTGAGCTTCCCAAGCTCATTTGACAGAGGTTCACAGATCAGACTCAAATCAAGGTCTCTGAGATTAAATGCACTTATTTATCCACTAAAGCCATCTACTGGAAAATCAATATCTCAAATGTAATGAGTGGTAAGACAAGTAAATTAGAGTACAGATTATTCTGTCAATTGGAACACATAACTTTCCTCTGTAATTAAGTATTTCATATGTGATGCACTGCATTTGGCACTGGTTGCTTTGTCTAATTACTGTACATTTTATTTTAAATGAACAAGAAATTTCCTAAAATACCTTGGCTTCCATTTCCAAAGGTGCACAAGCCAAAAGAGAGGCTCTGGAGTGGCAAGAAAAATTTTCTGCCCTAGAAGGAGCTGGCACTGGAAATAAAGTGTTCTATATAATTAATGTGCCTGTCCTTTCTCACTTCAGCCCTGCTACTGATATGAAAACAGTTACTTTCAGAATAGCTCTAATCATCACTTATCCAAAGCACAGGAACAGTGTGAATACAGGAGGCAACATGAAAAATTACAGCTGAAATCCATAACTCAAGGAAATATTTCTATTTAAAAGTACAGCTAAGAAGAATACTCAATTCCTCCATATTATTCTTAAAACATCCATTGACAAAGAGCATGCAGACTCTGTTTCAGTTTGCAGGTGGTTGAGGCATCTGAAACCTGTTACACCTGTACTGACACAGGACTACACAGTGAGTTCAGGACATACATAGCAATGACATCAACTTTGGAAGAGGAAGATCTTGGGGTGGGATGTGATCCTGGACAAACAGAGAATATTCTGTTTGAATACTGAGAGCCTATACCATAGAGCTAGACTTTTCACACTGTCAAAGATAAAGGAAGAGTTTGGAATTTGTCCATGCTACAACAATAGCATGAAGAACCAGCAATAACCCGAGTCTGAGAGTTCTTATGTTATGCAAACCTCTGTTCCCAGGATGGAGATAATAGAAAGGATAGGGTATCTGCATCCCAAGAGTATGCCTGCAGACTTGTGGATATGAGCAGTGCCTGTACTCCTAGATTCAAGAGTCTGAAAGTTTTCCACTACCTCTAATCAGATTTAAACACAAAAGGCTGCTAAATACTATATTGGCGTTTTAACAGATCTGAGACCTGCATCTGTTTTTGAAGAAAGGGCTAGGGCACTTCAGATGCATAGTACTAGAGGATTATATACTAGGAGGACAAACTGGAAATACCATATCACCATGTATACACTGATACATATTTTTTATAAAAGACATCTCATACTATTCTGCAGTTTTCAGGTACTGTATATAGAAAGGTTTTGCTCCCTCTAAGAATAAAAAAGGACTGTGATGTCTGTAGTTCTAAGGAACACTGAGGATGGAGATAAAAAGTTCACTTTTTTGTGTTGTTCATTTATTCTTCAGCTCCTTCCTTCTCACTGTTGCATCTGATCCACTATCCAGAGAAATCAAAGGAAGATTTTTCTGATCAGTGCTCCTCTGTTGGTGTCAGACACAATCAAAGACTAGGAGTTCATTGCATTACAAAGTGTTGAGATTTAGTACAGATCAGATCAAATTGGTTAAGGGAAACTACCACAGATCAACATCTAAAGTACATTGCCTTTTTCTTGAGTAAAACCTGGCCAGTTGTCAAGGAGGAAAACTTTTCATATTTTGACACTCACTTTGTCCTTTCAAAGTCACATAAAAAAACTACAGACACATGAGAAAATAGTTATTTGCTTGGACTGTCTCTTAAGTGGGAATTATCATTATTTTATTTAACATGCACTGCAGAGAAGATGTTTTATTGCCAAGGAAGCAAAAATTAGGCTAGACTAAAGCCCTTCTGTATCATCAGTAATAAAGAAGAGAATTTGTGTAAGTATGAGCTATGCTTACCTCCATTCTAAGTTCATTTTACATTCCCTTAATGAGGTAAAGGGGTCACGGTGTTAATTAAGATAAAGCCATTTCCCATCTTCAAAAACCTTTAACTAGCCCTTTCCTAGACATGTATTTGGGAGCTCAGGTGTCTCCTTCAGGCCTAACTACACCATGCAATGAAGTAACACACAGCAGTCTCTAGGCAGCAAATTCAAATGGCATGACACAGCTGTATATGGTGACTATCTGAGATCAAGTCTTGCTTCTGAGACTGACCAACTCAAACACCCCTAGCATAACCTTTTCTCTCAAAAAAAAAATCAAAAGGCGGGAGCCTTTCGTATTCTTTCGAACCCCTTTACAATCAAGAGTAATCCATTTCCAGCAACAGCGTTGTAAGTCAATAAAGCAGGGATCGCTTTAGGATGCTTTTGTGAATCATGGTTTAACAGATGTAAAAAAGCAGCAGCATAGTTGTGCATTATAATTCCTCTGACAGGAATCAAAGCTTCTTCACATGACAAGTCCCATCAAAATCAGAAAGATCACAAGGATTTTAAGTGCTGATATCACAAATGACAGCACGTAGACAAACTGCTCAGACTACACAGTCACACAAAAAATCAATAGGTACACCTTCATATCCCCCTTTCTACTCTGGTGCTACCAGTTGCTGAATTTGAGCTACATATTGCAATTTTGTAGTAGGATATTCAAATAGGAGTGAATACACAGAGAAAGAAAAGAACTTACCTGCTTGTGCTTTTAAATACTCGTTATGATTTTCTGCAGTCCTGAGCAACTGCATCACACATGAGTTCTCAACAATAAACATGTTATAGATGCACATACATTGTGCTAAAGAGCTTCCAGTGTTGTTTTCAACTTCATACTGAATATATGTGTCTTCTTTTCAAAGTAAGACAACTAGTTTTGGATGACTGACCTGAAAAAACAAACAAAAAATACAATGAAAACAGCACTGTATTTTTCTTTTATCCACAATACAGCTAAGCAATGTCAGATTAGCCAAAGACTGGCCACATCAAAAGTAGAAGTTTCCAGTACTCTGTCTACATCGGGATCAGACCAACAAAAAAGTGAAAAAAGCACACTTCTTAGACTGAAACTGCAGGAGATAAAGGTTCTGCCACTCTTACAAAAAAAGCCAGGGAGCTGGGCACACGAAGTGATCTCTCCGCCTGAGCAGCCACCAGCTCAAAGTCTAGACACGTAACAGAGAAGAGCTTCAAAACTTTCCCAGTCATTCAGCACTCAGCAGGACTTGAGGTACAACTCACCTGCTAACCTTACATAGCAGAAAATCACATTACATAAGTAGGATCATACCACCTTTAGAGTACTCTGATCCTGGAACAATAAGAATTCAGGTGATTCAACCTGCCTGCCCCTCATGCTACTTCCATCCAGTTTGCTGCTAAAATTAGATGCCTTTGTCACTCTGCTTGCAGGCATCCACAGTATAAACATTGAAAATATGGAAGATGCATAGCCTGAAGTTTTTCAATTTTTCACATAAAACTTCATAAAAATCTATTCACTTTATTCCTAGCAGTCATGTAGACACTTTTCACTGAGTATTAATCATAGGATCTAATCTCAGTGTCAGCTTCAACCATGCCCTGAAACCCTGAAGAAGGCACAGCTGAAGCCATTTACATTTTCATGAAAAGGAACTAGGCATGGAAGAGTATTCAGGAAAAGTAATCCAAATTCACTTTTTAATAAGATTAGTTAAATTGCATTATGCTGGCAAGTGGATCCTTTGACTCAGAATGAAAGTGACCTTAACTTGGTTTAGTTTAATTTGCTTTGGAAGAAGATCAAGAATTAATCTGATTTAACTAATCCACCTTAAGTCCATTAATTACTTCAGATTCTTGAGTTTTCCAGTGCAGACAAACCCACTTTCATCTTTTCAGAGTCTGAGCTTGCAGATCTAGAACAGTTTAAGGAGCATATTCCAGATACAGGTTAGCATCTCCATGGCTAAACCTCATTAAATAATTTTGTGATCTTAACATAATTCCATTGCAAAACAAGAGATTAATCACCTACAGTGGTCTATGGAGCAGGTCATGTGTGCACTGAATACAATAGACTCATTTCAGGCAGGCTCACCAGATACTCTGTTGCTGAAGAGGCTTTCAGCTGATAACAGTTGGAGGTTTTATGGATCAGATTATTTTATCAGCTGAACTGATATATTGAAAATACTGAAAATGCATCTTGAAAGAAAGAAAATACAGAACTTTTCTCTTTGACTTTACAGTACCATTGGCCTCCTATCCAAGTATTTAAGAGTTTCTCCTAGAGCAGTTGATATGCAACCAGGATAGATGCTCTGAGGCAGAAAGTTTCAGGGCACCAATTCATCACATAGTGCTGGTATGAACCTTGCTCAGTATTTTCAAAGCTTTTCCATCTATAACCTAAAGGGAGGTCAAGTATATTGATTATTTTGCAGCTCTTTAGAGGAGGGAAATTACCATCAGATTAGGGGAAATCTGAACTAGTGACACAAATGCAAATGGTAATTCACTCAAGGAAAGACAAGCTGAAGTCAAGCCTGCTGCAGTTATTCATTGAGGTTTCATGACACTTGTCAGCCACATATCACAATTTGCTGCAGGGAACAAGTAGACAACAGCCCTACTGTTGCCAACCCAGCCAAATAAAATGCTTCAGGGAGAACTCATGTCTCCACACTTCTCATGGTCCCAACCCTCTCAGGGAAAGGCTTCTACTCTCCCTGCCTTACCTCTCCACTAACCTCAGCAGGCAGGACTGAGTGCAACTGGGGCCAAGCCACTTTCCTTTCCAGAGGACCTGTTTAACAGAAGTCTGGGGCAGGATACACTGAATCCATGCTAATGCTCCCTCTGGCCTCCAGGAAAAGGGATTGGCAGGTACAGATTCCAGCCCAAAACTCAGAAAAACACAAGGATATGATAAAGACACCAAAAAAGCTTTACTCAGCAGGAGAACTATCTCAAACCCGTTCATGGCATGTTGGTCTCAGCCTGCATTCCTCTGCCTACCATGTCATGAAGCCAATGAGCTGATGCCCAAAACACAGCTAATGACATATTTCACGGCTGAGTGGGGTAAATGACTCACTCAATGAACAGTATCTGTCCTACCTGAACATTAGCACGTACTCTCCAGACAGTTAAAAACATCACTAGCCGCTAGTTGTGGCAGGCAGAATGGGAGAAATCCTCTAATCCCACCATGAGCCCCTACATCACCATGAGGCCTGACAGATGCCTCGTCACTGGTTAGCTGAACATGCACGACACTTTCTTTCACTTCAGAGTCTGCCTGGGTCCTCTCTGAAGGAACAGAGCTGAAGCAACTGATCAACATTTTAACTAACACATTTTGACTAAATCCAGTTGCCGCAGCAATGAAGCCATCATCGACTAGTCCTAGCTAATGAACGTAAACTCACTTATGAGTTTGATTAGATTCATCTAGGAAGTTTACACTAGAAGGTTGTAACAGGCCTAGAAAATAAGAAGTTTTGTATGGTTAGTCTTGTCCAAGATTGTTAAACTTCTACAACAGTGAAGCAGGTAAAATGCTAAATTTAGCCCTGAAAAGACTTTCTATATTAAGGCATATTTATGACAGTAAAAACTGCTATCTTACACACACACATGCAAGTGTTATGGCTGGAGATTCTTAATTGATTCAGAAAAAGACACATTTTCTGCTAGGTGGACATTAAAGGAACCAAACAAGAACCTCACATACCCTGTAAAAGAAATATATAGACCATAAATGCCAAACTCCATGATGAATATAAAAATAAAATCTTATGTCTTAGTCATAATATTACCTGAGCGTCAAGTTACAGCAGTATGCTGTTTTGGGCTGGGATAGAGTTAATTTTCTTCACAGTAGCTAATATGGGACTGTGGTTTGGATTTGTCCTGAAAACCATGTTGATAACACAGGGATGATGCTTTTGCTGCTGCTGCTGCTGAGAAGTGCTAAAAAAAACCCCACCACAAGTGCTCACAAAGACAGAGCCTTTTCTTCTTCTCACACCACCCCACCAGTGAGCAGGCTGGGGGTGTGCAGGGAGCTGGGAGGGGTCACAGCGTGAGGTTGCGACGGATCACCTCAAAACGTGCAGCTGTGGATAAGTCCGTGACAGAGCAGGGACTGCAGCCATGCCCAAGGCCACGTTGGAGCGAGTTTACTTCTGAAGGTACTGTGACTGTTGGCAAGGCCATGCTGGAGCAGGTATACTTCTGAAGGCATTGTGATCCACAGATAGGGCCATGCTGGAACAGATGCACCTCAGAGCAACTATGTCTTCGGATAAGTCTATACCACAGCAGATGTACCCCTGAAGAGATTGTGACTCATAGATAAGGCTCCACTTGGAGCAGGTGCAACCCTAGGGGACTCCAGGTTGATCTGTGCATAAGTCCAAGACAGAGAAGGGGCAAGTGGAGGAGTTCATTGCAATGTTAAACCAGATGTCTGATCCCAAGGTATTGGAAATACCTCTAAAATGTTGTAACCTGGAATTGGAGTTTCATATTATGGCAATTACTACATTAAGAACCCCTTGATACTAGCCAAGCTAGGAGCAAGGTGAGGAGTTCATTGCAGTGTTAAACTCTGCAACCTGGCACAAAGGTCAAAGACTGGAGATTGTAATCGAAATATGTTTAAATTGTTGTAACCTGTTATTTCAGTTGCATATTATAAGAACTACTACAGCAGGAACTATTGGAACCAATGCAGGATAAGCCATACAAAAAGCACTGCAAGTGCAGCAGTGATCCAACCCGAGCTGGCTTTGGTGCCCAATAACTCCATGCAACACATGGCTTCTCCTGTCCCGAGTGACCACCATAAGCAGCAGACAACAAGAAAAGAATACTCACAGTCTACAGTGGACTACAGCAATACCTTACTGTATCTACATGCAAGTGATGATAATGGAAAATCTCCATAACCATCTTGTGCCTTGCCGCTCTCCAGACAATCTACCTTGGGTGGAAGAGAAAAGAGAAGAAACTGCAATTAACAAGATGGGTTTTTTAAGTATTCTGTTCTGTGTGTATTTATTCTTTCTTTCTCTTGTGAAAAAGCTGAGGGTAAGGGAAGAACCTCTCAGAAGTGCTGTTACAGATAGATAATTCACAATGCACATTCTCACCCACATTACTTGTGTATGTTTTCAAATATAGTTTACATAGATATACAAAAGATATTTCCAGACAACATAATACAACCTGGGATTTCATATTAAGACTTGTAAGACCAAGTTAAACAAGAGAGAAAGATACAGGAAATTGCTACATTAAGCAACTCAGATGCTATGACTTTTCACTAATTTTAACAGAATATAAACTCAAGACACAAAACAAAGATTATTTGTTTGTTGCTATTCTCTGTGCCAGGCCTGAAAGCTCAGAGACCTGTGGTTGTGGAGGCACTGGGCTTAACAGTGTAAAGAAATAACTTCACTCAAATCATTCCTGCACCATTTCAAGGGAAGGGCAGAAATACAAATGACTCAGGTAGTGCGCCAAAATCTACTCTGGCAAGCTGTGAACCTCTAACACAGCTGGCGAGATCAATGAACAAGAACCAAATCTCAGTTCAAGTCCTGGATGACATTGAATCTACTTTGTGTGAAAAAGTCTTTCCTAGTCACCTTCTTCCTTCTTAACAGTAGCTCTTCCATTCATCCTTTGATCAGCCTTACCACTTATTCTTATAACCTAAGGACTACAGATCAGCTTCCTGAAGTGCCTAATACCCACAGCCACCAGCCTGCTTCCTGCCTGTGCCTACTCACCACAACCTCTGAGCCTTTTCTTCCACTACCTTTGCAGATCTCAAATTTGCAAAACTATCAACACAGCTTCAGACCAGACTCCCTCCTTTCCATCACAAACCATATCATTAATGTACCTTCTCACAGCCTACTTTTTCTACCAGCAATCCTTCTTCAACACCTCTTAAAACCGTATTTCCTTTACACTTAGTTTTTTCACGTTTCTTTGATGACGCTACCTACTTCCTGCCTCTCCCTTTTCTTCCTCTGCTCTTGTTGGCACTTACAATTTCTTTCCTTTCTCTTCACAGATGGTTCAATATGCCCTTTTCTCCCCTCTTCCACAGACTGTATATGATTCTGTTCTCCCCTTAGTCTACCCTCTGCTCTTTCATTCTTATATTTAATTTTGCAGTTACATTCCACAAAATCTACACCAAAAGCAGGAAAGAAAGCAAGCACTAGTAAATCCCAGATCACAGATGCATACATCCTCCAGCAAAGTTTAGCTCTAGGGCCCTTGCTAACTAGTGGCCTTTAAGGTGGGCAAACAGGTAACACACCTGGAGCAGAAAATGACTGCATTCAGCTGTCCTGGCTCTAGCTCACATCACTGTGAGATAGATATTGCTGTGCTCCATGAAGCCAGGCATTACTATCAGTGTAGAACATAAACACCACATAAGCAAAAAAAAAAACTTAACACAGGACAAAATTACTTACTTAATATTAGTAAAGCGTTCTGAAAAATAAATTCCCAGAAGACTTCTACTCTACCAGGTGTGTGGCCTGCAGCCTTATGCCTTTCAGCAATCCAGCTGAGGCAGTCAATAACCACTTTGAAAGATGCTGCTGCCCAGAGTGAATTATCACTTAATTAGGTGGAGCTGGGATGTTCTATCACATGTGCAATGCTTTATGAATAAAATCAAGTGTATCCTGCTTTCTAAGCATTCATCTCACCACAGCACAAAACCTGGGAAGTGACAGCTTTCTACCAGGAGGAAATCTACCCAAAAGAGATATCTGTTATGTTTCGGAAAGGAGTGGAACTATAAACAGTTCAAACAATTCAATAGTCTGCAGTGCTGTCAGTCATAAATGCTTATGTGGTGCAGGAGCAGAGAAAAGCTCCAGTCAATATCAGAACCCTATTGTGAGGAGCTGTATCAAGGTGGGAAAACAGCCTGGTGAGAGTTTCTCTGCAAAAGCAGCCCCATGGTCACTCCTCTCCTTATGCTTACTCTTATTCCCCGCTAAGGATGCCTTTATACTAATCCAGTTCCAAACTAATTTGAAGCAATTTCAGAAAGATCCTCTGTTTGGATTAAGAATGGCCACATGATGAGTTTGTGCAAAAATAGCTGGCACGCTTTAAATTCATATTCTAGATTGTTTCAAAATAGCATTCACGTACAAGTATATAGCTTAAACATAAAATCTCTACCTTGAAGGATTTATTATCCAAAAATCCAATCTTGCAAACACTCATACACCTTCTCAGCTTATGGTACACAATTAAACTCTTCCTGTATGTTTTAAGAAGCTTGCATAAAGTTTCATGATCTAAAATGTTAGGAACAGCTTTTAATTTCTGAGTTAATTGGAGGTATCTCTCTCAAGTCAAACTCCTAACAACAGGTCAATAAATTCAGTAGGAGGTCTTTTCAAGCAACATTTAAATTTCCAGTTCATAAAAGAAGACTCTAAAATCAGCATATGCTTGAGTGAATATTACACTTCTCAAGAGGCTAAAATCACTTATACTTCCCACATTTCAAACGTTTTGCTAGATCAAATACTATAAAGACACATGTTGACATTTTAATTATTTAGTTAGTCCATTACTGAGGGCTTTCTATACAAAATTGGCACAACATTAATTCCCTGGTTAATTTAACTCTTAAAAAGGTAGTGCAAGGAGTGAACAGATAGATGCAGGAAGATTTTAACTAATACTGCTGCTAAAAGGTGTAGTAATTTGTGTAGCACATGGAAAGTCCCTACAAAAAACAGTTAAAGAAACATTTTGTGATTTATACATATACAGGGCTAGACGTCCAGGGGACAGTGATAGTAGTCCAAATAAATCCAAAGACCAATTAAACAAATAGAATGATAGAGTAGCTTGGGTTGGAAGGGACCTTAAAGATCATTTAATTACAACCCCCCCTGCTGTGGACAGGGACACTTTCCACTAGACCAAGTTGCTCAGAGCTCCATCCAACCTGGCCTTGAACATTTACAGGGTTCGGGCAGTCACAACTTCTCTGGGCAACTTGATCCAGTGCCTCACCACCCTTGCAGTAATGAATTTCTTCCTAACATCTAATGTAAACCTATTCTCTTTCCGTTTGAAGCCATTCCCCTATGTTCTGTCACTACGTGCTCTTGTAATAGTTTCTCTACATCTTTCATGTAGGCTCCCTTCAGGTACTAGAAGGCCACAATTAGATCACCCTAAAGCCTTCTCTTTTCAGGACTGAACAAACCAAATTCCCTCAGCCTTTCGTCATAGGAGAGGTGCTCTATCCCTCTCATCATCTTGGTGGCCTCCTCCGGACTCATTCCAACAGGTCAATGTCCTTCCTGTGCTGGGGACCCCGGAGCTGGACACAGCACTCCAGGTGGGGTCTCACAAGAGCAGAGTAGAGAAGCAGAATCCTCTCCCTCGACCTGCTGGCCACACTGCTTTTGATACAACTCAGGATACAACTGGCTTTTGGGGCTACAAGCACACATTGCCAGCTCATGTCCAGCCTCTCATCCACCAGCACTTCCAAGTCCTTTTCACTAGGGATACAGAATAGAGATGCTGGTAGTGAAAACTGATTCCAACCTACATTCAGTACAGGGTTGAGGGCAGCAGCCTTCAAGTCTCATGAATGGGCGACACTGACCACGCAAGGAAGTAACCCAACTGAGAGCACAGCTGGTGCATGAATTCCATTGAGCACCTCTACTGATAGGTCTCTGCAAAAGGTCCTAATTAGATAAAGCTTCTATCTTCTGAAAGGGAAGTTTGAGGAAATGTAATCCGAGGCTCTGTACTAATGAGTGGGAGATGGACTGTGTGACACTGAAGGTACAAACACTAAAAGGCAAAGGTGGATGATGTGTATTGGGTTATTTATCTTTCTAGAGTAACTGTCATCATTGATGTGTCATGTGTAATCTCCTCTGAAGGCTGGTATCAAATACTTCAGACCATGAACTCAGAGAATGTATGTGTATCTCTTCTATAACATTAAAATGTGACATTAATAGCTCCTTCAGGAGTAGTACTAGTAATAGTAATAGTACTTCAGTAATAGTACTTCAGGGTACTGAAGTATAAATTCCTCAGCCCTGGACAAGAGAAGCTAGCCAGCAGGCTAGCCCCAACGCCATTCTCCAGAAAAAGCCATCAAGCCCCCACATTTTTATTTCAAACCTCAGTTCTCAAAGATATAGACCACAGGTGATTGAAGACACTAAAGCTTTTGAAAGAGAAAAGAGGGAGATTAAGTTCCTACAGAGAAGAGGGATAGTCCTATTGGCTACTCAGGGCAAACTTGGAAGATGAAGCAGTAAAAGTAAGTGGGGAATTACATTGGAGGGAGACTGCTCAGAACACAACCACATTTAGGCTCTGGTTGAAAAAGGGTGACTACCTACTTATTTAGACTAGGTTTGTGTGTGTGCGCGCGCGCGTGTGTGTAACATTTCCTTCTATACTGGCAGGCAGCAGTATGGCCTTAACTTCTCCTTGGCCTTGTTTGGCCACTTAAGTTTTTCTGAATCTGTCTACAAGGTGGCTTGGGGAAAACCCTCTGAACCAAGCAGATAGTAAAAATTTTAGTGTGACAATGACAACTGTGGACCTGCAGGCATTTTTAGAAGAGCCAATGCTGAAGGGCATTTCTTGCTACACTGCTAATGACCCTTATTTGAAGTTGCTACCATGAGTGCCAAGCCTGGGAAAAATAGTTCCCTCTGGCAAACAAAAACCAGCATTTCTCTTGCAAAGAACAGATGGATGAGCAGTATCCTGAGACGCTAGGCAAAGCCTGAGGCATCACATTTGGGAAATTTCCAGTTATCTTTCTTTTCCCTGCTTCCATAATTTAAGGACAGCTTGTAGAAGAAGCCAGGCAAATACTGCCATAACCTACGTAACATTTCTGAAAGTCATATGGTTACACTGCTTTACCAGTTACATTATAAACCCACCTTTTTCAGTTAATCAAGGCAACTGTTGATACCTCATTTCACTTCAGTGGTGATAAATGCCTTTGTTTCTCAGCATCCTAATTCATAGTGAATACTTTAGAGTACTGCAGATTAATCCGTTGGGGTAGCAAGAAGAAAGAGGGGCAAAAGCTGCTATTTTAGAGTCCAGTTGATTTAGTACCTTAGTCTCCTTCCTGATTTACATTGTGTAATGTTGCAACATTCATAGAGTGGGAGACATCCTGGACCAGCTGGTTATGAAAGCAATTTGGGTTTGTATCCCACAGTCTACAGCTGCCTGGCTTGGATAGGCAGCCACCATTCTCCAAGTGAGCCTTATCTTATAACAAGCTTTTGATATTCATCATGCCTCATCCCTCATCAGCTACAGTCTTGGTTTTTTTGGGTTATAAGAGCTCTGCCAGGCATGTGGTTTTCCTGGGAACTTTTTGCCAGCAGCCCCACAGAAACAGTCTGCATGAAAAATTCATTCACGTCGAATCTCTGCAGCATCTATTTTATCAAAGCAAGTGCTTATATAGCCAACCAGTATAAGCCACAGATGGGAGGTTTTAGGCAATAAGCTGTAAGATTAGGAAGAAATCTGAATATATATATTGCTTATGCATTTCTGAATATAAAAAAATAAATATCCAGTAGCACAGGAACAGTAAGGCAGCAGGTCACTACTGTCCATCAACTATTTTATCAACTTCAGTAATGGAACATGGATATTTATCTGGGATGAAAACACACTGCTGTATGGTCTGCTTGGATTAACTCATCACATAAATCCTCTCACAGGAATTTTCAAGAGGTATTGAAAGCATTATTAGAAATGTCAAGGCTAGAACTGTCAAGAGCTACAGTGGGGGGGCACCTCGGTTGAACAAGGCAGAGTGTAATGATGAAAACCCTCCCAACTAAAAATGTTTAATTAATTTAATTTTCTTATATGAAATCAAAACATCAGTTTGTTTCTAATGCTTCCCTTGCTGATCAGAAAAGCATCTTCATTTTAGAACATTATTTTTATTTATTTTCCTGCTGTGATTTCCCCAAATGCCTTTGCAAATTGGATGTCTCAGGTCAGAGGGGTTTTCAAGAATGCCTGGACTGCTCATAAATTTTAAGCTTCCTATCATTTTAATATTGCCTCAATAATTATTTATCCCTCATATATCCAGAAATAAACACAAATTTTCAAAGAGGTGATACTATACAAAGACAATCCAGACGGATTTGCAGTCCTGTGAATGATGAGAGGATATCCCACAGACTGAAGAAGGAACAACACCGTTTTGGAGTTCCTAAAAAAGCTGTAAAGACTGTATAAACACCAGAAAAAGTCATTAGACACTTGCAAGGAAAAGGAATTTCACACGTTGTTGCTACTAATAAACCCAAATAAAAATGAATAAAATTAGAAATGAAGTTTTGATAAGATGCTCTCAGTCTTTATTCCAAACCTCGTCCAGTTCCTAGATGTTGTTTTTATGATGATAATCGATTTTTTAGCAGTTACACAGCATTTTCACGAAACAATTTCCTGTCCTAAAAAATATTTACATGCAAAATAAAACAAACACTTATCACAAAGCTGGAAAGCTCTCCATTTTTGCATTTCTGTATGAAAACCTAACTATTTTATTTGGATATTTTATTACAATACCCCATGGGAGTCATGCACTAGTTGGTGAATGCTACCATTCTCCCCTGCACATTGTGCTCACTAGTCGCATTTTCTCTTCCATCATTAAAGACCTTCTCTTACAGGGGATGACGCTGTCATAGTCCCACTATGAAGGAAGGAAATTATGAGCCAATAGGGAAATATATTTGAATCCCAAATGTAACTGATTTGAATGAAATAGTCCATATTCAGATATTTTGACAAAAACTTCTGTTTTTTTCAAGACAACATAAATAAACTAAAGTCTTCATAGAGCTGGACTTCAAGGTTTTGTCAACAATGTGTCTGGCAATGTATCAACAATGTAAAGTATCTATCAACGACATAAAATTTTGTCTACAAGTCTCTGAAGGAGGAGTGCCAAGAAGATGGAGCTCAGTGGTGCCAAGCAGTAGGAGAAGAGGCAACAGGCAGAAACTGATGCACAGGAAGTTCCACCCGAACACGAGGAAGAACTTCTTTACTGTGTGGGTGTCTGAGCACTGAAACAGACTGCGCAGAGACGTTGTGCAGTCTCCATCACTGGAGATATCCAAGAACCATTTGGAAAAAATCCTGTGCAATGTGCTATAGAATGACCCTTCTTGAGCAGGGACATTTGACCAGATGACCCACTGTGATTCTATGAATGGTAAAAGATAAGGCACCACAGCATTTGTCCCTATAAATGCCTTACCTAAGTGTAGGAAAGCTAGAAATCCCCAAATTTAGGCATAATAAACCCAGATATTTCTGCAATGTCGATACCATTACTGAAATTCTTACCGTTATAATTTAAATCATAGGAGGCCAAATTTAATTCATTCAGGCAGAATTTGTTCTTCCCATAGGAACATCTGTGAGAGGAGCTAATGGCAAAAGAAATAAGTATCCCATGCTTTATTCTGTTTTCTTTTACTAAACCGAATACATTTACCTAAAATAGGTAAATATCAGCATAGTAAAACCTGAGAGCCACTGCAGGCAGGGAATGCTAAACTCTGAGAGGGAGCAAACGGGATCTGCAAGAAACAGGAAATGAATGCCTTGGATTCTCTAGTATAAAGCGAGCATGCCCTCTAAGTGTGTCCCACAAGTCATTTGGGCACTAAATGCTTTCTTCATCATCGTATTCCAAGTGAGAAAAGGTGTGATACTGCAAAGAGGATGAAGAATGGTAAATTTGAAGGAATAATGTCATAATAATCCTACTTAGATTCCTTGCCTGTGTTAGTGCTACAATCACAGTGTTCTTAAAAAGATACATTTTTTAATCTCCTGTGTTTCTTAACATATATACTGCTTGTTTCTCTCTTCCCACACACTTTGACAGGTAGTTTCTTTTTATTTTACTTGGTTTGTTTCTTTTTCATCTGTCGGTTTTCAGGAACAAGAACTGCGTTTGTGTTTTGAATTTATAGCACAGTAAGAACATATTGAATTTAAAGCCATAATCTGATGTAAGTACATTAAATCACTACAAAAAATGAAAGGCAGATATAAATTGTCCTAGACTGCATAGTTATAAATGTAAGATATATGAGTCAAGATTAAGTTGTAGTGGCATTTTGGCTGTCTCAATATAGACTAAACAGAGATAGGACACCTGTTCTGATCTTCACAAATTGTACATGTGTATGGATGCAAACAGGCAAGTAAACCAATGCAACACATACTAAAATTTCTGCAAAGTAATTCATCCTTCTGCTTCAGTTATTAATCCAAAAATAACAATACATGCCGACTTCAAACACATCATGCAGGTCAGAATTGGCAGGGAGGCTCTCATAAATGAGTGAAACTGAACAAAATCTTTTCTAGAAAAAAGTTACCTTAAAATGACTTCAGAAATCCCTCTCATATCATCTTGTGATGAGATACATTTCTTTATTCTCAAATTACTTCTCTGTGGCAGGTCCATTCTGAAGCATAAGCAAAATAGCAGCCCCACGAAGAGAAAGGAAAGGAGGGAAGAAAAGTGCCTCACTCAAGGAACAGAGATACCTAAACAATGACCAGAATATCTATGAATGAACACTGACGACACATTTTTGATCCCTGTTATCTAGTCTTATTTAAGACAGATTGATATAGCTATCAAAGTTATGTATAATTACTGCCATTCTCATGGAAATAAAGAGTGTTCATGAAGTCATTTGACTCTGCCAGTCATTCTTTACTCATAGTGAAAATGAGTAAGAACATGGGTTTACAATGAACAAAAGCCACTCCCCACCACCAGCAGACTATTCTTCCTGAGCACCCCGACAGGTCTACACACACTTCAGTCTTTACACTTTAGCAATAACACAGCTGTTCTCCAAATGTGTTCAACAACTGTTCTCTAATGCCATCAGTTTCATAGTGTAAATGGGTCCTAAAATAGCTGGAACATTATGTCCTTTACCATTATATCTTCCCGCCTGGCTGCCAGATTGCTCTCTTTTCCTTTTTTGATGGATTAAGTAGAACCACAGCAATTTGTTGATTTGAAAACTAAGCAATCTCTTTACCCTGTCTCTGTGCTCATTCTCTGCTGTCACTGACTCTACCTGAATTCATTTTGGAGCCTGCATTACAAAAGCTTTATTCATGAGGGATTTGCATATGCAAGCAGGGTTGATGAATCCAATAAAATAGATTCATTTCATATCTAGAGACATCTTTAAAAATTTACTTTTTGGCTCAGCTGCTGACACTGGCTCCCTTCAGTTTTTCTTCTTACCTATCTTTTTAGGGGCATATGTTGATTGTGCAAACATTTCATTTGTAAGTGATGTCCTTTCACAGGTGCCCCTCTCGCTGGACTGTGCAGAAATGCCACCAATTATTCTAGCTTTGCTCTCTTCCAAGCTTTGTCAGTAGCAACAAGCCTCTATTCAAACACCAGTGTGATTTTTCTTGAAACTAGCAAGAAAAATAGGCCCAATTCCATTGCCAGAAACCAGGAACAAATTAATTAACAGGAGTCTTGATATTATAAATACATTCTTCTCTGTAATTTAAGAGCTCCCTTCTCCATTGAGGGGTGAGTGGGACAACCGGACAGCTATTAAGGTTTGGCTATGACAGCTGTTCACTCAGAGGGCATAACTACAGTTGTGTTGCATTCTCTCCCAGAGAAAGATGAAAAAAGCCCACATTTGTTACCCAAAACCTCAAAATGAAGAAAATCTTGCACTGGTACAGTAGGTAACATCAGCAAGGTCAGATCACTCTGCTTCTTCCCCTCGTTCACCAATAGATGGTGGCAAAGGCCCCCTCTGAAGCTGCCACTGGAGTTGCAGTTATTTTTTAAATCCCGCTAATAACTTAGAAAATGGGGAAGGCAGATGCAGACGTCTCCTTTGCAACAATCACCTATAAACAATACTTTTTTTGTTTCTAAAATACCTGTACATAATTACTCTGTTAATGCCATCTTTCTTTATCTTCAGATATGACCATATTTGTTTCTTCCTTTGTAAAGTAACAATAGTGTTTCGCTTTAACGTCAGGCAACAGAGCATTGAGAGGAACATCAAAGCAAGCTCTTCTAAAATAGGTTAAGAAATGATGCTTGTTCCTAAGAACTCAGCACATCTCTGCCTGAAAGGGAGGAGGGATCAGAGAAGAAAGACTCATAGAAAGTGATTTTAAACTACTGTTACTTTATTTAGCATTTTGAAGAGTGGGCTGCTCTTTTCCAAATTGCCAACAATCAGGGCAACTTCACATCATTTCAAGAGGCTCCACATAGCTGCCTGCTTCTCTTGGCCACCTGTGTCAGCCTCGGCAGAGTTTTTATGGCTCAGGGGAGCTAAGTATCAGAGCCTTGCTGGGAAGTATTTTGCAGTAAAATTAGCAAATATTATTTTGTTTTTATTCCAAGGCTTTTTAAGCATCATTCTTGTGCTTCAGGGAGTCGTGCAAGAAACCTACTTCTGCCTCACTCAGGAACAGAGCAGCATGGGTAGAGCACTAAAGGTGGCTGGAAAGCCACTAGGGCAGGTGATATGTAAAAGAGGAGCTGTGGATGTTTGCAAAGAACCCACCAGAATACCATCTGAAGTAAAGCAGGTGTGCTGGCCCAATTATATGGCACAAAATCATATCCTGCCTATCGTAATACGACATGGTTTGCAGTTCATGATGATATTCACCTTCTCATTTCGTGACCCTGTGTAATGTTGTCAGCAAATGACTGTCACATTCCACATCAGTTCTTGAGAGTCAGGTAAGCTTTATTAATCTTTTATTTGAGAACAAAGACCTTTGAGGTCCTTAGGTTCAAATTGGTAAAAAAGTGTAATTTTAGTCTATTTGTTATCAGGTTCACCTGAGAGTTTCTTTAATCACGTAGCTTTGTAGAGCACTTCACAAAGATTCTTTGTATTTATATACCTCACATAGATGCTTTTTAGGTCTTGGTTTATTTGCAGTAACTCATCTCCAAGCTAGGGATCTCTGGTCAGCTTCTTTGTTTAAGCACCAGTCGGTCAGTTTAAACAACCCACTGTGCATCAAGCTTTCTGTCTTGAAAACAGGAAAAAAAAGATATTTACATATTTTTTTCCTTCCAAGTATAGTGAAAACTTCCCCCACTATTTTTCACAGTCAATAATATTTTTATTTTTGTATGGAGGATCTAAACTAGTTTTTCTAAATTATAAACCTGTTTTTTTCCTTCTAAGTTTGAAATGTAGGCAGGTAGAGAATCCAAAAAGACATTCCTAGTGACCCACAGGGCTCTATTTCTCATCAAGTGATAGAAAAAGCAGCTCTGAACCGGGTGTCTGTGATGTTGCATTAGGTGAGCTCCAGACATCCCTTACAACCTAAATTATTCTACAAATCTATGACTCTATAATTCATTCACCTCTTAGTTTGCATCTCTGGGTTATTTATGAGAGAAGGATTGTGTTTCTGAGAGAGATCAGTCCAAAAGAGACAGTATGGATAAGTAGTGTAATTTTTGTTCTTATCCAGTCCCGAGCTGATATAAACATGAAAACTTACAAAATACTCAGGGTCCCAAAAGGCAGTACAGTGTGGGTACTAATACTTTGCTAAGAGATCGCCACAGATAACACACAAACCTCCTTACAGTTAAAATCTAGACAGTTCCTTTTTTTATCTCTGTAAGTGTTATTCATGAAAGAGAGACTTCAGTGTGAGTTTTTCGTTGCCTGCACAAGGTGAGGTGGTATCTTTACTAATTTACAAAGTTAAGTAAACCATAGGATGTGTCCTGGGGCTTAATTCATGCCCTCCAGAACCAGCTTATGCTTTTTGATATCATCGTGCATTTAGCGGAGACAACAGGATGGCAAGAAATCGAACTAGGATTTTGCTATTAATATTACTATTATTGCTTGTAGTAGTAGTAGTCGTAGTAGTAGAGCAGGTTGGAGGGAATTAATTTATGTTCCCAGCCACCATCTTCTTTATTCTTCACTGGCTTTTACAGATTTTTGGGTAAAACATATTCCTGAGGATTTCAATACTATGTAGTTTTTTACAGAGCAAGCTGGGCAATAGTAGCAAAGCAAACCAACAGTGGCCCTACCATAAAGGTTCAAAATCAAGTAATGATTCAAATAGATTAGCAAAAAAACTTAGATGAGTGTGTTTAGTGCACCGGGCTGAATAGTGGTCACTCTTCTTGCCAATGTACTTAAAATAGATTCCTTGGAAAGTGTGAATTATGGCATTTCTTAGGACAAGTAGCATAACAGCCTGAGGCCAAGAAGTGAAAACACACCTTCGGAAGTCAAAAGGTTTTCAAACCCACCAACTGTGCTCCAGTCATCCAGTAAGACTGTATGCAACAAAGATATATTTTACATGTGTTTTCTCCATTCAGCAGTGTTTGCAGGGTCTAGACTACTGCTTCGATTTTAAAAGCTTCTTCAGCATCTGCCAGCCAGTTTAGGAGTAGTTGCGAGAGCACTATGGCTTCAGTTTGTGCACATAGGAAAAGGAGAATGCTTGTTTGTTTTCTGGAAGTCAGGGTACATAATGGAGGGAGCAGCATTCAGCCTGAAGAGAAATACTAGTCACTTCAGTATACCGAGCATAATTATTCCTAAAAGCTCAGCATTTGATCCAATATCTATTTAAGTCAATGGGCGTTTTTCATTGACTTGGAGTGATAGATGAAATGGGCCATTAGTGCACTTTTTAAAAGCTCCGCTGAACAAACACATCACTAGGTGGTTCAGGTCTTTTTTATAATGCTCTGTCAAATATTGCGTTTATCTCTAGTCTTGTCCTTTACTGCAGCTTGTATTGTAACACTTTCACCTGCATCACAGGAGAAAAATTCTCAGCCTCTTTTCCCCTCAGTAACAGAGAATCTGCTCCATTAGTGTCCTCATACCTCTGTAGCTCTGAAGGTTAAGAAACTTTATTAGAGTATACAAAGGTAGGATAGGGTACTTAATGCCGTATATCCAAGTTTTTTAAAAAAAAAACAACACATTTTTTTCCTTTAAAATTCTAATTAGACTATTTTGTTATAGAATTTCAGATCTCTCACTTTAAAGTGCAACAGAGTGACCAGTTGGTCAATAAGTATGGATTCATCACATGGAAAATACTTGGAATTTTTCTATTCATGCTGGACATTTCCCAGAGGAGTAAGGAGAGAAAAAGAAAACAACTTTAGAAGTGTCATCTGCATTATGCCAAATTGCCATTCCATTCTGCCTTCTAAAAGGGTCTTGTTACCTGATGGTATTGTGATTTCATAGCTAAGATTAAGTAAAAGTAGATACCATGGAGAAAACACATAGCACCCAGCAGTAATAAAATACAGCAGCAGGTTGTCATTTGCTGCCCACATACTGCAAACTTGCGGGTAATTCCATACGTGTTAAGCACCCTGGATTCAATTCACAGGGAAACAGAGCCAAAAAAACCCACGGACTCTAGCTGTCTGGACCAGTAACACCTCCCACCTGCAATGGCACTGACTTGTTTGCTTTTTAATTTTTGAATTTTCTGTTTACTTGAGGTGTAGTAGACCCAGACCTAACACCGTTGTCTATAGGAGGGAGCAGAGAATGAGCAGACCAGTAAAAGAGAAATGCAGTTTACCAACCTGTCACTGCTAGACTAGACTACCAAATACAGATGGCTGCCTCTTGATTTACCTTTGCACCACTGGAATAGAAATGCTCAAAACTAAGCAGTCCTTCTGAAGCATGATTCCTCATAACAGCTGGAATTTCTGCAAAGAAAACATTATTATTACTTCTAAGTACAGAGAATTAGTAGGTCACATTTCCAGAAGGACCTCTGCTACTTAGAGGCCTGCATGCTGATGAATATTTTGAAACACAAAATGCAGTGTTTAAAAGGAAAACCTTTGAACTGAAGGATAACAAGATTTTCAGAAACACTGACAATGTTGCTGAAAATGAAATGCTGGAAATGAGAAATTTTCAGATAACACTGCCTTTCAGCTCCCCTACGCTTCATGAGGCAACAGTGACTCACAGCACAATGACCTTAGTGCCAACAGCACTCTGCTGACACAGCAGTATCATGATTCAAAAAATACACTACATCACATAATTGGAAAATTAATAGCTGCTGGTACTGCCATGGTGTGTCTATTCAGTGCTACCTGTGTTTCTGCCCTTGTTTGCTGGCCATGTGAGCCTGGAGTAGTACTGGCAGATCAGTTCCCCCGCCCCAGCAGCAAACAGCTGGAAGAACTGGGATGGCTCTGCCTCCTTGTTAGCTAGGCACTCTCCTTCCCCTACCCGGGCTGAACGCCAGTGCTGCCATTCTTGTGAGCTAAAGGTCTGGGGAAGAGAGGAGAGAAGGGAGAGATCTAGCACTTTTGAACCCTGCAGGCTTCTGATGTTCTATGAATTTCTCTGTTGACAAGTCCCAGCTCCCCAAATTTCTCCCCAAGGCAACTAATTCCTAGACTGAAATCAACTGCATTGCAATAACCTGTGGCAGATTATTCTTTCTGTTATCAGTATCATTATAGAGTCACTAGGCACTGCTCCCCACTAAGCCACCTATCTACTTCCTATACTAGTAGCAATTGAACAAAAATGGAGAGTACGGGACTGCTTCAGGAAGGGTATTGGGAGGTGGGACACATGCTACACAAAACACCCTTTTTTGTTATTCATGAAAGAGAATACGAATTCATTTTTAATTAAATCATGAGGCTTTCTAATCGCCTGAATCACAGCTTTTTGCTGATACACTCACTATGTCTAGAGTTTCTGATTTTCCATCTGGGTGTTTAACAAACAACATAATTTGCCTCATAAATCTTTTTGAATGCTGGCTACTTCCCCACCCACAGACACACAAATGCACTCCCATTTCCACAGTAGAGCACCACATCTCACAGCGGGAGAATGAAGGGAAAGAAAACCAAGAAAGCAAGACCCAGCTGTAGCACAGTCTTGCGAAAATGAATATTACCAAAGCTTAGATAGATTCAGCCTTCCCTTTAATTTTCTGGTTTCTCAAAATGAAACCAGCTCTACCTCCCTTGTCAAGGAGCAAAGAGAATGTTTTTTAAGGAAATAATGTTTTTTAAGGAAATAAAGTACTTGGAACTGTTCTGGGAGCTCCCACTTTCCAAAGACGGATGAGCAAGGGTGAGCTTGGCGACAGACAGCAGTAAGAGGAAATCAAGGTATTACTCACTCTTATTTACAAACCCTTGCAAACTATGCCAGAACTGAATATGTTTGCTCTCTCCCTCAAACCCACCCTTCCATGCTATCACTATTAAAATCAATCACAATGCACTGTCTTATCACAAACGCTAAAACTCTGACCTTCATATCGTTCCCCACCAAGGACAAGCAACCATAGCTTTTGAGGCAAAACTGTCAGTGTATGCTTATAACAGTACCTAAACACACTAAGGATTACAAGCTCCTAATGAGGTCTTCGAGGCTTTACAGATCAGGCTTCTCAAATTGCTGTTCCCTGAACAAAGGAGTCTCTCTAATCATTGGATTTGTACTTTACAATTTTGAGAAGTTTGCAGTGTTGTTCAAATGATATTATCTGCTTTTAGATTTCTTTCTTAAGGAGCTTAACAGAACTATCTGTCCCTACTCTTGGCTCCGCTTCAGGAAAATGTTTGGTCACATAGTAAGTCAGCTCTTATTCATAAATTCATCAGAACGAGTTTAAAAACATTGCCTATAAATCCCAATAGAGTTTCAGTATACATTCTCTGAAAAGTAAATTTTCCCAACCAAAGCTTTGAGAATGGATTCAATGACTGAAAAAAATAATTCTGCAGAATATGGAGAATTCTGCCTGATGGACAAGCAGCTAAGAAGATGTTATTTTGAAGGGTTTGTCTTTCCCTATGTTAAGTTTCCTCCCCTGAGTTCAGATATGCTGAGGTAGCAGGTCTCTACGTTGCTGTCTAGAGAGTTGAAGAAATCTCTTATTCTTGCTCTGCTTTGACCTCATCTCATTTCGTTCACATATTCTGAAGATTTTCAGCTTGGTCTGTCAAATTTGCCTAATATATGACAAACTCTCTTTCTGACTTCTCTTCCAAAGGTTTTGTCATTCCTGTTTACTTCAGTGCACCTACTTCTCAACAACAGTTCAGTTCTTATGCAGAAAAAGTCAGTTCTTTCCTTGCTTCTTCTCTTCATCCCAGCTGTCCTCCATAGACGTGGGTGCTCCCAATTGCATGCAACTTTGCCTTTCACTAGAGGAGGCTTTTTTACACCGACAAACATCACAAAGTGTGAATCAAACCCAAAGGGTGTTTGGCTGAGAATTTAGAAACTTAAACTGATGAAATAAGTAGTTTATAATTAAAGTACTGAGAAAACCTTTACAGAAGAATCGCTAGAGCAACACTGTAATTACGCTGTCCTTCATATCCTGCCATTAACATTTCTAGAAGTGACATAATAATAATGTGGTCTTTTTTTCTCTTTAGAAACTGTCAGCTCTCTTTACAGTATTCAAGTAAGTTTATAAAGAATATAAAGTTCTTAAATGGAAAATGTAAATGATGATTTTTGTGTAAAAGACATGACAGTCACATTAGTAAGCTCATGAAAGTCATGACCATATATGTTTCAAGTCAGTAGAGTAGAACACCTTTTTCCTTTTCCTTTTTTTCCCCCTATCTATTCAGGGTTTAAAAAAAAAAAAATAAAAAAAAAAAAAAAAAAAAAAAAATCTCTCTTTTGAGAGACTTGTTAACTGTTCAAACCTCGTATTTTTGTAGGAACACAGACGGTCTGTGCTTCCAGGAGCACACAGAGAGCCCATTTAATTCAATTAGAATCATTACATTATCAAGCTTAAAAAAGACTGTCTAAAATTATCCAGTCCAAGCACAAGTAAGGGAGATCCCAATCCCAGACACCAAAAAGATTTTATGTGGGTAGCAACAGAGCTTGCAATAATAGACACATTTTGGGGGATGTCCCAAGGACATCCTTTAGGTCGCTGTTGCCAGCAGACAATGTTTCTGCCCCATAGCAAGGAAAACGCTGCTGAGAGCCTGTGAGCCTGATTGGGCAGGTGTCCTCTGACCACTACATATCTCAGGAGATGTCATTTGATTGACATTCTAACACACTCCGAAGAGCTAAAAGAAAGTATGTGGCTCTGTGTTACTTCGGGGATTCTAGTGACACCACTGATTCTTAAGGAGAGCTGATACACATTCAAAGCACAAACTCTCAAGAGTTGTGGCTCACAACAGGACACAAGGCCTTGGCAGCCAGTTCTCTTCTGTTGATTCTCAGTCAATCATAAGTGTTGATAAAAGAAAAATGTGTTTAGGAAAAGTGCATTTTATGTTGAACAAGCAGCACAAGTATAATGGAGTTGAAATGAGATACTTCAATGCTTTAAATCTCTTGTGGACTGTGGATGAGAAATAAGTGCTAAAACAAATCTAAACTCATCCTCTAATTTTAATTATCAATCTCTAGATTTTAATTATTAACTTCTTGAAAATAAATTATATTCAAAAATAAACTATGTGATATTGACAAAAATGCATTAAATTCTATGGTTGGGATATTTCAAGATTATCAAATGTTACATTGAGGGCAAATAGATCTCATTATAACAATTTTGGGAGAAGGCAAGCATCTCATATATGACACAGATACACAGCATTTACCTGCTACATATGTACATATAAGATATTGATTTACTAAGGACAGGCAGAAATTAATGAAGTCCTGGGAAGATGTGAATTGGATGTGAACTAAATCTCCATTTACCAAATTAGTGTTGCACCAAGCTCATGTCATAAACTTTATGAAAGTCAGTGCATACTTGTTTGAGTCTAGTACTACCTAAATACAGCTATCCTTCTTTCATAGATCAGTTCCCAGCAGCTTAGAGCAGCAATAGAAATAACTCACATCTGACAAAACATGCCAGGGAAATTGCTACTGATAAAACCTTGAACTCTTTTGCTTTCTGGAAGCCTGGTCCACAACCTGTGTAATGCAAGGTGTCTAGTGGTTTCCACTCGCTGCCAGCCAAAGCTCTTTCTTCCGTGGCAGGGATCACAGTGGTAAGAGATGGACTTCTGTGCAAGATTCTTTCAGGTTGCATATAGTGGAAGAAAGAATTTGTCTTTACATCACAGTTAAATCAAGTTGCAGCTCCAAAATCTCCATTTTCTATGTATAACCCAAACCTCCATTTTACCATATATATATGACAAAGGGTTTCAACTCAAGCTAGTTGGCTTTTAAGATCAGGGAACTAGATCAAATCAGCACAACTCAGTTGTTCACCCAGTGCAGCACCTTTTGGTATGGCTAAGGGTTAGTCTACATCAGACCAGAGACAAAAGAATGCATATGTGGGCTGTTCTGTTATTTTCAGGTTGCAACTCCTACAGCCTCATGATGGAGTTCTCGCAAATGAACAAGGAAGCTTCTGCCAACTGGAGAAACCATTTCAGAAGGGCATTATGTTCATTTCATGATGAGTTGAAGCAGGGGAAGGAAGAGTTCCTGCATCTGTACGTCAGATGTTATTTTTTAGACTTTGTCAGTCTTCCCACTGCTGCCCTGCGCTTTTCTGTCTTACACCATGTTGAGTGTGTCAGTTTACCCAGCTGCCCTGTAGTGCACCAGAGTCAAGCTGACCAGCCACTAACTTGCTGGTTTCGAAAGGTGGCATGTAATTCAATGCACTCCACTGGTGGTCACACACTCCTAAAAATTATCCTATCAGCATCACAGCAAACCTGTATTTTGTAAATGCCTAGTGCTACTCGGAAACCCCAGACTTCTCTGACATCTGAGGGAATAAATTATTCTCCTTTAAAAGCTGTCATTGCAACACAAAAAGCTATGAACAACAAGTAAATAAAGGTGGGATGGGGTATTTGCCTAGAGCACATCTTAGGCAATGTCAAAAAGAAGTGTTGCTTTTAAAACAGCATAGGAGAGAATAACTAATAACTGTGCAAGTCCTAATCCTTACCCTGAGATGAGCATTATGGAAAACACTGAGGTACTGGAGATACCAGAATCAGAATTCTGATGAGTTAGAGATGAAAGCCAAAGAATAACAGCGAAACAGAGACAGCGAGAGAGAATTAGTCCCAAGCTCATAGGGTTAAGGAGGAGACCTGCCAGTAGATGCTACATTAAAGTGCATGAATGGGTGATCTAAACAAAGATAGATCCTCTGTGCCTGACAAAGGCTGTGTTTTAGGTAGGTTTTAGTGAAAACCCTTTCTGAACCTATTTGGATCTATCCCCATATTCTCACATGTGTGCTGGAAAATTCACATCAGCAGCAATTATTTTCCTTCTATTTCCAGATCCCACAGTCTTCAGCTGCATTAGCACTTTCCCCTCAGCTGTCCTCTTTCATTTGGCTGGTATCCAGGGCATACTCCTTCTGCACTCCAAGTGCCCTCTGTAAGGCTTCATATGACAAAGCAACAGAGGATAAGTTGGAAACCTCAGGATCAGCTGTGGATTAATGAGTCTTTGGCAAACCTTTGTACCTTCTGTTTCAAGTGACAGGCAAAATCCTTTGATCTTTCCTTATCCACATATTTACATTGAAGCATGTAAATTGAGAGAGCAAACCAACAAATAAAATACCTCAGGTCTACCAAAATAAGAGGCCTTGTTGGACAAGTTTTTCCTCCTAAAAGGAGAATCTGAGAATAAGTATGTAACAGATACATAAGATATATGTTTTAATGCACTAACAGAAGGCTGTCATGTGCCACAGGGATGAATGTAGTCTAATAGCCTAGGAAAATGGAATTTTCCTTAGTAACGAAACTGCAAATGTTATCTTTTGATATGTACTATAGGTATGTACACTGTATATTTTACATACATACACATACATATGTTTGTTTCCTCCTTCTTACTCATTAAAGGTACGATTTTTCAAAATTGCCTCAGTGACTTTCCTGCTTTAATTTAGTTGAACTGCATAATTACTGAAGCTGACAGTATAAGGCCAAATGCTGCCCTTGAAATCATTCCCTTCTCTGGGAATTTTGTGTGCTCAGAAGACCAGAGGTTTTTGCAGCAACTGAATCTGCAAACTGCATAATCGTAGCAGCCTGGTTTGGACTTTTTGAGATTGTCATGAGAATTATGCCTGCCCAGGGACTGTTGACAAAGCCTTCAATATATACAGCATCCGAAAAAAAAAAATCCTGAACAGAAATGGTCCATTCTTCTCCAGATATCTGTGCTGGGCTTTTCCCCAGCACTTCTCTGTTGTTTGGAGTGAGTGCCACGAACTATTAAAGGGCAGTTGTTCCTTTGAAAACTGGCAGAAATTCTTGATGCCTCTATCTTTCCTGTGACAGGGCCATTTCCAAATCCCAGCCAATGACATTGGAGAAACACTGCCATGGTCTGCAACTGTGATAGTTCTAAGAAAGATCACTGAGCATTTCCTTCTGACCGTCCAGCCAGGTGACTTTAGCAGGTATCCGTCCAGAAGGCTTTTTTTGCAGAAAAAGTTAGATGCCTTGCAATAGTTCCACTTGGATTAATTTTTCCTGAAGTTGCTTTATTGAGGTGGGAAAACTGGGTAGAAAACCATCATCTTTGATTAGGAAAGGATAGTAATGTGGTCATGGTAACAGAATGCAGTGGAAAGAGAGAAACAAGCAGATTGTGCCTTGCTGGTGGAGGGTACCCTGTATCTATTTGTTTATACATTCTCTAATCTGCTTTGGCCACAGTACCCACCTGAACATAAACATTTACATCGTAAATGTAGATGGACTGGATTCATTTTGATAGAAGAGGGTCAGGCATGGCTGGTAGCCTCGAATGAGTGAAACCGTTTCATACCACAAAGGGTGGTGATAAGCAGTTGTGGCATGAACTTCTGATGGTACCTGCTTCTTAATGTGAGCAGAACACAGCATTTCTCTATAGGTTTCAGAGTTAACCTGTTTAAAACTGGAAAAACAGTGGTAATGATTAATTTTTTTTAATGTGAAATGTCAGAGCACAAAACTGATGCCAGCACTCTTGTGAGCCAGTGGTGTTAGAATAAAGTGCAAAGCCCCAGGATATGTTACATTCTTATGGGCCATGAAGATGGGGGAGAAGTGATTCCAGCTTCTGAAGCATCTGGTAATAGCAATTGTAGAGTTTGAATGGGAAACCAAATCCCAGCCTCCTTTACTCATGTGGGTAGTTTTGTGCTGATCTATTCTTAAAATAATCATCAATTTCTGCCCAGTTCTTTCCCCCATAAATTAGTTACTATGATGTATAACAGCCACTGAAAGAAGAATTGAACAGGGGATATTAACTTGCTTTTCAGTAACAGAAATTTATCAAGGCCACACTTTTTACTGGGACAGAAACAATTCATTTAAGCCTTGTCAAGATTACTAATTAAAAATCCTCTGCTCCTGATTGCAACTCACAAATACTGTGCTTAATTTGGAAGTTAATAATATTTCTGTGCATTTCTGCTACACTCTGCTTTTGCAGCTATGACTCTAATCTGATAAAAAGAGCACTGTACGCAAGCCAGCAGTAAATGACTTTCCTTATTTCTGTGTAAAAACGAAGCTTACTTTGTAGAAGGGGAATGGGGAGGTTTGACGCTGTATTCATTGTCTGAATTTCAGCTCTATTGTAAGAGATAAGAAAGTTTTTTCTCCTTTAGGCGTAGGTTAACACATCAGATATTTGCAGGCCTGAAAAGTTTTGACTTTTTATTGTGAATCAATCAGCTTGCACCAAGCTACCTGCTGCCTGGCAGGTCTCCCATCCGTATGTGCTTGTGTGAACGGCTTGGACCACAGATCACACTAAAGGAAGACCAAGCCTTCAACCAACTAGCCCATGAGTAGAGCTCAACTTTGTTTTTCATTCGTGAGTTGGAAGAGGTCTCTTCCTTCAAAGACTTTGGTAGCGTAGACATTCAGCATGTCCAAGAGCCAATTTTCTGTTCTAGCAGAATACAAGTAAGATTATTCTGTTCTGTGATTAACGATTATGATTTTATAAGTAACATGATTTCACAGGTAATTCAAGCCTATAGTACTTTGAATGGATTTTTTTTTGTGCTCAGTACATTATGAACATGAAAGAAAAGTAACTCACTTTTCACCAACACACAGTAGTTCATCTTCCTCTACTTAGAGAGGACTATTACAATGAAGAACTTGACATGTGACAAATCTCCAATAAGTCAAAACTCAACACCTCTCTTATATGTCCCAAAAACTTTTAACTTTGAAGCATTTCATATTCTGTCTTCATTATACGTCAGTAACATCATGCCCCTACACCATCTCATCGTTGTTTACCAGTTGCGTCCTTGCTCATAGTCTGTGAGACAAGAACGTGCACAAGGATGTTTGCTGATCATACAGTGAGAGTTCCATACATTTATATTTCTGTGCACTAGTTCATTACCTCAGTAGTCAGTACATTGCCAGAGTTTTTAGTGGATATTGCTTAAAAATAAACTGTTTTAAGGAGACATCTGAGAGAAAAACAGGAGGTGTTTTCTGATATTTTATGGGAAGGGTTTTCTAATCATCGAAAACAGAAACAACAGAAGCTGTGAATTTAAGAAATCAGACTAGATGTAAGGTAGGACGTGATTCCTTCGTGAAGTTTGACCTAAACCATATATTCCAATATAACAATTGAAAACCAGGCTTGGCTTTCCCAATGTTAAAAAAAAAAGATGCACGAAAAAAGCCTCTTAAAAGACAGACTAGCCTTTTTGTTCCTGGTTTTACCCAACAGCCAAAAAGCAACTAAAGAAATTGCAGTATAAACATTAAGGGGAAAAAGCCCCAGTATAAAGATTTTGTCTTTTTTTTTTTTTTTTAAGCCAAATTTAAATACTATCTCTCCTTGAATTTCAGAGGAATTTTATTGTATACCTCTCAGTTGAACCACCTTGGGAGTCATTAAGAGCAAAAATCAAGTTAAAACTAGGTATTAGTGAGACACTTTTTTCTTTAATCATTGAAGTCTGGCATAGACACCAATTTATGAACTCAGAGCTGCAATATACAAATCACCCCACAGATAGGGAAGCTAGGTCCTCCCTAGCTAATACTGTTAACTTTCTCTTTAAAAGTCATTAACAAACAAGATAAGAAAACTGCTCCTCATGGTAGAACCTGCTTTAAAGCCACCAGAACCAATACTATTCTTTCCAATGGTTTCAGATCAGGCGGTAAGTCCTGAGACAGCACCATCTCGAGTGTGATGAACCAGGATTCCTCAGCACTGGTGGCAACACACTGTCACTGGCAAGGTCACATCAGCCAGGAACCCAGGCGGTGCTAGCAGCCAGCCTGTCTTTGGTGACATAAGAGAAAATCCAATGGGCCCTGTGTTTTTTGCTGTTATCAGTTTGCTCTTAATGAACAGGGAAAGAAAGGTAAAAGAATGAGTCTCTGCCCTGCCACTCTACCTGATATTCTCTGGCTTTTTTTTTTTTCCTCTCAAATTTAAATACTGTACACGTCATATGGCAGTTATTTTTACTCATTCAAATTCTAAGATGCATTTTTTTCCCACTCTGTAAATTCAAAAAATTAGGTGTCTCGGCCTGTTGAGCTGGTATTGCTTTTATAAATAGGCTGATGTTGGAAACCACAGTTCAACATGCTGTGTGTTGCTATGTTGTTCTTAGGGATGTAGCTTTGTTAGATAAAGCACAGTTAGTCAGTTTTTGTGAAAAAAAATTATTACTGACAGAAATATCAGAACAAACTTAGCAAAGAGTATTTACCCAGCGACTCACTAAAATACCGGAAGAGCAAAAGCTCACAACAGTCCTTCAGCCACAAAGTTCAAAGAATCTGGAAAATGCTCTCCGCCTCATTAAACTCATCCAGTGTCAGTCCAAAGATGCTGCGGCACAACTCCTCCTCTGGGGATACCTGACCTTGGGGATTCCGATTATGCAGCCCAAACCAGAGCACTGGATGCCCTACTCCTCCTCCTAGTATTGACAACTGCTGCTCAGGTGAGCAGCTAAAGGGGAAGTAAAGGCAATGCCTTTTCTGTAACTTCATAGGTTTCTAATCATTAATAATCACTCTTTCACAGAGACAATAAATATCCAAACTTCTTCATGCAGATCTAATTATTGCATATTATTTGACACGAGTCACATCCTGACCTAAACCACAGTCATAGGAAATGCACTTTCAAACTCAATAGTCTCACTGAATTCATATTAATTCTGAGGAGCAGGAAAATAAGCAGAACTGCTGCAGAAGGTTCAGAAAATCTAGAAAGAATTTTATTATCAGTAACAGCTATTGTAAAACATTAAATTAATAAATGCAAACCTTCTTCCTACGTATGAGATCCCATTAAAAAGAGCTCCAAAAGTCACCACTTCCTCTCTGCTGCTGTCATGGGGCTCTTGTCACAAATTTGGTTTCTCTGGAGATACAGGTTTACTTTCTTTCCAGAGATGAAACACTTATTGATACTGAAACAGATTTAAATAAAACAGTTTTGCTCAAAAACTATATTCAAACTCACATGTATAAAACCAGCAAAAAGACCTAGTTGCCATAAATTTTGTGACAATAATAATAACAAATGTTCTGCTTTCAGACTTAAATCTGTATCTAACCACTACTCAGAAGGGCACCTAATGCAAAGAACACATTAGCCTCATTTCTATATGAAGCAGGTGGTTTCTTCCACCTTTCCTCTGAAACATCTGGTGCTAGCTACAATTAGAGACAAGTTTGTAGAGCAGATTGATATGAAGTCTAATTTGGTATGACAAATCCTTCCGGGACAAATTCCACCGTAGCGTGCAGACGTACCATGACTCTGCAAGTCAACAATTTTGCGTAATTTATATCATTATAGATTTTTCCCAGGTTGGTTGGATAAGGGTCTTGAGGTTTTATTGGAGTCCTTCTTCTCCCTTTTAAGCAGGACTTTAATGGATTTTAACAAAAAAAATATATATATATATACACACACAAAATTGTGTTTTCTTTAGTGTATTAACTCCTGAATATACAGATGGGTTTTATGTAAGGCTACTGAATTCAAACAGTGAAAAAAAGCCTCTGTTGTCAGATGGTCACATTAGTCATGTCAAGTAGTAAGATGCAGTACAGTGCCCAGCGCTCTTATATGTATAGGCAAGTGCCTATTCTCTAGATCTAACTGCACAGTTGTTGCTCCTTCTCCAGGTGCTGCCAGGATCTACAAACAAAACTGATAATATTGTCTCCAGCTGTATTACTTGACATAAGGAACACTTCATCACTGACTGCTTTTGACCACCTGCAGCCTTCCCTGACAGTCAGTTCTTGTCCTTCCTTTCCTCCTTCACAAATGCAAACAGAAGTCAATTTAAAGCAGAATTAGACATTTTTTACCTGGACACAATTTGAGAGCTTTGTGACCTGTACATAGGGGTAATGCAGAGATGGTCCAATAGGTCCTGGGAACAAAGGAAGAAATTAGAGGAATGAATAGCCTTCTCTCCATCCTCCTGTTTTCTGTCTTTCGGAAAGATACCTAAAGACCATTTGATTTCTTTCCCAATGAGAAGTGATTTATTTTTACTCATTGCTTGCTAGAAAAGTTTGTGTTCATGTTAGAGTTAATGAATATTTTTCTTCCATGAGGACTACAATCCTTCTTCTCACATTGTATTAAATAATCTTTTTTCCAGAACTTGGGCAAGGACTAATGGTCACACAACTATTTTCTCTGCAAACCTTTGGTTACATGTACATCAGGCAAGGATAACACCACAAAAAGGCTGTTGTACAAAGGTAAACTTGAAACGTAGAGAGTCTGTATAGTCAAGCTGGTGACAGACTTAACTGATAACAAGCCTCTATGAATTCAATTGAAAGCTGCAGATACAATTAACCTATATTTTACTTTTATTTCTGGATTCAACATGGATTCCTCCATACATCCTGCATCCAGCAAACACCATGTACTCATTACAATCAGTAGAGTGTATTTTATTGTGACCTCTCTGCTGTAGTAAGATCTTTCACCCAGCAGAAATCATTCCGTGTGAAGGGCCCTTGAGCACAAATTAAATGAAAGTAGACTGCAATTGAGGGAAATTATAGTCATAGAAATGAAGTCAACTCTTTCTCTGCATGATCACACAAAACAGTGCAGATGCTCTCTGCTACCAGCATTGATGTACACGCCAAAATTTCTTCCTGCTAAAAGAGTTCTAATAAAATGCCTTTATCCTAAAGGGATGTGTCATCAGTATTACACAAAAACAAAGACAAAAACAAGCCTTGAAAATACAGTAGGAGCCCAGGAACCAATTTGTTCTACTAGTGCCATTGTAATATAAAAGAGTCTAATGACAGACGTTACACTTCAGTTGTGAATAAGGATCCACATCTTGCCTGCCTAAGAGATATGTGTGAAGTTGTAACTAAGCGCACTTAAAGGTCCCCTGCTCCAAGAAGCATGAAAGAACCACACTCTGAGAAAGCCAAAACATGTACTTATTTAGGAATTCAAAGTTTTCTTTCTCCTTCCAAGTGCTCCTTCAGCATAGATTTTACAGCATATCATTTTTTTCTCTACAAAGCTTATAAAAGCAAGTCATAGATCCTACAAAGTAGTAAATCACCAGAATCCAAGTTAGCTTGAAAATAGCCAAAAAGCTAAGAACACATAATGGAATCTGCTTGCAAACAACAACCAATTGAAAATACAAAATTTTATTATTTATTGCCATATAAATCAGAGAGAACTCACTAGCTGATAAAATGTTCTACAGTCAATAAAGGATCATAAAAAGGGCAGATACATTGTTCTTTTGAGCAGAGACACCAATTTCAGGGCTCTAAGCCGTTAAACAGAAGATTCAGTTTAGCAGAAATTTTGAGCAGTCTAGGAGAATAAATAGGCCTTTAAAGAACACAGAAATCTCTCAGTTTTCCTAAATAAATGAATGCAAAATGCAAAATTCTCTTTTAGGACTCACAGACATAACGTGTACATCACTAAAGGAGCATAGGCCACTTTTCAAAGATACCCGTGAATAAGCAAAAAAAATGATAGAAACTTTAGGAAATGGTCAAAAAATATTTAAGGATACTTCCTCTTTAAAACTATCCTTCACAAATATATCAATTAAAAGAATCCTCCTTAAAGTTTAACTCCTAGTATGTGTTAAATATTAATTTACAGTGCCAACTTCTCAAAGAGAAAAACGCAAATAAAAACAGAACATGTTGTCTTAAATGAACTGCTTGCAGAAAACATACCCATTTCCATCAATAAGAAACAGCATGCTCTGGGGATCAGGACAGATGGATGACAGGCAAATGGTGAGAAGTCTGAACTGATCATCCCTAACATCACTTTAGGATTCCCCTCTCTTTCCATTCTGAAACTGTTAAAAGCTGAGAAGTGGGGGGAAATATCAGAGGAGGGGAAACATCTTTTTTCCTATGGAAAAATAAATGCCAAAACATACTTTTTTATTTATGGCCTCAGCTTTCTATTGATTCAGCAAATATTTGCATATATATAATTTTTTCCCCATTAAAGATTTTGGAAAAATGTAAAGGAAAGTCAAATTATTATTTATCTTATCCTGGCTGAGTCCCTTTCATAGAGAATCATC
Organism: Cephalopterus ornatus; assembly: GCA_013396775.1. Lineage (NCBI taxonomy): Eukaryota > Metazoa > Chordata > Aves > Passeriformes > Cotingidae > Cephalopterus > Cephalopterus ornatus. Next base: position 191,497 of record VZRE01012162.1, read on the forward strand.
AATCTGCTGTAATTGGATCTAACAGTTGCATCCCACACATTTCCAAGCCAGCTGAGTCTGGCAAGATTCCAAATACTGTCTTTACTCTGGGTCTCTCCAGCAAATTTCTGGATACAGAAACCCTGTCCGAAGCCCTCTGTAGGGGATCCTTTAGTCCTGCTGCCCAGGGCCAGGAATCCGTGGTAAAACCCAACTCAGTGCTGCTGTTAGGCACATTCTCCCAGAATTACCCCTTGCTGTAGCTGTTCGGCTTCACGATGCGGGGCGGGGGGGAAACAAACAACAAAAAAACCAAACAAAAGAAACCACCAACCAAAAAACCAGACATTCCATGGAATTTCCTACAAACATGTACTTTAATTTTAGCTAGTGCTAGGGCATTGCAATGTTTGTAAAAACAAACCCCATAAATAGGCAGAAAACATCTTCCCTTGGAGCACCGATCTCTTCTTTTCCAGAAGTAGGTTGGACATACCTCCTTTACTTTTACAGATATTTCTCCTTTACGGTATTGGAGCACTCTCCTTTTACTTCTTCATCTACTTGAAATTTTCCCATGTCTGCCCCATCTCTTCTTCTTTATCAGCAGCTTAGCGGGGATCACATAAAAATCAGTGATTCTGCTAGTAGAATCCCTTTTATTCTACCACAGTGGAAACATCTGCTGAGACCTTGACTGGCCTCTTACTGCTTCCCAGATGCATTCACTACTACCATAAAACGGATATTCTCTACATTGAAGGTCACAGTCAAAAATTATGTTCATAAAACAAAGAATTCTTGTCCTGACAGAGGCATATTCCCCACGCTGTCACACTATTGCTCCTATCTTTATGTACCAGAGAATCAACAGACTTTCTTGAAGGAGAGCTACTGCAGCAGGGTATAAATAGGCTCCCCCAGCACAGCCCAGACTGCGTGTTGTAGTAACACAACCAGGCTGCCCCCAATCCCCATGTTAGCTACCTGTGCTACACCTTGGTGATGCTGCCCTAGTGGGTTCTGACCATCAAACTGCTTCTGCTAATTGGCTTTTATGTGAGCAGGATGTGTGCTGGATGCAGTGACAGAAGCATCTCTACCCATGGGCTTGCAATTTAAAACAATCACTTTGTGCTAATGTTTCTTTACGAAGGGCATCGTCGTACAATAATTCATCAGCACAACAATATAAACATGAAATTAAGGCATAAGGAGCCTCTCTAACATAATGATCCATGAAACAGATAACTTCACAACATATTGTTACAGGCTTTCAGGCTAGAGAACAGATACTCCTTCTCAAAACAAGAAGTCGATACTTAGCCCTAGGCTCTTCATTTGTCAATTTCCCTCCCAAATCTCTGTGTAGCCAAAATGTGGGTCCAGGCTAATTTTAAAACATCTTGTAAACTGAAACTTGTCTCAAGCTGAGCTCTCCAGATTGGGCAGTGAGGTCAACTCACCAAACATGCAAGCCCCCAGCTATACAATCAATCATGAAGCCAGGATTTCAGGCTGTGTGTATTTTAAAGTGTATTTTAAATAAAACAGTAGTGAGACACTCTTAGCCACCCGACCTGTTAGTACTAATAATAAATAGATCCACTCAGCCAAACTCTGCTGTCACAAAGAGATTCATGTAAATTAAAATAACCCTTTCTTCCTCTTCTCATCAGTAACCATCTAATAGATCAGCTTATAAGACATAAACCAAAGAGCAAGTCAGAAGCAATTAAGGAAGATGTTGTGCATGTTCAGAGGTGGTCACACATGAGATCTGAGAATAAAATTCTGAAAGATTGATTGCACCACAATTCAGGAAACGTGTAATCTTAACATCATAGTTTCTTTTCCCTTCCTACTAACAAATCAGTTTCTTAAGACTAAGAATTAAATCTTTGTTTATGAGTTACATAGAAAGTATTTGCACCCTCCATGTATTATCTTCTGAGCTACACCTTTTCATTAGCTTCTTTCAAACTGCTCAACGTTTGCACCGATTGCCTCCACTCCTTGCTGCTGACTCTCATGACACTTGCCATTAATATGTTGCCTAAAGAAATCATTCTGGAAACCTCCTGAAATAACTCACTTGTTCGGTGCATAAAATCAGGCACTTCTACAATAAAGGCTGCAGCTTCATCAAACAGCCAAGTTCTAAACAGGATTACTTGAGGCTTGGTTTGATGCCTTTAGGCTCTACACTGTCATGTATAGGAATCATTAATAAAGCAAGTATAATTTTTACACCTAGAACAATCCACTGTTCAGTTGGGAAAAAGGTATACCAATTTATTTTAGCTAAATTCCTAAGAATCCCTGGGAAAAAGAGCCAACTAGCAAAAAAAACCCATTTCAGCACAAGACCAAAGAAAGTAAAGTAGAACAGGTTTTTGATCTTATCCTCTAGACAACTGTTGACCTACAGCAAAACAAATTATAATCACTTCTAACTAATCAAATTGCTGCCTTTTGCAGTCTTACTCTTTCTTTATCTATGGAAATAAAAGGAGTTGATGTAACACTGCATTCCTTATTGTGGTCACCTTATCCCACAACTTCAGAAAGAATACAACAGGATTTTTTTCATATGCAATCAACAAAGCAATATTATCCGGGAATAAATGCTTACCTTTACCTTAGGACAGGAGAAATTTCACTCTGCCTTGTCCATAGTAGAATTAGTAAATTCCTTCAGCTATCTGAGAAGCTTTGTTAGCTGACTAAAAGACAGTTTGCAATTTTCTTAAATGGAGTACAAACTTATTATGCAGTTTCCTTAGACTATCTATAATGTTAAGACTACCAAGTAATGGCACTAATCTGGCAAGTACTTTAATTTGGGAGATGGGGTATAGGAGGCGTCTGAGAGAAATTAGATATATTCAGGTATTAGTATCTTTTCATTCCAAGAAGCTGTTGAAAGGATCCTGTTAATATGTCAACATTTTTACTTGGAATGAATTTCAGCCTCTTCTCTCTCCTGAAGCACTGGGGTTTTTTTCTGAGGAACAGGAAGAACAGGTCTATAAAAGTCCTTCCAGGCTGAACAGAAAAAACAGCAGCTGCAGGAGGTATGAGTGGCTTTTTGGCAGAAAAGCATCCTGTCATACATCAGACCCACACTCATTAGTATTAGTGAGCATTGCAGCAGTCAGAATTAACTGTTGTGCACAGGATTCAAGAATATTTTAGCCCCAAACAATGAGAAAGCATATGTATTTTTACATTAGAAGTAATGGTGGCATCAGCTCAGCTGCAATTCTAAATCTTTTGAACAGCATGCAAAACTAATGCCCTCCTGCTAGTTTAGTTGAAGACTTGCAAAATAATAAATAGAAAACATACCACAGTCTTGTAAAGGGACAAAATAAAGAAAAAACTGACGTGAAGAAAAAATAAAAAGGCATCATTATTTGGACCTGTTTCTGCACAGTACTGAGCACAGACCGAACACTAACATTAAGCATTACTAAGCACTAAGAGGTCTCATTACCATTCAGGTAACATCTAAGTGAATCAGGTCTTTCATGAGGAGATAGTAGCTACAGAAAAGGTCATAGTAGCATTTTTAATCTGTACATCTCAAAGAACCACAGGAAAATTGCTGGCATCATTATGCCTGTTTTACAGATTAGGAGATTGAGGAAAAAATGCTTAAAAAAATCTTCATCAAGATTTGACAAGCTACTATCAGAGGTAAAAACAGAATCCAGTTCTCTTAAATCCTCATCTAGTCTAGCCATGAGCTTTCCAGGAGAAAAAGGAGACAGTTGTTCTTGGACAATGATAAAGACCTGACTTTTCAGTGGTGCAGTCAGCAAGGGAAACAAACACTTAAAACCTCCAGAAAAAAAATCCCTTATTTTTTCCCTTCTTATAGCCAACACAGTAACCAGATCAATAAGCAGCCTGGAGTGCTAAGACCATGTTTCTTGGCCTGGCTTTAGATGGTATTTCAGACAAATAAACCCATACAAACAAATGCAGGCAGAAAAGTTGTATGCATAGGACAAGTTATAGGAGAAAGACATAATAGCAAGATGAATTATTAATTTCAAAATATTTAAAATTGCAACATCCCTTTAAATATAAACAATTTCCTACATAGTCTTGACAGTACTCTCATTACATGCTAATAGATGGTTCTTCAATAAACAGAACCTTAAAAATTCATCGCATTTATACACATTGAGATGTCATGCGTAAGAGAGTTTTGCAACTTAGGAGAGAGGAGAATCTTTTTTTTATATGGCATTGACATCTCCTTCTTGGTGTTGAACATCACTTTATAATATCTTACATTATAAATTTATTTTATATCAAAATTTGCGGTTATTCTATAAATTTCAAATGTTGTATAATTGTCCTTTATGAGGATGCAAGAAAGTGTCTTCAGATTCACCTTTTTTGACATATGCAGAACAATCAGTATTTTGTGTGCCGTAACAATGACAAACCTGAGATATTTTTCTTCTGCGATAGAAGTGATATACCACTCCCCTCATTAGAAATGTAAACATTTGAGTTGAAGAGAAGAACTATAACCGAACAATGTTCTCAGAATCTCGTATTTCTCATTATTACTGTCTAATCCTTCTCTCAGTGCACAGACCATAATCTATTTCAGGCAAAGCTGCTGGTAATGCTGAAGTAACGGTTAATTAAATATGTTGTTCTAAAACATTTTGAAATCCTTCAGTCAGAGGCACCACACAATTTCAAAAACTATTACATCCCAAAATCACTGTTAAAAGCTACTATAATAATATATATCACATTAATACAGGTGGCACGCCTACAGGTGGAAATAAACTTGAATTTCAGAGGAGTCCTAAAATGAGATTCTAGTGTTGGGACAGAGGCAAATTACTCAGCCATCAAAAAGGCAGTAGTGTCTCAGCTATTTTTTTCTTTGGAACAAAACCTTGGAGCCATGCTATGGGGTACGTCTCAATTCTGATACAAAAGAAACAAAGCCAACAACTGTTTAGCACTGCTATTCACACACTTCCGAGCTCATCATAGCCACTTGCTGGGGAAACCACATGATTTCTGCACATTCATGGTATTGGTATTCAAACTGGAAATAATAGCAGGGCAAAACAAAAGGTTTTAAGTGAGTTTTATACTTGGAAACACCAAGGGAAAGAAAACGAAGTGAGAACCAAGTCATTGACTTAGGTACAAAAGGATGTGTACAGAGATCCAATTTTAGCAATAAGGTAGGTTAATAACATCGGTGGTAAAAAAAAGCAGACGAGCATATCGTGTTAACTCTGCAGTTTAGTGGCAATGCTGGTTTTAATGTAACAATGATTAATTACCTGATTTAATTATTAGTAGCTACCTTGAATGCAGGGCTACAGCATAAACATGAACCAGAGGACTAAAATTTCCAATTTCTTTACATCTACAGGTTCTGTCTACTGTGGAGTGTTACACAGTGGTGACACAAGTGTTATTGCTAACTATGACAATAACTGGATCAAATTACTTACTTAGTTGCTCGTCTAGATTTTAAAAACTGGCAAAACACAAGTTTAATAACAACTATCAAATAAGGTACATCAGTGCAAACTCCTAGAGGTCTGCGCACACACACTGTGATGTAACGCAAGGTACGTATTGAGAGATGAACTAAACTGATAAAAGGATTAAAACAATGTAACTTAATTTGGGTGTGTGTGCGTGTCAGTAGAGGAAAATAGCTCCCATTTAATTCAGGCTAACATTTTAAAGGGATTTACTCAGGTACACAAAATAGTGTGTCTGGAAACTCTCAGAAATTGCCATGCAGACAAACTACAATAAGGTTACGGGCCACTGCATATCAGCTGACCCCTGGCTACAGTCCACCTCAGTTTTCTTAGACTGTAGCAAGTAGTGAGATAATGAAAGTTAGCCTGGCCATCTTTCCATGAAGCCTAAACTAATTCACATAATTTCTCATCTGCCTGGGGCAGATGCACAGTCACTGTGGATCAGCTGATGTGTGATATCTTGTCAAGGTGGAGCATTGGATAAGGAACCGGAGAACAGAATAAAATTGTTCTGGCCTTGCACAAGAAAAATAGCTAAATGACCAAACTAAAATGGGATAAACTGCTTTTTGTTCCAATTGCTGCATTTTTCAGGGACCTATGTTGGCATAAACGAACTGGTACTGGTGCCAATTTTCTTTACCTAGATGGAAACCTACAGAGACATCTGTAAAATGTAGCCCCAGTTTAAATAAGTGCGCATTCAAAATTACTGAATGTAACTCAGCTCAAACCACTACATTTAAACCAGGTTTATTTTAATTTGCCTTAAATTGGTTGGGAATGTGATTAAATTAAACCAATGTATTCTTAAATCAGAATTCTGGATCAGAATACCACAACTACGCAGACTTTTTCACCTGTAAGGTTATTTCGAAATGCTTTCCAACCTTCTCATCAGACAGGCCGAAATTAATACTGCTAAAGGTAGTGGAAGGTCCAATTAAGACCTCCATTTGTTGCCAAGTTCTCAACTGCATTAGTCTTTTGCACCTGCAAATGACCCAAAAGTGGAAATATTTGCATATGCAAGATTATTATTAATATCTGGCTGAACTTTAATTGTACCTGAGGAAATACAGGTAATCCAGAAAGAGTTAATTATTATCCTTGGAAGAAATTAAGTATTTCCTCAGCTTTAGCAACCCAAATTAAAAATATAAAACTTTTTGCTCCACAGACTCAAGGACTGAATCATAATGTTTCTTTAAAACCAATACATATTAAAATAAGTGTATTTAAAAGACTAGGAAAAAACCCAACATAAAGCAAGAAAATCTGTAAATTGTTCATGATTCTGCAAATCAGTATCAAAGGATTTACTGTCAACCTCTTTTAACATCAAACTGTATAAAAGAGAATTTCTCTACGTGTTTTGACGCAGGAACATCTCAAAAGAGATTTACCAGGTTTATTGCTCTGGTTGGAAGTGCCAAAATATACAGAAAAAATATTACTGTCCAAGGTGTCCAATTTGATTTCTAAATAAAACAACTAATAGCCTGAGTTTCATCCATTACAGGAATCCCAATGGTTTGGGAATCACTCACACTAAAACAACAGAGCAAAACATCTCAGCACACACACAAGGAATAAGCAAGGCCTTGATCCAGGAAACTGCTCCCTGTTGAGACTACTTGATATGAATTAGACTGAGGATTGACAGGGGACATGGCTTATTCAGAGAAGTTTGCAAGACTGAGGCCAAAAATCTAAAAGAAAACTTTAAAAGAAATTCTTCTCACTGCAACAAAAAGTCCCTTCTGCCTCTTTTTAGTTTTCTATTTTTGTTGTTCCTTCTACATCTTATAGTAAGATATTAGGAATCTCAAGGTTAATTTTATTCTCAACATTTTTCATTAGTAAAGGGGGATATTATAAAATTTCAAAAACATTTGAAATAAATAATTTCACATGTACTATTCATATTCAGCAATTACTTCATAGGTGGAAAAAATGTTCCTGAAGGGCTGAGAAATCTTGTGGGAAGGTATTCCCCAAAAGTCAGCTCATAAATTCCTCTCCTCTCATAGTGGCAAACTTCCAAACATCTTTCATTTTCATTAAAAAGTTTCTCAGCTCATCCTTGTGAGTATAGAGATTGTAAACTGGTAGTAATGGAGAAAGGTCATTCTGAGCTGTTGTGATTCAACTGCTGTCACTGGTTCTAAAATAAAGCAACCTTCTCAGTACTATGATAAAGACCGAACCTGCAAAAACAAGCTGCTCTTGAAGCTATTGCTGATGCACAAAGTTTGTTATTCTCAGCAATTCATACTACCTTGGAAAATTTGCAAAGAAAATTGAGATATGTCCCACTATACTTAAAAATTCATAGTATATCTAGAGTTTCAATCCATTAGCTTAATAAAATTTAATTTATTAAAAAAAAAAATCTGCATTACCATAGAGCTTGTATGATCCTCCTATTTTCACTGCATTAAGTGAAATGCAAAAGGCAGGCACTTAACCCCAGCAGGGAACAACACTGGGATATTTCACGGCTTTGTAAAGTTTTACATCAAAGGAGACCATGAGACCATCCCATCTGCTCAAGATACATCATAATCTACTATGTTTCATCTGGCCAACTCTATACTTAGCGTCCTCTGACTGTGTTTGTCGAATGCCTGTCTAACGAAATAGACACCTGGGGTTTTGCTTCAGTCATTACTGGTTGAACTGTGGTCTCTGTGGCCCCTGCTGCAGCTGCAAACGAATCCTGAGCATACAAAACAGCACAGTTTTGTGTGGCACTCTCCGCCAGGGCACTTCACACACGTTGCAATTCTTTGTGTTCATGTGTGAAGAAAAGGCTGACATAAGGACATCCCTCACAATTCATGTCACCTGATGATTCTGACAGTAGGAGTGGTAGGTGTATTGTGGTGTAATGACAAAATCTGAAAAGACAGTTATTCTCCCTCTGTTGGTGTAGATGCCATTCTGGGGGACTGGCCATCAGACTCTTTCCTGAAAGACAGGTGTGAGGTGTTCCAGGACTATCAATCCAAAAATGACTGGAGGACTGATACAACCCTAGCATCTGCTCAGACAGGAATAACTACAGAAGAGGTTTTTTACAGGAATCAGAGGATTCCTTCATTTCATGCCTATGCAGATGTTTGAAACTAGGACACTTGTAAAGACATTTATCTGTACTATAGCTCCAGCACAACTGAGACTAGCAGGTGGCTTCAAGTAAATGTACACAATACTTCACTGTCTGCTCTTCCTCTGTCATTTGCCCCATAACTGATAGTGCCCTTTCTTCAGTCTGAACTTTCCTGCACCCCTGACACAACTGAAGCCTGGATTAGGGTGTGTATTAACACACTCGTAGGCCTTTGAAGATGACCGCTACTTTCTCAATCTGTTTGGCTGATGTAATTAATCATGACCAACATAACAACACAGGTATGGCCATGCAGAGGATACGTTCACCAACTGTAGGTGAAAACGGATCAATATGATCACAGATGTCAAAACTAAAGTTATTCAACTTATTTCTGAAGAAGCTCAATGGAATTTAATGAGGTAATGTGGTCACTCCATCTTTCTATACTTGAATGAGAACATGAGGAGACACAGCAATTGTGAAAGAAGTGAATCTCCTGTGGGAGAAAAGGAGAAGCCCTGATGCTTCAATAAAAAAACAGGTAAAAACATAGATGTCCACCAAAAGAGTCCCATGTGGTTCCTTCAACCAATGAAGCCTTTCAGTGATAAGACAGAGAATGGCAAAAAAGTACAACCACCTTATAGTTTCACTTTCTAGTTCTCATTTGCAACACTGCAACTGCACTGCCCGCAAATACAACTAGGACATCTCTCTTCCTCTTTATTTTTTTCCTGTAGTCAGTCATTTCTGCCTTTCCTTGAGGTGCCACAGAATTCTAAATCTCAAGGAAGAATTTATTCAGCATGAAAGAAAGAAGGGGGAAGAGAAGGCAGACAACTCAAACCAAAAAAGTGAAGGATTCTATAGCACCAATATCAAAGCAGCAAAAGACACAATGGCTGAGAACCTGAGGCTGATGTGATTTACTTGCATGCCCTAGGACTTTCAGTTCCACATAATCCACTGTCAAAGTCAATTATATATATTACAGTATCTGCTACTGGAACGTATCCAATTCATTCAGAAGAAAATATCAAATGCTGCCTGTAAGGTACATGAGCACTTAATGACAAGGATTTATACCAAGATACAATCAAAATGAACAAGCTGTACAAAAGAGCAAACCAAAGCTAGGTTTCTTGTGTCTCTCTGTTTTTAATATCTGCACTTGATTTCTCAAGGGATTATTTTAAACTAACTTTCCTCAAACATAACAGCATCAGGAAACAAAGGACCAAAGATTATTTTTTTTTAAGACTAGCTAGCCCATAAAGTTACTTTCCTAAGTCTATGCTAATATAACAAACCAGACATAATTATTAGATTTTTCAAACATTCAAAGCCAGGCACCTTCTGTTGAAATCAGTAACATCATCTATCTCTCATAACATGACTTTACCACTACTGCGAGGATCATCCACTCTTGACTGTGATGAAGTAGTGCTATTTGAAGAAGGGAACTGTGCTGGTAGGCACAAGGGAAATGCTTTGAAGCATTTGAAATCAAAGCACAGTCTCTTTTTGTCAAAGATATGGAGACAGAACTGTTTATTTAGGACTGGAACTGCTCCATGCATCTTTCCCTATTTTTAGGGCAGACAGTGAATAACAATTTTTACTGTATCTGCTTGGGTCAGAAACACCATCCCATTCTGGCAAAGGAGGACCTTGGCCACATTTATTTCTGTCTTTGACTTTTCTTGATTTCTGTGCATTCTCCATGTACTTCAGCATGAAGCCTCTAACATTTTGGAAATTCCAGCTAGCACAGAGCAGAGCAGAATGCGCCGTCTAAAACACATGCTGCTGTCAAATAACATATCAAATCCATTCTCCTCACCTGAAAGTGGCTTCTTAATAGGCAACAAATGAAATCCTAGTTCTACCAGATGTCAGGGTGTCTAAAAGATCAACAAAACCTCCAAAATTAACATCGTGACCAACATAAACCCATGGTCCAAGCCTGCACTCTGGCAACAGTCCAAACCTGAACATAAAAGTGCAAGTTGACTTTGTCTCACCTTCTCTTCCTCTAGCATTAACACACAGGAGCTGGAATAGTATATATTTTAACCTTAAATTCCATTGCACATACTCTTCCTCAAGCAATAACAGCATGTAGCCGGTGCCCTTGCATGGGACTAGGAGGCATAAAGGCCATACCACGTGGTGACATGGGTGGGAGAAGACTAGGGAATTGCTTAGCACACCCTCTTCTAGTGTATAAACTTACTAAAAAAAGTAAGCAGAGGTAAATGGTTGGACTTGATGGTCTGAAAGGTCTTTTCCAACCTTAGCGATCCTATGATTCTATGACATTTGCTCGGAGGTGCACAGGAGTGCACTCATTACAGAGAAGAATCATACAACCCTACTGGAAAAATCAGAAGTTAAGATGGGAGGTTGGGTCAGATTTTCACTTCTAACTTCCAACACCTCAAGGAGCCAGGTCTGGACAACGATGATGCGCTGACGCAAGAGTAGCTTGTGGGAAGCTGGTTTACCAGGTATGCTTTGCTAGCAGAGAAACTGCTGTGGCATAGCCAGGCTCAGGGAAAACAAAGCCCACAAGAACAGAGAGAATCCTTCAAAGTGATTTTCCAAGCAACCGTGGACCTCCCTTATGAAGAAAAATAACGCTTCTACTCCTCCTGCAGAAAACAGATGCAAGATTTGTTTCCAGGCCTTTCATTTACCTTCTCCTGAGTATGTCAATAACTTATTCCTGTATTTCTCACTTCCCTTTAACAGGGGGATTCCACTGAAAATTGTGGATAGCACAAGAGACTAGTTTTAGTCCACCTTTTTAGTACAGTAAAAATCTTTCTACACCATGTAATTTCATTTGCTACAATGAATCATCATAAAGTCAGCTGAAGTTCAAGATAACATATCTTAAGAACCTTAACAGAGAAAAAAAAAGGGTATCTACCTAATTATACATCAAAGAGTAGTTCTGGAATAAATTCTGTTATCTGCAATGTTAGAATTTTTTTAAGTGTTCTACTTTAGTAATAAGAACAGTGCTGCTTGAATTAACTATTCTGCATAACTGTGCTCAGATATCAGTGGTGTCCAAATGTACTTTTACATGTCCACTCTATTATTATCATTAGAGTTTCTCATTTCATATTTCCTACCAAAAAAATTCAATTCCTAATGCAGAAGTACTTCTACTGTGGTCCTTTTTAATAACTTCAGTCTTGTCACAGTTCAGCATAATATTTTATAAAGCTTCCTTTTGAGTTAAAGGGCATGAAGTTCCAATAATACCAGAAATGTATATTGCATTTGTATTGCAGTTTTCAATTATTTTCACATTTTTATTATCATTTTCTGCACAAAAATGTTTATATGGGGGCAGTCTCATTTTCCGCACAAGAATATATCTAATTCTGACATCCATCTGTCTGGAAATTTTTTTTATTATATTTGTCACAGCATATTTAGAGGTAAATTTACTCTCTGACATTTCAAGATATAACAGCATTTTCTCTTGCACACCTAGTGAAAGTCTTAAAATCTCCTATACTATGTTGAAAATACACCCTAACATTATGTTTTTCAAGGTATTTTGAATATTCATGTTAATTTTCATTTAAAACACTTAATAAGCGTTGATCAGAGCTGAGATTGGAAGGGAACTCTGGAGGTCACCTTGTCCAAGCCCTATCACAAGCAGGGTCACCTAGAGTTTGTTGCCAAGGACCACATCCAAAGTGGGAGACCCCATAACTTCCCTGGGCAACCTGCGCCAGTGCTCAGTCAGCCTTACTGTGAAAAACAGTTTCCTGATGTTCAGAGGGAAACTCCTGTATTTCAGTTTGTGCCCATCAGCCCTGATCTTGTCACTGGGCACCACTGGAAAGGGCCTGGGTCTGTCCTCTTCGCACTCTCCCTTTAGTTATTTGTATACATTGGTGAGATCCCCCTGGGCCTTCTCTTCTCCGGGCTGAACAATGGCTGAGAGTGTCAGCTCTCTTAGCCTTTACTCACAGGAGAGATGCTCCATTCATTAATAGTATTCATGGCACTTCACTGGATTTTCCCCAGTATGTCCATGTCTCTCTTGCACTGGTGAGCCCAGGACTGGATGCAGTACTCCTGGTGTGGCCTCACCAGTGCTGAGTAGAGAGGAAGGATCACCTCTCTTGACCCGCCTAATGCATCCCAACAAAACACTGGCCTTTTTTTGCTGCAAGGGCACATAGCTGGCTCATGTTCAATTTGGATACCACCAGCATTCCCAGGCCTTTTTCTTCCCAGTGGCTTTCCAGCTGGGTGGGCCCCAGCATTTTTTGGTTGTTTAGCCCCACGTTCAAAATAAGCCAGCAGTGTGGCCTTGCAGCAAAACAACAAGGGAAAAAAAAAAAAACAAAAACAAAAAACCAAAACAGACAAAACAAAAAAAGGAAAAAACCCCATACACACACACACACACAAAAAAAAACAAAAACAAAAACAAAAAAAAACCAAAACCAAACAACAACAACAACAACAACAACAACAACAACAACAACAACAACAACATCACAAAAGCACAGTTACACTATGTTGTGCTGAATTCAGGTGTTGCCAGCAGGTCAAGAGACAAATATAAACACTTGAACGGAGGGTATTGGATCCAGTATTAATTACTGGGGTACCTTGCTTATCACTGACCTCCAATTAGATTTTGTGCCACTGATCACAACCTTCTGGGCTCAGCTTTTCACTCAGTTTTCAATCCCCCTCATTGCCTGCTCGTTTAGCTCACGCTTCAGCTTCCCTGTGAGCATCTCTGGGGAAGGCAGTGCTGAATACCTCACGGAAGTCAAGGTATACAATATCTGCTGCTCTTAAGTTTATGGAAACCATGATTCCTCTCATATTCTTTTATTGTTTATTAATACATCAATATTCCTGATGTGCTTTGGTTAACATTTATAATAGAGAGTAGGTTAGACATTTGGCATTTATCAATTGGTTCATTGCTCCTGAAATGACCAATACATTACTGCTTTCACACTTGACCAGGAATCAGCCTTTCATGCTGGGAAGAGAGAGCAAGTAAAACAGAGAAGCAAGCAAGATAGTGTTCTCTTTTTTATTTTGTTAACCTTTTTTCTTTATAAATTCACTTATTTGAAGTAGCCTTGAGGATGTGTCTACGAGATCTCTGAAAGAACAGCGAATTAGGGTCTGGTAATTGGAATGGAAGAATGTCCTGTACCCGCAGTCCTTGGAAAAAAAGAAACAGAAGAGCAGGACATGAAAAGCTAGAATCACTAATAGAACAAAAGGAGTGTTGACAGAATAGAAGACTATTCAGAGACAACAGACTCTATTGCTCCTCAGCTTTGATTAAACCCCAGAGCAGGCCCATCTTGTGCACTGAATGACCCAAGGGGTCCTTTGGAAAAAAAAATGGGAAAATCTCGGTGACACAGAACTAATTAAAAACTAATGGAAATCATATATGAAATGAGAAATCATAAAGAACAATTTAAAACATAGATTCCTTACACAGTTTATTCCAGTGCAGTTTCCTTCTTGCAGACAAACTTCATATTTAAATTTAGGTATGTTTCCAAATGATTCACCTTTTTGCATGCAACATCCAAAATCTTTTAAATAATCTCCCTTAAAAATAAGAGTTAAATTCCTCCTTTTTTTAAGATGTTAATTCTCAGAGCAGAGGTGTCACAGGAGACAATTATGAAATCTCAAAGTAAAATCCATCTTTCAAAGGGTAAAAAGTAGTACAGTTACATAATTCAAAAGGTAGAGTAATAAAATAATAATAACGCCGGTAACTTCTTTCTAAAGATCTCAGAAAGCTGTACAAATATTGATGTAGATGTAAGCATTATAATTTATCTGGAAACTAGAAAATAGTTCTGTTTCATTTCAGAGATAAAAAAGGCACACAAAGGTTAACTATTTAGCTCAGGGCCACTGTTTTAAAAATATAACTGAAAATTGTTCCAAAGTCACATGCCTGCTTGCTGGATTACATTCCATTCAGGAATACTATCCATCCAGAAAATAGATCACCTTGTACCTTACACTGGCAAACAAAAGAAGTTACAGATCTGCCAATACAAGACCTCAGTAATAGAGCACATACAACAAAAGAAAAGGCAAAGTTCTGAAATTAGGGGTTTTTTTTCATTTTCTTACCTGCTTTTATTACTGGAGACAAGTGTGAACAGGTGTAGAAAGACTAAATTATTTGAAGAAATGTAAAACAGAATCACCTGGATAAAATTAATTTCTAGCATTAAAATGTGATGGATAATGAAGTGGGAGGAAGAAGGTACAAGCTTACATGTACTCGTTTTTGTTTTTTTTTTTTTTGGTCAGTGCAGGACTGAGACTAATCTACAGCATTACATCCCAAGGTGAGAAATAATCAGATTCCATCCCACATCTCTAATAACGTAGTAATGTACACGCAGAGCAATACTGCAACACAATCAGCAACATCCTAGACTGGCTTCTCTAAAGAGGAATCATCAAGAGTGTAATTCACTGGCATTACTCTGAGATATTTCAATAGAATTTCACAAGAGAAATCAAATAAAAAAATGAAAAGTGAAATTCTTGCTTGATATGGTATTAGTCACTGTTCATATCTTTAAAATAGGGGATAAGGGATGAGGCATACCTAATGTTGGTTAGTAAACTGTTTGTTACCATTACACTGACTCTAACAGTCTATTTAATGATAAAAAAATTTTAATCTCATTTGAATGTGACTCCTAAACCTAATCTAGCACTTGTACAAACCCAATCTGTCGCTGAAGAAGCACTGCTTGTTCAGGTGACATTTGACTGGAAGTAGCTTTAAATTTACAATTCTGTTATTTCCAAAATGTCATGTATTTCTAAGCAACAAGAAGAATACTAGCTCCACGTAATTGTACATCTTTGCCCAATTACCAGACCAAAACACAGTGGGAAAGACAAGAGATGCTTAGGACAACCTGAACATTGAATATCTCAGGATATTCTGATCCTACTGCTTGAATGGTTTTACCTACTATCAACCAACACATCTTTCTAGCCCTATGTATCAAGATTACTGGTTCCCATTTTGTATTGCAAAAGGGCTGGATAGCATCAGATTGATTCAATGGAAAATATTTTGATTTGTTTTACTGGTAAAAGTTTTGACAGAACTCATACATCAAAGCCAAAAGGGTCTGTATTTTAAAAAGTTATACCAAATTTTTATTTGTACTAATGTCGGTCTGGTAATCTTTATATCAATTCATCATTTGTGCAAAACATGCAGAAGAGTAGCACACCCACACACATTCCTTTCCTATAATTTTTAGGCGTTCACCTAAACAAAGGGACAGATCCTGAAGCGCACAATAGTTGGAATTCTATGGATCTTAAGAAATCTAGAGGCATATTTTCATGGGCAAATAATATGAATAGGTAATAAGGAATTAGAAAACAGAACTATAAAGGCTATCAATGTAGACATTTGCAAATGCAGAGGTTTTATTAAGGCTTTATCTGGAACTATCTGATTATTTTTTTTAATTTACCCGTATTAGAAGAGGTGAATTTGTAACTTAAAAAATAAAAAACAATTCAAAGTGCATTTTTAGAAGTTCAATACACTAAATATTTTCCTTAGTGTGTTCTAAATGCTGTACAGATTCTCCATTGTCCTGTGTTTTCTCAGTTCTCTTCTTTATTCCTCAGCAGAACAGTGTCAAGGCAAATCATATCAAGGCGCTTCCACAGAAAAAAATGACTAAGTGTATTCAGAAGATATTAATAAATTTTGCAACCTTGATTTATACAAGGCAGTGGCGGGGGTTTTTTTACATTTTGCACACAAAATTGCAGTTTATTTTTAAAAATCCAACTGCTTTTGATCTTATGACAGTAAAACCTTTCTCATCTTTTGAGTAAAACCTTAAAAAGATATCTCAATGTATTCCTTTTTATGAGCAGTTCATTACAATTGGAAAATAATTTGGATCATCTGGGACTCAAAACCCACACAGTCTAGTAAGAGAAAAATCATATGAGAAAACAGAAGATTGGAAACAACTTCTGTATCAGAGCTAAAATAGGTGATCTTCAAAAACATGAACAAATCAGGTCTTTTACTTCAGATTTCATGGAAGTGGATTTATTTTCTGCGCAGGTTACAACATCATTCATTTACACAATATTCAGAAGCCCAGAATACTGAAATGAAGCATGCAAGAACAAACACTTTCCGATCAACATCCTGCCAATGGAGGTAATAGACCTTTTACCACAGCTTACAGCTCTATAGAGCTGATAATTAAACCAACTTATGCCCCTGAACTGTTAGTCTTTCACATCTCAGATAAGTGCCAGCAACTGCATCACGATAGAGGAGCAGAGTCTTTGTCTCTGCACCTGGAAAGCTTTCACCCAGCAGACATTTCATGAAAGTGAGTGTATTTCTGCAGAAAATTTTAGTTTTACTAAGTGACCATTTTTTTTGCAAAAGAATGTTTCATCAGAAAATTCATTATCTGAATTCTTGAGCATCCTCTTGGAGATGAATGTATTTTTCTGATACCATTTTTCATTAGTTTCCTTCCACAGAAAGATTGTAATATATTCTTAATAAAACAGTCATCCAAGAAAGTCAGAAAGACAGACACTTAAAAGAATATGAAAGCAGTGCTCAAAGAGGACTTAAAAGCCTCCCAAGGAATCTATTTTGAGGAGCAGTCAATTATCCACAGTATGTATTGCCCACAGTCTGTAGATGGAGAGTTAGGAGCAGTACTTGATTTTGTCATCTATGGTCCCAAACCAGAGCTCTCAGTTTTTTGAGTAGGCTGCACAGAAAAATAAGTCTGGCACTCTTGAACAGTATACATTGAATCTGTCATAACTTTCTCATTGTTAAAGGTCCACCATGTGCCTCCAAATCCATTTTTTTGGCACCTACTCAGAATGGTTAAGAGCATAATGTTAATAAAACAGTCCAGAGCCTATTCTCTGACTGCACACCCCATGGCATTTGATCCTGAACCCTTTGGACCCCAATGAATTGCCCCTCTGACCACAAGACATAATTATTTTTTACTGTGTTTTCTTTTCAGTTCAAATCACCTGAAATAACATGTGAGCTGTTAATATGGCACCTCCAGTTTTGGTTATTCTCTGTCTGCATAGTTTTAAATCTAAAAATGGGAGTTAAATACTCCTTCCATAATGATATGTCACACTATAACAGCAGGCAAAAAAAAATGAGTATGTATTACCATATAGTACTGCCGTTGCTGGTAGCTGTACTGTAATTAAAAATTGTTAATGGTTCTATTGTAAGTGTCTAATTCATAGATTTTATCATTTAGCCTTGAAAGATAATGGCTTCATTTTACTTCATTTACTTGAGTGAGTAATCCTGACTTGTGAAAAGACTCCTGTAATGAATCACATCAATAAAGATGCAGAATTGGCCCTAAAATGAGAATAACTTTTACACTGTAAACTTTAGTTGAAAGCTACATTTCTTTCTTTTCTTACCTCTACCTCTAAACAAAAAGGAACAGCATCAACTGAACCAAAATGAAAACATGTAGACGCTCTCACTTAACCCTGGATCCATTTTCAGAATGAAACAGAAAATATATCAAGTGAGCAGTCATTCCAGGATTATGATTTCTCTTGAAAAAACTGTTTGACATGCATTTCAGGTGCTTATCTTTGCTCACAATCAGTGATCAATGCTCTTCTAAAGCAAAATCCAAAGGCTCTTACTGCTAATCGTATACAAGATGCCGAGTTCACACTTCACACACAGTACAAGCCCACAGTCACTTCAAATCCAGTAGTAATTAGTCAGATCCAAAAGAAATGCTTGTTCCTGGATAATGCCTAAGTATCGTGACTTCTTGTTGGCAAATACAAGGCTTTTACACGTGTTACGAATGCCTATTTGACCACCCAAGACCTGGTCTTTTTCACAACTATCAGTCCATTTCAGTACAAAAAAAATGCAGTCATTTTGGTGGAGATCTTACCTGCATCTTTATGCAGTGTTTCTGCTGTGGAATTTCCCAAATCCAGGGGTTACCCCTTGCACTTAACATTTCACGTTCTGTAACGTATTTTTTCCCACAACATTATTATTTTAGTCACTACATCAAATGACATGCCAGTGCACCAACAGAGATCCTGTATCACTTAGGATACCACTACGCAGAAGTGTTAAATCACAGTGAAAAATGATATTTCTTTGAGGGACACGAACTCCAGAGCTACTGAGGCAAAAAAAACCATCCAGTTGCTCCTGCTAAGAGCAAGCTATGTGAACGTATATAGCAGAAGATTGCAACATTCAAGGTACTAACAGTGTTGTAGGGCTGATGCAAAGGCAGCCAGGCCAATGAGGATTCTGACGATTTATCTTTCTTTGAGCTGCTTATTTTAACAGCGATATTGAACTCATAAAACTAGAGCAGGATTTTTAAAGGCAAAGCTTGAGCCTGATGAGCTAAAATCCTGCTCATAAGCCAGTCCCCCAGATCAGTCGTTTTAGCAATGCAGGAAGCTGCTCTTATCCACATATCAATTTCAGACCACAAAGAACTTTCAAGATAGAAGCTAAACATTAAAAAAGCAGAAGAAACTACAGATAACACCTCAGTAGTAGAATAGAACAGAAAACAACATGAAGGAAAGTTTGACTTGCAGCTCAGTGGAAGGGGGCAAGAGCAGAATGAGCAAAAGTTCTTAGGTGTGCTACCAGCTGAAGCTGGGCTCAAGACAACAGACAGAGTTTAAAAAAAAACTAGGTCAGGCACGTCTTTGAAAAGCACACCCATCTTTTAAATTCCAACAGGTGAATGAAAAAAAAAAAATAAAAAATCAGGAGGCCCCTGCTGAGACTCACAGGAATCGAGGAATTAATTTTATTTATTCATGTGTATACATACATATATGCACTGAGCACCTAAGAGGCCTTGACAAAAAGCTAAAGTGTGTTGGCTAGATTAACTGAAAATTATTCTTGGTCCAAAGATTTTCTTCCAATTACAAAGAAACTGGCTGAAACGCTCTCAGAACTGCCACATGGTGAGACATTGCACCAGGGGGGTGGATCCTTTGGAACAGCTTTGAAAGTTCCAGAGGTTAGCAGCTTCCCTGGTTTGTGACATGGGTGAAAAAACAAGATGAACAGGTCCAAACTAAATTAATGCTTCCTCAGGCTACAGAAAGCTCAATAATTTTGACCCGGGAGCAAAGAAAAGCTGGATATTGGGAATGCAAGTGTGGGATGGTACTGACCACAGAGGAGGTAGAAAGAAAACTCAGGGGGCTTTCTAAGGTATCCATCAATTTTAAAGCTGGTATTCTGAAAGACTTAGCACAGGCACTCATGTGAAAATACTTCTAATAAATGTCTTGAATTGTCATATGAACAGGTAGTAGCAATTACTGAGCTTGTGTTTATGAAGCAGTGAGACAAAAGAAGTGATCAAGACAGTTACTGCAATATTTGGACCACAGTGGAACACAATCCTTTCAAACTGATGATACTGATAGACAGAAATAAATACAAAATGAATTCAAAGGCAGATAAGTCCAGACTAAACTTGACAGTATTCTTTTTTAAAGAGAGCTGGCTTTAAAAGAAAATCCTTAGATGTCTTCTGTCCAGACTTCAGCAAAATAGCTGATACAGGGCTACATGGGAAATTAATAAATAATGCTAGAGAAGAAAGAGGTAAAAGAGGAACTGTTAGACAGAAAGGAAAAATGGAAATAGAGTGTTGGATAGCTAACAGTTTGAAAGGGGCAATTTGACAGTGGAGGGAGCTTAATGGTACTTA
This sequence comes from Cephalopterus ornatus, assembly GCA_013396775.1. Classification (NCBI taxonomy): domain Eukaryota; kingdom Metazoa; phylum Chordata; class Aves; order Passeriformes; family Cotingidae; genus Cephalopterus; species Cephalopterus ornatus. The sequence continues at coordinate 211,971 of VZRE01012162.1, forward strand.
CCCGAGGATCTGTGCTGGGGCCAATTCTTTTTAAAATTCTCTTTCATGACCATGGTATAAAAACGAGTGATATGATGACTCAAAGCAAAGAAGCATTGTCAATACAAAACAAAATCACTACCGAGAAAAAAATTGAATGATCTGAGGACAGGAATAATGGAAAGAAGAGTTTGAACTGCAATACTATTTACTTGGGGACCTAATTGCAAGCCTTTCTGCAGTAAATTTAGGTAATTGCAAGTGAAAAATAACTGAAGAAAAGGACCTATCTTGGCTATGAGGGATAGATTTACTAGGAATCTAGAATATCCTTCCTCTCTTGCACCACCATTTATCTGAGGATAAATGTACAAGTAGAGCACAAATACTCCCCCTGCACATGACGCAATTAAAGATATTCAGCTGCCTAGACTCCCAGCCTGTGACAAGGATGATGACAAAATCAAGATATATATTTTTGAGGTATTTTCTGTGAACACAAAGAACCAGATGTGCCATTATAGAAGGCATTGGTAACCAGTGAAAATTCCAGATAGCCATTAAATAAAAGGAAGATCACATGGAGAGAGGCTGCTAGGAAAAGTACAAGAGTTATGGTTGATGTAGTAGCAGAGGTCTGAAGCTGAAGTTGCAGAAGATCTTGGCCAATGACTTTTCCTTGGGTTGAAATTGGCAGTCTTTGTTAGCCTGCCTCTATTGGAAGCAAAGTGACAGTCCTGAACTAGAAGCAAAATGTTCTGGGGTGGTTTTTCTTTTTTTTTTTTTTTTT
>VZRE01012162.1:212761-225677 GCA_013396775.1 Cephalopterus ornatus
CTTAAAACAGCACAGGTATCTTAACAGACTTTTTCAGCAAAGCTTTACATTTATACTTACAGCTTTATGCAGATCCAAGATTACAGACATAAAAGAGAGATTAACAAAATAACAACTCTGCATGTTTATCTTTCACGCCATTGTAGAACAGTGCATTGTGCCATTGTACAGTCAAGGAAAGAATCAGTAACTTCCAAATAGCAGACTGTTTCATTTTTACTGGTTTATATTTAAGAATTTTTGCATTCAATCAAAATAACAGTCTGTTGAATCTGTCATCTTGTCCTCCATAGTAGCCATGGACAGATAATTCATGCAATAGTTTCAACTTTTTTCCTTGATAAGGAATTATTTGATGTCATAGTGATGCATAAAGTTCCTCCCTCACTTCTGGCAGACAGAAGTTAGATTGCAATCTGAAAACTTAGATTCCAGATAATAGCCACTCTTTTGAATATTTCTAATACAATTTAGCATTCCTGTTTTTGTGTATTAAACATCACTGTTAAGTGGGAATACCCATCTAAAAACACAGGCTATATATGACTTGTCAAAACAATTAAATGAGTCTGTCTACTCTCTTCTCTTATTATTCCTGAGGCACAGTTGAGGAGGGAGCTGCCAGCCACCTGAGTAGCTCAGTGTCCAGTCTTCTTTTCCATCAGCGCAGCATGTGGCAGTCACAGAAAAATGGGAAAATGTCAGTGAAGGGCTTCTGTGAAAGCAAGCAGCAGGAACTGGGATAGATCAATGATTCTGGAGGTGGCAGTGAAAAATAGACAAAGATTTCCTTGATAGATATGGACAAACATATGCTGCAGCACGCATCAGCAATATTTTCATTGCTTCAGGGAAGCATAAGTTTTTGCAAGTATACCAAATGTCATTGATTTGGGCACATTCAGTAAGCCAAGTTCCATAAGGATTAATCAAATTTGAGTGCAAATCCTCCAGTCAGTCCATTACATGGCAGGCACGAGACCATGGAAGAGCCACGAGACATGACCCAAGTGCTTTTATAAGAAGTTGTGCAGCCCCATGCACCAGAAGGACTGAGGATCACCATCATAAAAAAATCATGGGAAAAAAAACAGATTGCCCATGTATTAAAGTACCAATCCAGCATTCAGATCACTACAATTCAGTTTTGCTCTACATGTGATTCTGTCTGTGGTCCAGGGCAAATCATCTAGTGTGGCCTCAGTGTCAATTCTGTTCACTAGATTAGAGGCATGATATTTTCCTGCCTTAGAAGCCTTTTGTAAGGATCAATACATTAAGGATTCTTAAACATTCGGATCATATGTTATTGAAGATTAACCAAGGTAGCAAGAAAAGTCAGACAGTTTTATTAATCCCATGAAGTTCATTGCTCAAATCTTGAGGCAGTGATGCCACATTTGTGTAAAAAGGATTTCCTGCCATCAGTTTAAAACTGAAAGGCTATGATTTCATTCTTGTGTTCTGAGACAGTTAAATTGCTGCACCTCTTTGACCTTCTCTAAACCATTAACAATTTATACACCTCTTTCATTTCACCCAAATTCATCTCTGTTGTTATGTAAATACCCTAATCTTTTTAATCTCTGTATGTATGGAGCTCTATCCATGCCTCTGATCCTTCTTATTAATATTCTCCATTTCCTATTTCCTTTATGGCCTAAGTGAAATAAAGTGATCAAACTGAATGAATAGTTCAATGGAAGGTTACTATCGCTTTATGTAAGAAGACTATAATACATTTGATTTATTGCAGGATATCCTCTCTGTTTTTTTTTTTTTTCTCCTTGTGTATGTAGGTGTTTTCAATAGGAAATCCACTTTAACAGCATAGTCTTTTTTCTAAATATAGCTGCTGATCATTTAGGACTTCTCAGGTGTGCAAGCAGGTCTAATGATTTTTTACCGATGTCCGCTAATCTTTTCTTACTTTTTAAGCTGCTGTTGGAGTAAAGGCTTCCAAACCGTAGCTCCCTGCATTCTGCACCATTTTGTTCTCTCCATTTTGTTCTTACTTAATTTCTTCTATCTCTCCTGTGTCAGCATGACTTCTTCCCGGGCTTTGCTCAAAAATCCTGGTTTTTATTCAATTTTATTTGTTACTCAAACAATTAGTATCCCACCATATCTTGTATTGCTGCCTTATGCCATTGTTTTGCGTGAATCCAAACCTGATCACCTGGGTGCTATGAGAAGACCTTCACTCATTTATTTCACCGCTCTGTCTGTTTAGCTTTGCATTCCCTTATCTGCTCCTGTGAACTCTCTTGCTTATCTGTAGGGATCTTTTCCTTTGTCTGCCTTCCTTTCTGTTCTGCTTTAAATCAATAGTCTCCTGACCATCTGTACAGCACGACAACTGTGCCGTACCATCATTTTGTGTTACCCATGAGAAGGTGCCCTCATGCTCAAAGTCCTGTTGACACCATTTCAGTTAAATCCAGCTGCGCTGCAGTGTGGACTATTGTCTGAGCACAGTAATCTCAGGCCAAACACACGCTTTTGCGAAACACACCTGGGGCTCCCTAGTCAGATCTCTTGCCTGCATATCCTTCAGAAAGGCACTTCCCAGAAATGTGTGTCATGTATTATGGGTGACTGTTACCAGAAGTAGAATATATTCTGCCAGAATCGAGATGGGTAAAGACTATATTGCATACTGTCTGAATTCATCATCCAGGCACATATATGCCCTCAATTAAATATTTATGTCTTCCAAGCAGGCAAGTTCTCCGACTGGACTTAGTGATGTCTGTCATTTCACATGCAAGGTGTTGTCAGTTTCATAACAACTCCTAAAATTACGACTCAATTCTCCATAAACAAAATGTGTCAGCCACATAGCTCATCCATCATTTCATGTAAGAGACAGCTTCATGTGGTACTTAGTCCTCACAGTCTGGTCAATGCCAGGGTATAAACTCACTAATCTGCGCTTTCAGTACAGTGTTACGTTGAGAGAGAGAGCATGTACACAATTAAAGAACAAAAGAAAATATAACATAGTTCATTGCTGGAATCCAATTCACAGAGAGGTCTGCATTGTGGTCATGAAAGCCAGTACAGCTTCTGCTGGTAGTGGTGACTCTTGCTCCATGTTATGGTTCTGGAGTCTTCACAACACTTAGTCTGAGTGTACTTGCAATGCAACTTTACTGATGAGACTGCTCACAATTCTGGCACATAGGGGTGAGCTGGTGGAAATGTTTGTTTGCAAAAAGCTTGGTCCATGACTCTTTCTCAAAGCCCTTTTTTGTGTCTCCTGATGCTTTCTAACAACCTCTGTAAGCTGATGCCTTGCTGATGCTAGCAGACACAGCATCTTTGCCTTCCAGCAGCAAAAGCACTTCAAGCAAATACTTCAGCTATAGTATTTTTATTCTTCAAATGCTTGTTCTTGAACCCATGAGTCATGTGGGACTACTATGTGTTAAAACCTGTCTCCATGGCTATTTGTAAGAGCCTGCAGTATCTAGGAAGACAGTTATTAATCCTCATTGATTCCCCCTCATATGCATCAATCTTAAGTATTCCAAATAGTTTCTCAAGGCCTCACAATTATATCCTAGAAGTCTACAATTTAACCCTCACCTTCTCCTTGATGTTTTTGTTAATATACTTTTCCATCATATTTTTGCTAACATATTTTTCTAGTATTTCTCATAAATTGTTGCACCTTTATATCACAGACCCACATTGCTTGTTCCCTGATGCCTCATTTACCTTCAAAAATGTCATCAATACTGTTCTTAAGACTTTTTCTAGTGCATGTTTCAATTGACTTTAGAACTTCTTTGAAGATGGACAGATAGTTAAAGCTACCTGTGGCCAGAAGTGCTGGTCCAATGGTAACAGTAAAGGCAGTTGCCTTGCCTTATTATACCAAAACATGTACTTGATTTCACCTAAAATGGTAATTTTATTCTAAAGCAGATTTCACATCCTCCCTCTCTGGATAAGGCTAGTGACTTATTTTCAGTGTGACTTCAGTACAGGTTCTGATATTACCTGAAGAGTTCTCATTTCTTGTGGACTGGATTACCACTGCAGTCTGCCATAAGTAATTACTGTGCACAGTGTGGTAGTTGGTAGATTTGCCAATTCCTTTCTATGGGGAGTTTCAAGACATTTCATTGTCTCATATAGTAAACATGAGAATATACTTCTAAAACAATTCTGCACTGTAGGTGTCCTTTCCCTTGAAATATGTTATCAGCCTCCTATTTGCATGCTGCTAGACAATTTTCGTTTCTCTTTTCCATCAAGGGCTTCATTGCTGTTCAACAGTGGGAGGTACACCTACATTTGGACTACTAGAAATTCTAATAAATAACGTACCATTGGAGGAGGATGGGTTCTTATGGACAATATATACTCACTTCACTGACTTCAGAGAGGTTTTACTGTTTTCAGTACTTGGTAGACAACCTCCTTAAGTCTAACCACTTTTCAGCCTCAGCTATCTGCTGGTACTACAATGCAGCTGGAATATAATTGGTTGCCAGTCTAATAACATAGCTTCAAACATTATTTGACATGAATATATAAATATATATATACTAGTTTGGGGACCACTAACACATGGCAGACATCTCTTCTACAGGTTTCTTTTATTACCCATACTGCTGCTAGTTTCAGGTTTGGATAAGAAGCATTTCTGGTCCTTATACCTGTCCACAGGCTGGACACTTGTTTTTTCCACCTTTCATACTATTTTCTGATGTATGCTCTACATCACAGTATCAGCTTCAATGTCTCCTAATTCCTCATTTTCTTTATTGTGAGCCAGTAGATTGGTCTGGGCTTTTTCCCCACCACTACTTTGATACCTTCCCAGGATAACGCAACAGTCATGGTTAGTGGAAGCGATGCTGATGCAATGGATGTATTTCTCTTGACAGTCTTTCCTGTGAGAAACTTGTGTACCACATACAAATCTGTTCATCAATAAGGAATCTTCAAAGTTTCCAGAGTTTCTGGGGCTACGAGAGTTCTCAGCTCTTGTTATAAGCTCTTCTGCTTGGCTTTAAGCACTAAAAAACAGAACAACAGCCTCCTGTCCATGATCTTCTTCTGTGGGGTCATATTACTCAATAAGCACTTTTATCAGTCTTCCCAGTGTTTGAGACACCACAGCATCTTATTTGCTTCACTTCCATCTTTTCCCAAAAGGATAGTAAAGAAAACCTTTACTGTCATTTTCTCATCTTTATTCCTTTGTGAATACACTCAATTATTTTTTTAACCACTTCCTTGTTTGTGTCTGGAAATTCCACCATCACGTTTTTAAAAGTCCCTCCAGGCCATCTGTTTACTCATAGCTTTATTTTCCATTTAATAATATTTGAAGGGGAAGGTGTGTCTCTCTGGAATTATTGTTGCTGACATGTTTCTGCACCATGTACCGGACAATAATATAAGAAGACTCCACGTTTATAACACTAACCTGGCCTTTTACAAACTATTTACACAGATGCTGAGACTGCAATTAACACCAAAGTCACGTGCATGCGGATTAGCTTATGTGTGGTCTTTCTCCTTGCAACCTGTGTTCTTCCCCCCGGTTTCACACAGATTGCTGCACTCAGTTATCTTTATTTACTTTCCCAGCCTGAGGAACTGTACGTGATTTAACAGCAGCTAGAGAAGTCAGATGCTGAGCACTGATCAACAGTGGTGGCAGCTGTTAGTCCAATAAATCTGTCTTTTCCAGCTTGACTCTATGTTTAGGTACTCACTTAAGCAAGACTGAAATTATGTTAAACAGAATTCCATTCAAACAAGGAAATTTTAAGTATTACCTCTCACAACTTTATGTATTTACCAGGAAAGCAAATTTTCTAAACTTTGTGCTCGTGTTACGCATATAATATAGACACATGCAAATAAAATAAGCGATTTTGAGAACTGATGAGCTTTGCTTAAATCTACCACTGTTCTTGTACATCTTATCTCTCATGAACTGTGTCAACCATAGGGGGTATCTGAAAAGATTGTGCCTAATAAAACAGTCTATTATGCTGATAAAAAACCTTTAGCATACTGAAATTTACACTTCGATCATACATATGATGGTATTGCCAAGAGAAGGATAAAAGGCACATTTAAATTACTTTAGGTTAAATATTTAAACATTACTGTCTCTAAACTGAAATGCATATAGAGATGTTCTCAAAGATAGGAGCTGCTAAAAATAAACTCTAAGCTCTTCCTATAGTTTTTGACTCAAGAAGCTAAACATGGCAAAATGTATCACAATATTTTGATAAGACATTAAAACATGACCATTAAAATATGTTCTCTACTGTGGAGGGCTCTTTAGTCAATAACTCCAGTGTTAATCTAGAACATCCTGTAATAATTCAGACAAATCCAAGAAATAAATGGCACTTCAGACCTTGTGCTTAAAACATTGTGTTCTTTGGTGTAAGCCAGCCGTTAAAGATTAATTTCACGTTTAAAAATTAAACAAACTGCTATGAATACGTGATATGGCACCAATTGCAAAATGAAGACTATACCGCCTTTAAGAAAATCCAGCTATTTTTCATTCATCCAAACATGTTCAATCTTACATAAAAATTAATATCTTTGTAGAGGCATATTGCATTTTCCAGGAGAAAAGACATAGTATATTTTCTTACTTCACATTGCAGTAGAAGTGGCCACATCTGCTCACCTCAGAGAGCATATGGATGTTCAAACACTGTATCAAGGTATATATTTCAAGGAGAAAATTTAACTGCCTGGGTGTCACACTTTAATTCAATATAGCTGAAGTAGGAAGATGAGAATTTTTTTAAAAATTCTGAGTTAATTGATTGATGAATAACAGCTTCCTAGAGCAGACCTTTATTCATCTCATTTTATACACCCTGATCTGAAATTCACTCAGATTACCTCAGGTCATAAAAAAATGATAACTAAGGACACATTGAAGTGTGCACTGCACACTGCACACTTGCAGTTTCTATTTTCTAGCATTTTTCTGGGATTTTAATTTACTGGAAATACATGACCAGAATACCTATTTCTATAAAACTGCTTTTAGAACTTGAGTCAAGAAATATTAGGAGTAACTGTTTGCCCTCAGTGTTTCTGTGAAAGACAGTAATGACCTGGTGCCATTTCCCTCTCTCAAGTGAGAGAAACTTTTTACAACTCACTGCCATAAATAAATACGAAAGCTTCTCAGCTCCAATGATAAACATTTTTATACTGATGGTTATCGATGTAAATGATTCCATGTTTTCTGACAGATTAGCTTTTCTGCCCAACAGCTTATGCAATTGAAGAGGTGTTTGCTAAAACGATAGCTATATAGGTACAAACAACTTAACAATAAAAGAACACCAGCATGAAGTCTGAAACGTGAAATCTATACACATCATAAGTTATTGTGAATTTATCTAATTTTATCACTGCTGAATGGCTTTAAAACGTTGAATTCCTTTCATTTGTGCAACTCCAGCAAGCATATGAATGTCAACTCTTTCAATTATAGATACCTAATAGCAGGCAGCCAAATGGTCTAAATAGTAAAAGGGAAATTTAAGAGATTTGGATTTTGAGATAGCAAGAGTCAATTAGAAGCATAATAAAAAGCATAAAGCTTTGGAACACAGTTCAAAATGTATCTTCTTAAAGAATGATCTATCATGCATTGTATTCAGCAGCTCCATAGCTTGCAGTACACCTCGTTTAACTGGATACAGCTCTGTACAGAACCCAAAAGTTTTTCACAGGGACATACATGTTCCACACTGAAGAGGCGTGACACATACTGACTGCATTTAGCCCTTTACTGGGCAACGAATGGAAGACAAAGAAAAATTGCTTCCTGGTCACCCAGACTGGGTGAATGAACAAACCCTCAGTCTGTGAATAACAAGAGGAAAAATTAAAATTCATGGAAATCTTGGGGTTGTTTGTTTAGCATAAACCTAAATTTTGTGCTGTTCATACAAATTTAGAATAAAAAAGGTACAAAATTAACAAAAAAACCCAACACTTGTTCTTCACAAATAAATAAATGTTTTGCAATAGAACTCCATCATCTCTGATGTTGGCCACAGTGGTTTTCTTTTGTCATGAGAATGATGGAGTATGAGCAGTTATAAGCAGGCCATATCACGTACTTATTATCAACATCCATATACATTCAATTGGACAGGTAATTTTTTTTTTCTCACTGATACTGACTTCCATCAGCTCTATGGATAGGCCTTTTTTTTGTCTTTTGGAATGTCCATAATACTATTGGGAAATTGATTTCTTAATTATAAATGAATCAGGATCATTTATAATAAACAGTGAGTTTTAAAAGCTCAGGTTTTTGGAAGTCAGTTTCTAACATTCATGGAAACTGCCTTGCAAGGGGTTTGCTGGGCACAGCTAGAGCAAACTGGATGAACAAAGTACAGAACAAAAACATTATAGAAGAGGACATTATTGAACAGAAGACAAAAAATGGAATGCCAAAAGGAATTGAGGTGTGAGGAATCAGAAGGTTTAAAAAACTATGAACTAAAAAATTATTGTTTCACTTACAGCTGATAATATATTGTCAACTAATTGGTATCATCTAAACAAGTGGATAGCTGAATTTATTAGCTGCATACAGGCAACTGTGTAGAAATAGCCTAAAGCTCAGGCTCAAGCTGAATTTGTCACTTCTTCACAGTACTTTCTTGCAAAAGCCTACTCAAGGATCAGCTCTAAAGCAACCAGCTGGCACACCTAGCAGAGAAACCCCATGTACTTTTGAAACCACATAAGCTTATGCTTATTTGCTACAGGAACAGACTGCGGGATACCACGACTGATTTACCCTCAGGATGCCTCACACCACAGAGGTCAGCAAAATGAAATGGCTGAAGGTTCTTCCTTCTGAGACCCTCTGAGCCCTACTGCAAAAGGTTTGTGCGGGCTCAAGCTCCAGCTCCAGCAAAACTGCTTCTAACACAGACATACAATTTCAAGGTTTCAAAGCATTTGGGGGCCATGCATCTCACGTGAAATGTGCAGGTACAGCCAGGGGCTATTAACAGTTGTCGTATCTTTATATCTGCCTGCTAAGTTACATAGGTTATAGAATAAGGTCACATGGCCAAATACCACTCTACTTGTTCCAATGACTGTTACCCACCCATTTGTCCTTCCTTAGCTTGTTGCTTTTCTTCATTTAGGCCTAGTTTTGCAGAGAATTCTAGGACCTTATTACGAGGATGCTAGTCAATACTCAAGACTTTATTTTCAAAACTGTTTGGAAAAGAGACTGTCTTGTGATACAGGTCTATATAGTACAGGTCCAAGGTGGGTGTCTGAATTTGCTGAAATTAAAAAAAAAAAAAAAACCCACAACAAAAACCCCACGAGAACAACAAAACAAACAACAAAAACACACACAAAATAAAGCAACACAAAGCCAGTAGAAGGTTACATTGCCTACAGGAGATTACTTCCACGTATTAAACTAGTGAGATTACTTGGAATTAGCTGGTCTATAGCTCTAGCCTCTGTTCTTTTCCTTTATTCTGTTTTCTTCTTTGGAGTCAGGAAGGTGCTCAAAAATGAGCTCTTGACCACTTTAATTACATCTTCAGTTCAGAATCAACCAACACAGTCAGCACTACTGGCAAAGAAAAGAATATAACATTTCAAGAGAGAGCAATCTTACTTGTAAACCCTCATCAATCTCATTTTTTTCATTATTTTTTCTGTAAAAAAATACTTTCATGTTGCCACTATATGCTTGCAACAATTAGCACTCTCAGAAGCCTTTATTTTTGTAAATCAATGCTTTTTGTTCATAAATAAAAGTGGGATTGAATAAAAAATGCTGGCAAAGCTAGCAAAAAAAAAAAAGCCTTTGAAGCAAAAACATTCTAGTCACTGTTATCCTAAGACACTGTACTAAAGGCTTTCTCCTATATTCATCTTCACTGTAGGCAAGAGGTAACTGCTTCCAGAGAGCAGTGGAATGAAGGTGTCACAATATGAGTGGTATCACAGCAAGTAACAGACAGGCGCTGATGTGACAAAACAATAATAGAAAATACATTGATTTCACAAAGGAAATATACTAATTTGTAGTCAACTCCACTCGGTGGAGAGATACTGAAAACAACTCCTTAAACTGGCTTCCTAAGATGGTATATTATTAGCTTACTGCCTTTTCTTAAGAGAAACAAGTCTGCTACTCAGAAGAATGATGAATGCTAGTTTTGGAAAATGGTAGTTAACTATTCTGCCTAATACTAATACCACTTGGTTCTTCAGCTCTCCTGCATCTCACAGTACTTTGTGAAAGTTGCATCTTACAGTCCCTTTCAGCAAGGGGATTCAAAACCTAAGCTTTTGCCAAAATGGGGATGCCTCTGAGGAACCACCACAGGAGGAAAAAGCATGCCCAAAGTGTTTCGCTTGCTGCCAAGAACATTGATCTCCTGTGTCCTCATCCTTCTTAGCCCACACCCGGAATAGGTTGCATACCAGAGTTATAGAGAGAAGGGTAAAGGCAAGCAAGCTGACTGGAAGGAAGCAGTGAGGGGAAAATAAGGAAAATCATGGAGGAAGTACAGTTTGATAGAACAGCATGTGGAAAGCTTGCACAGTTGGGAGGGCCTGGACCCAAAGGCGGAGATAGTTCCTTAACATTTACATTGCCTGTCAGCCACCTTGGGAAGAAGATCACAGATATGACAATCCTGCATTGCACTACGAAGTTAGTTAAAGTGGGGAATATGGCACAATGTAGCACAACACAACTCAGGGGACAAAATAAAGAAGTCCCTAACTGAAGATACTAGGAAATTTATTAGACAACAGATAATTCCCTACCCTACAGGCTGTGGTTTGCTTTTCCCACAACTGCTAAACAAGAAAAGGCTCTGTTAGGCTCCCAGTTAGTGGAAGACAGTTGTGGTCCACCTGTTTATATACAGAAGTGTATTTCCTTCCCTTATGTCATTATTCTTCTATAGAGGTCAAGAAATGCAAGAAAAACTCTCTGTTGTACAATTCACTGCAGCAAATACAGAGTTCCTCGTCCAAAATTCCTTTAAGCAATACCTTTGTTTTGCATCCATTGCTAGTAGAATATATCGTCTGCCATATGGAACTCACAGTAGACACTGCATTGGCTCAATTCCAGCAGTTATCTGAAAAACACTTTTTCAACACTAAATCAACTTAAAAACCCAAATAATTCTCAGCAATAAACCACTGCACTCCTCAGTGTTTAGGCCTCATGGAAACAGTGATTGCATTTGTCACCTCAAAACACCTACTCCCTCTTAAACAGCCCTTCATCATCCCTAAGAGTCAGACTTCACACTTAAAATTCATCCCTCTGAATTTAGACAAAATTTTAAACATGAAACAGTGCCCCAGTTGTTGCTTACTTGGACCAGAATTCCTGCGAACCATAAATTACAGGGTTTGAGACAAAACTGTTCATGAATGCTTATCTGTATCATCTGACTCCTAGTTTGATCACAGATTTTCATTGTGCTTTTTTTTTTTTTCAGGGGAACCCTTTTAATATAATTTAATTTATTGGATACCACTTCTTTCATACCATGAAGAAAAAATGAAAAAGCTGAAAAAAAGGGTAGGGAACTTAGCAGGGCCATTTTCAGATAATCCTACTGTCTAAATGAACAATGACAAAAACATTTATTTGTAAGATCTTTCATTTTAGCCACCTTGAGCCTTTCAAAATAAATTGCACACTAGAGAGAATGCAAAATACAGTAGATCAGTTCATCTTTTCTATAGTAGATCCCTATTCTATGCACTGCTCCTGCCTGTTTAGTAATGTAGGAAGGAATACCATTTCCTGTTGTTTCAATCCCAAGGAACACAAGTCCCTGCTAAGAAATGCAAATATCTGGTAAAAATTCCTAAGATTTTTAAGAAAATGGCCTTTATGATTGTAAGAAATATGACCTTTAGAGCAATGGTGTGCAAGAGGCTTGAAGGTTTTAGTTACTACTTATCCATGTACAACATAGCACACAGCTTTGAAAACAGTCATCTTTTCACAAGACATGAATCCTATCACCTTGTATTAATCCTATCATCACATATTTAACTCTATCTGGCCAGGCTCCCCTATGTCTTTTCCCTGCACAAGTATTTGCACTTATTCTAATTTTAAATAAAGAGCACATAAGGTGTCCATTCAATGCTGATGGGACATATAGCATCTTCTTTGCAATAGCACAAGGTCCTCTGCATTAAAAAATTATTTAAAATCTCCAAATTATTAAATATTGGTAAATAACACAAAGACAAGTTGATTAAAATGTATAGCCAAAAACCTAGCTAGAGATAAATATTTTTGCCCCAGCAAATTGCAGATCTAATCTGGAAAAAGTATAAAGCTCATTGCTAAAAATAATTTTTCCCCAACAGACATAAACATTTGAGTAAACTTCTGTTTAATTTTAGTATTGTTTAGTCACTGTTATCACCAAGAGCCACAGTCATGGGCCATGAAGTCACATCACCTTAACTATTGAAAAATTAATATTTACTATATATTTGAGCTTACTCGTACATTGTCAAAGGTAACTATTAAAGGCTTCAAGGAAGAAAACTGAACACTTGATGCCATCAAAAGTGAGATTATGTGGTGTTTGCCCATAATACAGTATAATTCAGTGCTATACATCTGCAGTTAACAATACTATGAAGAGATGAAACCATATTTCCCATAGAATTATGCTGTATCTCCCATATCATCACTTTCTTTTCTTGCTTGCACACTTCTGTTGCATTGTATAAATACATGATCTCTACATCTTCATTTTTTTCAGGAGAATACATCTGGGTTTTTTTGCCTTCCCATCAGGTCTGAACTGTCTTCAGTTTGGTAGAGTTAAGATGTATGTGCAGGGAAAAAAAAAAA
>VZRE01012162.1:225787-248742 GCA_013396775.1 Cephalopterus ornatus
AAGAAAAAAGAAAAAAGAAAAAAGAAAAAAAAAAGAAAAGCCTCTACATTGTTGAACAGTGGCTGACATGACTACAAAACTGGGAAAAAAAACCTATCTTTAAAGTACATGTGTTATCATAACTGTGACATTATACTACCAGGTGGTGATAAAACATGACTCTATGTGAAATGATGATACACTTTTGTCACAGAGAATGTTAGCTGCTTTGGAACAGTATCACTTGCTGTTTTGAGATAGAAAAAATCTAAGTTATCAGGAAACTTACAGGATGGCTGCATCCAACACTGAAGAAAATTACTTGAAAATAGTTTCAACTTCACTGCCCAGAGCATACATTAAATGCATTATCTGTATTGAGCTCTGCTGCAGCTCTAAATTTAGTGAAATGTGGTTTTCACTGAGGCTAATGAAACTGGTAATCCCTATGGAGAGTGAAATTTCAGCATTTTCCTTATTCAGTGGCTTCTCATTTTCCAACCAGACCACCTAAGGCTATGATTTATCAGAGCTCAGAAGCTAAGGTTTGAGGGCCTTTTTAAATATGTGGATAAGAAACCTTTTTGGAAAACTTGGTCTTGAAGGAAGAAAAGATGATACTATTGCACTATTATAAACTCAGAACTAGTAGGTAACCAGCCACTGAAACTGCCTTCTTTTGACAAAGAAAAATCTAAAATAAAAGTGTAATCANAAAAGTGTAATCAGCAGAACACTTTCAAAAGATTACTGGCGGGGGGGGGGGTTTGGTTGTTTTTCTGTTTTGGTTTGGAGTTTTTTCCCACAAAAGGAAATGTCCGCACTCCTATTTCAGGCACTCCTAAAACTGGGGTGATACAGATTATCCATACCCAACTGGCATAATGTCAGCAGGAGCAAACCTAGTCCACCAAAAAATTTCAGAGAAGTCTAACTTAGACATGTGAGTGGGGTTTTATCCTGTGGCCAGGGTGGTTTCCATCCAAGACTAAGAGTTACAATATGGAGTTTACTGCATTAACATGTTAGTAAAAAGTTATGAGGATAGGATTTACCTCTAGATTAAGATATCTAAACATCCAGTTACACATGTGAGCGAGATACTCTCACTCACACTGTAGCTAGTGGAGAACTGATCGATATAGTTGATAGAATCCAAAAGCAATTCAGCTCAAAAGTCTCTTCTGAATTTGGCAGCTCACAAGTCAAGAGCATGGTTTCTGTAGCCAATTTCATACAAATGAATGATGCATCTGTCCACCCATTTCATTATGTTCAGCTACTCAACCCAAATGACCGAGGACCCATGCTGTAGCAGTGTGACCTCCGTCAGCAACTTACCCGCTTGTTCATTCCCACCTTGTGGGACGGGGGAGAAAATTAGAGGAGCAAAAGTGAGAAAACCCATGGGTTGAGATAAAGACAGATTAATAAGATAAAGCAAAAGCCACACATGTAAGGAAAGCAAAACATGTAAGAAATTCAACCACTGCTTCCCATAGAGAGGCAGGTGTTCCACCATCCCCAGGAAAGCAGGGCTCCATCACCACTAACATTGGGAACTTGGGAAGACAAGTTCCATCACCCCTAATGACCACCCTTCTTCTTCTTCCCTCAGCTTTATATGCTGAGTGTGACGCCATATGGCGGGGAGCAGCTGTCCCAACTGTGTTCCCTCCCCACCCCTTGTGCACCCCCAGCCTCCTCGCTGGCAGGACAGTACGAGAAGCAGAAATGGCCCTGACTTTGTACAAGCCCCGCCCAGCTATAATAAACACATCTCTATATTATCAACTCTCTTTTAATTGGAAATCCAAAAGAGCCCCACAGCAGCTACTGTGAAGAAAATGAACTCTACCCCAGCCCAAACCAGTCCACATGCACAGTGGGATCCATCATACAGTTTTGTCATGAGGCTGAAAATCACATCTCTTCATACCATAAAGTCTACTCTACTTCCAATGTCATCACATATGTACTTCATTTCTGTGTCTTTACTTCAAAGCTCCACTTACAAGCAAACAAAACAGAAGCATAATGGTTCAGATTTAGTTTAATAACACAGTTCAAACGGGTGATTTCCTATCAGCATTAAGTCCTTTTGGAGAAATATATAATGGCATAGTCTATGCAAACCACCCAAAATTACCTAACTGCCTGAGGTACTGAGCTGCCTGCTGAAAATACTGATTCTATACATCCTCTAGGCAGCCTTTGCTGACTGACACCTATGAAATCCAGTATGGAATTTAAATCTTCCCCTACATGAACTTCTGAAGCTCTGTCCAACAATTGCACCTTGTCATTACAGCATTGTAATGACAATAATGCACTGAACATTGCATCCTCTCACACATGACATTTAACTGAAAATGGTTCACCCCTCAGGGAAAGTCTGGATGAAGATGCTAAAGATATACCCTGCAGATCAGCTTAAAAGCTTTTTAGCTTGGATAATAGATAGAAGTCTCATTGTATTAGTATCAGCTAATTGATTTGGGGAACAAAAACATCTTGCCTTAGGTTCAACCTGCCTTGCAACTGTCCCATACTTTGCTAGTAAAGCTGAATAGTCAGAGACCAAGTCTTACCAGATGCAGCAGAGACTGGAAATTGGATGCTTTCCAACACAGCAATTGGTACAGACACTATCTGGATTATGCAGTCCCCTATTAAGCAGTGTCAAGGATTAGCCAGAACTAAAAACGCTTGTGGGATTAGGGATTTATTTATATGGGGACAATCTGGAAAGTGAATTAACTAAAAATGTTGCTTTAAAGAGAAGCTGTAAAACTGCATTAAACCCTAATGTGGAAGTTCTCCTTTAGAACTTAATTTGAATGATCTAACTTCACTGATGAAGTAAATTAAATTAAATTAGGACCACTTGAATTCTGGATAAGAAGGTCCTTAGGGGTTTTAATGATGTTTAACTGATCTATTTCTAAGTCACATCTTTAGTTGACTCACATTAATTTTCATGAATTGCTCCGAGTAGATAAGTCTCAAGTTCTGAAATGAGGAAAACCCATAAAAAGAAAAGTGACTGTTAAATTAATGGCAACAAAACATTTCTAAAAACAGTTGCAACACAGCTTGTTCCTTTTTAAAGGCAATAGTAATCACGATGACTCTGGATCTGCATGCTGAAGGACAAGGTCTAGTAACAGGCTCGCAAATAAGTCTTCTTGTGACAATGCCCAAGTGACACTCTTTCTATACTTCTCACATTGAAAACTGCTTGCTCTGCAATTGTTGTTTAGCCAGTCCTACACCAAGATGTTAGATTTTAGGAAACTCTAAACATTTTGGAAGGCATTTAGGCCAAAATTAAGATTTATAATTAAAGAGCTGTAAACTATTGCTGTGTCAAGAGAGTAGTTTTTCTTTCTTTTTTTTTTTTTTTGTTCCAAGTTCAACTGCTGGAGGCAAAGAGAAGGAAAAACCCTTCAAAACTCTGTGTTGGTTTTTTTTTTTCTATTTCTGTAATCTATGTAATTCATGGTTGACAACTTCGAACCAATCTATTTCTTGAATGGTATTAGAAAGCCAATGGGACAAATGGCATTACTGACCTTTCTGCTTCTTGTTCAATACCCTATTTCCAGAGGGGAAGGAACTGTGTAGTTCTATAATATTACTGATATTTGAGGCAAATTGTGCAACAATTCCTTTGTTGTAAATTCAGCTAATTTATCATTGTCATCCTTCTATTGTGCATTTAGAGTTCTTTCTGTGATTTTTTCTGTCTATAAAACAATTGCTGTTACAGATACTCATATTCTGAATATGAATGTGTGCAAAAGACTTCATTCCCTCATAGAAGGTTTCCTTTTCCTCAAGACGGGTTAATATAAGAATATGCATTTAAATTTTAATACCAGGCATCATAAATATTTTTCCCTTACAAAGACATAGTTTTTTGAGTCCCTCTCATGACATGTGCAGTAATGAGCATCTTAACACTGTAGATGGGTTATAGTTATTGCTGTTCAGAGAGTATCTCTATACTTAAAGAGATAAAAATTGCTGGAACCAGGCTAAAATATGCTGAACCATTGGTTCAATTTCTTTTGTCTCCGCCACTGTCTGTAGCTAAAGGTAAAAGCACCCATATTATGCCTCAAAAAAGCAAACTCACAGATTTTCCTTGTGCACAGGACAATCTGTGAAGGTCTGACCTTTGTAGCTAATAGAAGACATGTTTAGATTAAAATGCAGGTCTTAAAATATCCTACTCTTGAACACATGCACTTACAAGGACGTTATGTCTAATTCTGGCCTTTTGGAAGGCTAACTATTTTCAGAACACATTTTACTGAAGTCTCAGGATAGTTGCAGGAATAAAGCACTACATGTTGATTCAGTAACAACCATGTTTTAAAAATCAAGATTGATACAGTTCTTTCTCCTCACTTAATGAAAGAAAAAGATACTTTGCACCAAAACCCAAAGACATTTCATTACTGTCATTAAGTATGGCCTGAAAACACATTCATACTAACCCCGTTGTTAAAGGAGCAGAAAACCTGAAAAGCTGTAGTAGCACTTTTAATTTTTTCTGGTTTGAGTTTAAAACCTTTTATTTTTCCTGTTGTGCATTGAAGACTTCAGCATTTCGATTAATAATTCCTGGTGTTTTACCCACTACATCATCATGTACACTAGAAAGGAAACATAACGTGCCTGTTACAGAGCACTGAACAAACCAACGAAAAGTGGGGAGAGTTGTATTTAAAAACAAGGTAGAGAATGCAATCTGTCTCTGAACTTTCTGGAAAACACAAGGGGATAAAATCAGAGAGATTAAGAGGAGGAAAGTTTGCCAGTTTTAAAACTGAAGGGGAAGCCAATTTAACCTTGACGTCATCAGTGTTCGTGAAATCCCAGCATCCATGCAGACCTTTAAGTAAAAAAGACAACACTGTTTCTCCATTACTCTGGGGTGACAGGGACTGCAGAAATTCAGAGAGCATCATTCGGTGATTCTGGCATGCTATTGTCCATAAAAATATCCTGATTTTATTTTCCACTGGAAAAGGTAAATTAATTGTTTCATTTTGGTGTTTTGAACTAGTGATGGCCTAAGCACACAAGTAAATTCTTCTGATTTCTGAAATACCATGTTTTTCAGGACTGTGATTGTCTGGTTTTATATGTTTGTACACACTTTTCCATGACAAATATAATAAGTAAAATTGGAAAAGCCTGCCTCGTTCTGGAAAAAAACACCCTGCTTTTTGATTACTTAACAAGCTGAATCCCTTTGAATGGTTGAACAAGTAACAGTAGCTGTAAAAAAGAGGTTGGACCATGGGGCCGAAGTAAGGGAGGGTGGAAGAGGAAGCAGGAGATAACAGAACCTGAAATCCTGCTTTCAGTAGTGTCAAACCATTAGATGCATTCAGAGGATCTCAGCTTTTTGCAGGTTTACAGACCCAAGGATGAGATCTGAAAATAGGCAAGCCTCTCTGCCTTTTTCTCTTCCCTTGCTTCCCAGGGCTACAGTTCTGCTAAACGTGCAAAAAGAGCTGTTTGGTCTTGCAAGATTTAACAAACCCTTTTTTTTTTTTTTTAATTGATGTTCAAGCATTTCTAGTATCT
This sequence comes from Cephalopterus ornatus, assembly GCA_013396775.1. Lineage (NCBI taxonomy): Eukaryota > Metazoa > Chordata > Aves > Passeriformes > Cotingidae > Cephalopterus > Cephalopterus ornatus. The sequence continues at coordinate 231,371 of VZRE01012162.1, forward strand.
CCAGTGCATTGAGCACAATCTTATAGGGAAAGACCTATCTGCTTAATAATAACTGCAATGCTTTCTCGTGCTAGTCAAGAGTAAGTCTTGACCTAAGTTTTGAGTCTCCAGACAAGACATTTCTATATGGTTTACCAAAAGCAAAATTTTTTTTCTGTAAAATTTTAAAACAATTTCTTTTCAGTTTCCATCCTCTCAAAAAACAGCTTGTGCAGTTAAACTTGAATCCTTTCCAAATACCTTTTTTGACTACACATCACACTTCAAAATTTAAAAGAGAAAAATTTTCCTCTATGAAAGCCAACATTAAAAGCTTTTAATAAAAAAAATGGTTTACAACTTTAACCATAAAATTGCTACTGGAAGACTATATTCTCAAGATGCAAAATATTTTTGTGGAGAGACACAGAAATTTATTCCGATTTTTCGGTATATAATTATCAACATGCACTAGCAGACTGTGCTGGAATGCACAAAATGCAGTAAAAGAAAAAAATGTTGCACTTTTCTATCTATATTTAAATTAGACCTTTGTTCAAAAGCCCATTTCAGATCAGATTTTTTTCATCTTAAACCAATATTGCAAGAGATAAACTATTTTAAAAAAAGAAATCCCACCAAATGAAAAAGAGGATTATCCAATTTTATTTTCTACCCAGATTTGAGAAAACCTCAGTGATAAAAACCCTCCTATGTTATCCTACATAATACATTGATATATAAGCAGCATGTGAAAAAATCCTAAAAATACAAGAATCTTTTAATGCATAATAAATATCACACACTAAAGTCATCAGCCTTACAGTGTAAAATAATACAAGTACAGGGACCACAAAGTCCCACATGACAGTCTTTCATACTGTCTTCTGCTCTTTTCCTAGACTAGAAATACTCTCATGGTAGGTTCTTCTACAAAATTTAACATAAACAGATAAAATCTACGATATTTTCATTTTGAATGTTGCATCTACAGATCCACAAATATAACAGTAATTTTATTTAAGCAGCTAAATCTTACTATTGATTGCAGAAAGGAAAACAGATGTGTGTGTGTGTGTGTGTGTGTGTGTGTGTGTGTGTGTGTGTGTGTGTGTGTGTGTAGGAAATGTAAGTGTAGGAGGGAAGGAAAGCAGAACCAAATGTGAACTCCTGCATACAAAAGATGGTGGTAGAAGTGTGGGGTGTGACATATGTTGGAACACTGTGCTTAATTTCAACATTCTTTTGGACTGGTAAATTCGTCACAATTATACCACTAAGATTCTTCAGCCATTTGCAAGCAAGGATAGGAATGTAAGAACAGAAGGAATGTGGTAGGAAGTGACTACTATTAGAGAGAATGCATGGGTAAATCAGAAGATAACGTGTAGGAATATTGAGATGATTGATTGATGGAAAGTGAGAAGGAAAAGTAGAGTGACTAGAGACTCTCTAGAGGCTGAGGTTTGCCTGCTGAGGTCTGCAGCAGTGGGACAGTGACCGCAAGGTGGGTGGAGCATATGCTGGGTATGGTATGAAACAGCTAGAAGCTGAAGGAAAGAATGCACATAGGAGGAAATGCCACTTGAGTTAAATGCAGACACCCTGTCAATTATCCTCCTCGGTTCCTATTCTCAGAGTAATTATTGATTCCCCTGTTGAAGGTAACAGAAGAGACAGGTGTGCCAGGAACCTTTGAAAATTAGACTTATACAAAAGAAGAATTCAAAGTGCAACAATTATGGATACTTTTCAAATGGTAGCTATTAAAGATCTTCCATCTCAGGTTATTTCTAAAATGGAGATATCTAGCTAGTCTACAGAAGATACTGAGTTGCTGGCAGAAAAGCTCTTTTTAATACATGGGATACTATAAGTGTTAAGTAGTATTATCATTATTACTACTAAGAAAAAACTATAAAATATAGTATTGAACAAAGGGCAACACACTGTAATACTGTTACATCCTGCTATAAAATATATATTTTTCTATCACGGGTAATAAAAATACACTATAAAAATGGAAACTTGTAAAAATCTCAGATAAGTAATATAAGGAGGGTGGGAGTGATACAAGAATTTTACACTGGTTTGCTTGATTGCTTTTATGCTAAATGACTTGGTTAAATACTCTAGATTGAAAGATCCTCTATTTAGGTTGGTTTGTTCAAACCTATTGCTCTTGTCAGAATTTGGTCATTTATGCATCTGTTGGGGGGAGAAATCAAACATTATAAACTCTCAAGGCAATGATTAAATCCTGTACCGTATTTTTTACAGTTTGAAACTACTGCAGGCCACTTAAATGTTGCAAATCCCTTTATTCCCCCCTGCAGGAGTCGGAACACACTCACCTTTCTTTACTCTATGCAACTTTGGGTAGAATAACAAACATGTTGGTCTGCCACTATGCAGAGTAGCTCCAGTGTACATATGCAAGTTCACTTAACTGACCTTTTTTTGGTGACCAACAAAAGTCCACCCCAAGGCAGGATGAGCCTAAATACATCCAACAGCCTAAATGGAACTCCAGGCCCTTGTCTGGCTACAGTATGCTAGGCCCCCCAGCTGGCAGTTTTAAAGCCAGCTCAGGTGTATCCTGAGGAGCTATAGCTGCACTGCTAGACTGCAGTGTAGATGTATGATATGAGAAATGACCGCAGATATTCATCAGCTTTAAAAATTAAAAAACGCTGAGGAAAAGAGCAGGAAAGAGACAAAGACAAATTTTTAAAGGTAGTAAGATTTTACTTTCTGGAAATTGCATTTGGACATAATGCCTGATTATTGAAAATTTAGTATTTTTTTTAGAATCTAATCACATTTACTCAGAGGGGTTTTGGTTCTCATCAGTGCTGGTTATCCAGTAAATTCTTAATCAGTGAAATACTTGATGCTTCTTCAGTTATCTGAAGCTTTGGTGGGAAAATTTCTCACAAGAAACTGACCCTAGTCCAAGAGGTTTCTCACAGGAATGCACAAATTCCAAAGATTTCTATTTTTAAGTTCCTGGGCTTTGCTTACTTCACTCAGCAACTTCAACAACCAAAAGTAGCAAAGGCCTCCTCAGATGGGAGCACTACTTTCTTGGGATTCATTTTTACCTCATTTCTTATTTTTCTTTGAGCAAAATATCTCCACAGGCATCCTATGTTTAAAGCTAAAATCCTTAGAAAAGAAGGCATACAAAAGTCAGACACAATTTATTTTAAAAGTCATTAAGACTTCAAACATTTTAGCACAGGCGTAAGTCTCAACAATATTTTTTGGGAAGGGAAACCAATAGACCTGCTTCTTAAGACCTTACTTTTGAGGGAAAACATCAGAAGCTTGCTGTGTGCAATTAAGGGATGAAGGCAATAGCGTTTCAAATCCTTTTTTTTGGTCATGAACTGCTCTACAGCTACTTAGGCAATCATGTTATTTCATTAAGATAAAATTCATTAAGGATCTTAAGCTTGCCAAACTGTAACCACGAATTATTTTATTACCAAGACTAGAAACATTGGAAGACCTTTGTCTATTTGGGTTCTAATTATTCATAAAAGGAATAAAAATATTATTTAAAAACTTCAAATATTAAAGATAAATATAATTGTTAAATTAGAAAGAATGTTATATTTAGTTTGGTATGAGCTGCTTTAGCAAGCTATATTTTTAGGCTTATTTTCTTGAACTGACCTGTTTTCTGTTCTGAAATTCCTATTAATCATCCCCTCGTTGTACACTCTTACACTGTAAGTCATCGTTATCACATAAGTTCTCCCAAAGAGGTGACAAATCATTATATTTATGGACAAATAGATCTGCTATAAAACCACTTCTAGCAGGAACAGTTACAGTTTCATTAAAGGGTGAAGCAAAATGAAAGCGAACACTAGCTTTTTGTGTCTCTATAATGTTTTCCTTTACTTGATCTTTAATCTTTTAGAGAGATTAAAAGAACAAGACCTGTGCAATTTGTTTCAACAATAACACTGTTAGTTCAGAAAGAATGCCTATGAGAATCTGCAGTGCCTGGCAGGAAGAATTATTAGGGACAGTAGCAAAGACATGTAGTGATGAATTTAAAATAAACAGATATCATTTACAAATCTCATTTTGCTTACCTGTCATTGCAATGAGCAGTACACTAAATGGTTGTGATAAGTGATCATGGTAATAGGGGACGCGCTTTTTTTTAAGTCAGGATGTATTTGAAAGTATTTTTTTCAATAGTATATCCTCTCTCACTCTTTGGGGAACTCTTAATGCAACAAAACATATATGAAAACATATTTGCAAACCCTCGACATTTGCTAAGGCATTTGGGTATATATAGCATTGGACTGGAAAATACTTGAATTTTTTTTCTCTACCTAGCCCAGAAAATATCAGATAACAAATTGCTGTCTTTTGAAAGATACCCAAATCCATCTACCTATCTATATATGTATGCTAAATATAAAGTAAAGTATAATGAAATGGTTTGAGGGGGAAAAAATAAAAGCTGTTCAATAACTTACCTAGGGAAGCAGTGAAAATCCTGTTATTTTCAGAGATATTTAAAACTAAATTGCCCAAAGCACTAGAAAAGTTTATGGTAGATAACCACTTTGCAGAGGCAAGGCAATGGACTACATAAAGTAATAGGTCTTTCCTATCTCTAGATTCCATGATTTTTTTTTTTTGGTTGACTAATAAAAACAGCAGCTTTTGAAAATTCTGTCCTTCATTATTCTAGGAGATACTAGGGTTGAGAAGTCTGACAAAGTCCACTAACAGTTCGAAAAAGTTGCAAGAAAATAAAATCAATTATTTAGAATTAAGCAGCATTTCACAAATACTGTATCATACTTAGGTTTCTAAAACATGACTCCTTCTGACACATTTACATTTTATCGTGGACCAACACAACTTTCTGTGTATGCCCACGAGCAAAGACACACAGGTAACAAAGGCTACACAACAGGTATTTAAGACCAATTTGAGCTGTAAATCTACTAGTCAAGTTACAGCAATAAATGACTGATCACATCAGGGAGAATTCCTCAAATGACACAGTGGCTCAGAGGCTTACCAGCCTCACTTGGGATATTTACCAAAATGCCTACAATTATCATTGTCATCTTGAGCTCCACCTACAGCTACTTACAGGGGAGCTGCTCTGTCATGCAATTCTGGCCACCTACAACCCAAAGGAAAAAGAGACTGAACAGGGAGCCTCAGTTATTGACTCCTATCCCAAAAGGGAGTGCAGTCTGAATGACTCCTGGAGACCCAACTGCAAATCCTTTCATGGAAATGTTAGCAGGTACTGCTCTGCACGACCACAGTTACTCTACTTACACCAGAGAGCTGTGATACTCAGACCCAGCTACTGCTTCCTCCTCTCCACATGGAATGGAAGGATTGTATACTGGAACCATACAGTTTCCTATAGGACAGAAAGAGTAGTAACTGGGCTGTGCACTGGTTATGCCTATCAGCTACTCTTTATGACAGTTCCGTGAGCCTTGAGCAACCTTGGGTTCCTCACACACTCATCTCCCTCAGGATACATCCCATGCAGCTGCTTGAGAGCATATACACCCCAGTCACCAAAAATAAAAATCTGAGATCCACTCCTGTGGGCTGATTCCTCCTCAACAAATTATGAATAACTCTTACTAACAACAGTGGTTTAATCCTCTTTTTAGAGTGATAATAGTTCTTTGAGCACAAAGATCAATATTACTGGATGTGCTGGTTTAAAGGTAAACCAGCAGAAGAAATGAACCCAACTCAAAAGAGATTATAAATCAGAATTACAATTTAATGAAAATAATACAATAAATACAGTTATGCAGACAATTGGTTTTAACCCACAACACTCAATACCCTGGAGCACGAACAGAATGGTGTTTGTTAGCCCCTGGCCAAGCTCCACGTGGTCCCCCTGAGTCCAAAGTAAAAAGGACAGGAAAACCTGTTCGTGAGAGCAGCGGTCGCAGTCCGGTCGAGGTTCTGGTCCTCCTCTGGATCCCACAAATGGTACCAAAAGTCCCCAAACCCCAAGATTATACACACCCAGGTTCAGGCAGGAATGCCCAGTCCCTCCCCCAGGGTGGGGAGTTCCACAATGGGTGATTGTGAGTCCTGGGTGTGAGGACAGGAACATCCTCCTATCTCACAGGCCTCTTAACACCCCGCTCATAGCCTGAGGGGTCAGGTGTGCTCTGGGCAGCTGCTGCAAATGGCCTACTGTTAACAATTCCTGGGAAATGGCATAGAGGTTGTAGAGCACACAGTTTGGGTTACACTCACACAGTGATGAACTGGTCCCGCCTGCTTTAACTAACTGGGACACTGGATTACAGCAGAAGAGTAGGTAGTCTTGCACTTTTTCTGTGCCTATGGAACAGTATGGAACAGTGCACAAAATTATCTTCTTATTATTCCTATAAAATAGTAACATCAATATATAGCATGATACACTTGCCAAATGCAACTTTGGGAGAGGAAGGGAAGAAGGGAGGGAAGGATAAGATACTAATGGCATGTTTCTTGCATCTGGGTTGCTGAACAGCAAAATTATATTCAAATTGCATTCATGGGAAACTTAAAATAAGAAGTACATATAGAAAGTAAAAATATTTCTTCCAAACCTGGGAACAATGCTTATATATTTAGATATATTTCTCTTTGCATGCATTAAATTCTCTAGGAACTTGATTCAGCAAAACACTTCAGCACAAGATTAGCTCTGTGCACTTTAATGGGGTTATTCATGTGCTTAAAGAGAAATACTAGCTTAAGTGCTCAATTTAAGAAATACACATTTTAATGACTTCGAAATTACAATCTTCAAATAAAACATGCCAAAATAGATTTTATAAAAATAGATCCTAAAAAATAGATCTCCCGTCATCCAGAATCTGCAGTTATCCTCACCTCATCCATTGCTAGAGAGAATCCTCACATCTCTTTTGTTATATTAAGATAGATAACCAAAATACAATTGTCCAAGACATCCCAATCTCTACAGCAGGCACAGCAATTTTTTTTCACAGTTCATCTGTTAACTATCCTAGGGTGGGAAACAAACAAACAAACAAACACAAACAAACCAAAACCACCCCCAAAAAATCAACCAAAACACAACCTAGAAAACTGTCAAGAAAGATGCTTTCTTGATCCAATAACTAAACCAAAGTGCTTCTGCAAGAGGTTACCACTCTGATCCTGACCAATAGCCAGTAGCAGCAGCATCTTCCTGGCTTCTAGGAAGGACATGACATGACATAACAGGCACATGTCCAAAACATACATCACCATAACTGCGCTCTGGCAGCACTTCACCACACCTAGATAGAAATCTACTGATTTTTCTCCTCTCATAGTCCCAGTTCTTCTCTCATGGATACGGACTGGTCAGAATCCAAGCAACTCTATCTTCAAAAGAATTTGAAAACTCACAGCAAGAAATGCTTAATTGTATTACTGTAGGCAAGTTCTTAGATTAACCAGGTAGCTAAGCACCAAGAATGCTCCTGTTAATTAGTATTTCATATGTGTGCCTTAAGGCACAGGCATTTTTCTTTTCCCTCCACCACAGGCACAGGATAAAAGTTTTGGATTAAAAATATTTCTTACATTCCTCTACAACTGAAATAAAGCCTTCCAAAACTGTCATCATAGTTTTCTTCCTTTCTGTACAATCAGTACTCTTGCAACACAGCAGAAGTGTAGGAAATTCAGGTCTATTTAGTATTAATGGTTTAAGAATAGAAATTCATCTCCCATCAAATTTTGCACATTTGTCAATCTGCAGCAGTCTTCTTCAGAACCCCAGATTTTATCAGTTTTAGGGACAGACATTTAAAACAGAGTCTAAAAAGTAGAATACGCTATCACATTCTTATAGTTCTTTTACCCTGTGTGTAAAATCTATTCGTCAGCAGACACGACTGGGGCAGCTCCTTGCTCACAGTAGGATACCTGGCACTACACCAAGAGCATAAACATTGCAACAGAATAGCTGTTTTCAGTTCTTTTCAGTTTTTGTTTTCCAATGAAGATGTGTTTCTCCAATCTAAGGTCATCAGTATTGGCTTCCTTCTGCAAACTTTTGTAGGCAGCCATGATGAGGGGCCACTGACACACTTTGAAAACTGTAAACAGCATTGTCACCAGAAGAACTGACCTCTGTGACTATATTCCTCCAGTGTGAAAAGGCTCTGCTACATGTAAGTTAGGCCTCAGAAACTGTATTTTTCCAAAAATTCAGAATTGACTAGATATATAGGTAGAAACACACAGAGTTTGTTTGCTCATGACATACATACACTGATGAGCTTGTTTTGAATTTACCATCTCAGCTCTGCTACCAGTGTATTGATTTTAACTCCAGAGCATTTCCCAATCCTTGAACATGAGTGAAAATAAGGACTACTATGTACTAAGAGGCTCAGAAGAGCCATTATACCATTCTGGCCAATTTAAATATTCATTCTTTCCTTGTTAACATAAAGCCTCTCCATGTTCAGTTTCTCAATTAAACAAGAGGAGAAGTGGTTTGCATAGCAGTGCTTTAGTGTGATGAAATCTGATTACAGTTAATCTCCCAATACACAAAAGGGTGGCTTCCCAAGAGTTAATAAAAAGTGATGGTTAGGAATTACAAGAGTACTACTTCCAAAGTGAACTAAAGATCAAGCACAAGAATGTCTAATTACCAAATTGAAAACCTGCATTGTGACTTACTCATTTCTCAAGCATGGATAGGTGGAACAAATTATGATTCTATCTCTTATCCTCTACCATATACCTTTCTTCTAGACCTACCTTGCACTAGTGCTTAGGGAGCTGAATGCTTCAGCTTGCTTATGAAGAAAGTAGGTGCCATAATGTTGGATGTATGAGTAAAAGGATAATAATACCATAGGGAGGCAGAGGAACTAAAATACTGATATTTCGTTTCTTCACCCTACTGGGGATCTGTCATTCTTCGGATTGTTCTGGTATGTAATAGACAAAGAAAAGTTTTTGCCATCATAAATTCATCTGAGTCAGGTTTGCGCACCTAAAAGCACTCAGAGTTTGACCTTGCTTTTCTGAATTTTTAGGAGTCTCTATAGTACTCCAAAACATAATTGTATTATGCTGACACATAAGGCTTATAATACTCTGGAGGACCAGGCTGATCTTCAGAAGCATATCTCATTCTCAACTAAAATAGAGAATTAAGTAAAAGATGGTCAGTCTTCTTACTTAGTATTCACAGCTTTTCGAATTTCTAGCTATGAGAACCAGCACTGTACTGACAAAAATTTTCTCATATCACATTAGCAGAAACATACAACTTTTACTTGACAGTGCAAGTTAGGACAGGGCACACTAAGATACAGGCCACAGTAGGGTGGCAGGACTACAATGAAATGACACTGCATTTTTCCCAAGCCTGGCAGAATTACTCTAATGCTGTTAAAAGAACATTTGAACACAGTCTTCTCCTTGTTGTTACCTAACATAATGAGTTAATGAAGAAAACAAGAAAGTCACAAATACAAGTCACATTTCTCCCCAGAAGAAGGATAATTGTTGCAGAAATAAGAAAAGATTAGCATAATTCAATACTAATCATCCAAATGCCAGTAATTAACACCTCAATAAAAATTGTTTGGGATTCCCGCACAAATCTTATCATCTGCCTGCAATAAAAAACATGAAGTGTATCTCTGCTTCAAGTGGAAGTCATATGAAGGAGATGTAAGTAGAACCAATTCAGCAAATTAAAGAACCTTGTAAGTCAAGGTAAGGGGGTATTTTCTCTAAAAAAGAGGCCCATTATCTTAAAAATTCCTGAATTTATTCTCAATATTAAGAAATAATATCCTCTCAAAAGTTGTGTAACTCCATAAATACATACAGCCTCCAAACATAATATTCAATGTGTGATGTATAAATAAGAACAGCGTGTAACAAAAAGATCTTTGAGTAAAGTTTGGTAACCAGCAAAAAGATATCATGATGCAGATAGCTCAGTGACATTCCCTATCTAGCTTGCCCATGTGGCCTTGGAAAGGTGTACTGGGTATATATAGGAAGATGTTGGTAGTGGGGAGACTGCAGGGGCAGCCTCTGTGAGAAGAGGTCAGGAACTGCCCTATGCCAAACACAAATTGTTTCGGATGGCTTTGCAATGGATCCACTGCAGGTCAAGGCTGAGCCCAACAGCGAGGCTGAAACATATCTAAGACAGATAAGAAGACACCAGCTAGAGAGAGGAGGAGGGAGAGTTAGAAAAGAGAAACAACAGAGGGTACATCAAGGTCCGAGCAGGAAGAAGGGGAAGAAGTGATCCATGAGAGATATTCCTGCAGCCCATGAAACACTAACTTTATACCATACCGTTGAAAGACTGAAACTATACTCACAAAACAAATTAATTAACTCAAATTAATGTTGATAAGCTCTCTCATTGTCTGTTTATTAGATGACAGAGGACAACAGCAGGCATGGAAGCCGCCATACAGCTTCAATGCCAGTGCTATCCTATCCACCCTTCTACCTCCACTCCCCCTTAACAGTGCATATCTGATATAGTAGGTTATGCCACTGAAAAGGTTTTCAGGATGAATCCTGAAATACTGTACTTAATGCTCCACACTTTAGGCATCAGTACAGGGAACAGTTGGAAGATTTGTTCAATCTCTCACCACTGTAACTTTCAAGGTCAATAGTTTGGCACAGAATCCATGGCACAAAGAAGCCAAAGCAATACTGACCATAGTCCTTCAAGCAAAACCAAAGTGTTCTAGTTCAGAAAAGAGAAATATTGAAATTAGGGTTACCATACAGGCAATTTTGGATGATCTCAAGCAACACTGGCTCCATGCAAAGGCAAAGCATAATATCAAACAATGTGGGAGAAGGGAGGGGGCAGGCAGGCTGTATGCAATGTGTCAGGGCAGCAGAGTTATTAAATCAGCATTTGTAAGGCAATTTTGTATCTTTGTGTTAAAGACAACTTCATGCACTGCCCCCCCCAAGTGTTTTTAAATGCAGGAGTACAGAGAGCATAAGAGGAAAAAATAAGAACAAGTTCTAGAGGACAGAATTCACACCAGAAAACAAAAAAGAAGCTTTAAAAAGTTATGAGATGGGGCTTGTAACATTAAGGTTGTATTACTCTGGCTGATTGCCATATAAAGGAAAAAGAACAGGGCATGTAATGGTCAAATAACCTGCCCAATACGCCCTGCCTTGAACAGTGGCCTGAGTGCTTTGGCAGAAGAGCCTGTCCTCTGGTCCTATTTTTGCATCAGCATTTCGGCTATAGTCAAATAAGAAAAGGATCTTTATTTTTGCGTCAGATTTATGTGGCTGCTTTCCTTTAGCGACTATAAATTATCTTTTAAGAAATTAATTTGAAATACTAACTGGGTTTTTAAGTCTGGGGACGTGTATCACTAACTAACTGGAAGCATGTATCAGCAAATGGCATAGAGTATCAATTGGGATGACAATGTCCTAAGACATATGAAGTGGAAGGAATATTTAAAGGAGGGAAGCATAGAGAGTTTAGCAGTAAGGATTAATTACTGTGGCATCAGTTTCCTCAGGATAGGATTTTAAACATTAAGATTCATTGTTTCGGAACACATATGATAAAGAAAAAAAACAAACCCACATACCAGAAATTCAACTGGATAACAACAAATCTGGGATTCAAGTACTACAGTCATTTACAAAGAGAAATTCCTGGGATAAGAACTGAAAACCCACAGATTAGATATCACAGAACACAGTGTCTCAATTCACATGTGGACAGAAGGCAGTAAAACCCTCTTCCCCTTCCCTACAGTTGCTCCTAGGACCTGTGTGGAATGTTCTGGTGCAGGAGGCAACGAAGAAAAATACAACTCAAAGGTAATCAAAATCCCACGAAGGAAAAATTTCCACTGATTTCAACAGACTTTAAACAACAATAAAAAATAATTTTCTTTCCTCTCTGCTTCTCTGTTCTTTCCTGCTTCCACAGATCTTACCTGATGCTGTAATAGCAGCTGGTGTTACAGCTAACAGCAGAATGCCTCTTTCCTGTATTCTGCTCTCTCTTCTCACTTCAATCTAGTGACAAAATCCACCTTAATTGCAACTAAGCAGCACAAGATTTCATATACTTGAAATGGATATAACTCTCTCTCTACTCCCCAGAGTTTGGCTTTACCCTCCAGCTGGTTCCCTTAGCAGATTTGCTGTTCCAACAAAACATTTGAATAAGACCCAGTATCTACAACATCTAGGTACCTAGCATTTACATGTTAAACACCACACTTCAGATGCGCCATTTAGTGATGTCCCTGAAGAAAATGGCCTTTTTTAAAACTTAATTTTTTCTGGATGATCATCCCCAAGGCAGTGCTTTCCTTATTACCAGAAGGAATAAAATGAAAGTTTTGCAAAAACACTTGACTGCAGCATTTGCCAAGAACAAGCAAGTTCTGGTTAAGGTGCTTCCTAACACTACACATGACAAAACACTCTTCAAGAAAGGTACTTCAGAGGTCCACAGGTTTTAAATGTTGCACAGTGCTTATGCACGTGAGCTAGAAAATACATATATAGAATGTTGAGTATGGCATTTTTTTATTTATTTAAAGAACGGCCCAGTGTGTGCCTCTTCCTCAGCTTTTCTAACAAGAGATGAAGACTTGGAAGGGCTGGCACCGGCCCACCAGATCGAAAAGCCCCATTTCTTTATAAGTAGAGACAGGTTGATGCAAAAGGTTATGGTGGCAAAAGAATATGCCAGGGGTTGGCTAGGGAGAGCAAAAAGCATTGTGATTCCTGTCAGGCCTGTGCATGCAAAGTGGAGTGATTTTTACTACTGTGCAGGTCATGCGAAAGGAAAAATAAGCAGGATAATTAAGACAGGAGAAGCAGAGAAGCAACATGAACACGTGTTTAAACTAGTGGAAAGGAAGAGGAGAAATTACCAGTAGAACACTGTGAGGTTTATGCTCTACTGTTATTGAATTAAATGGTAGATGAAGGCCTTGTCTAAACACCTGAGTTGTGCTATTTCTATTCAAATTAATTACAAACCTCACTGTAGTTACACAGGTGCAAAGCTCTTTGTAGAAAATCTTTTATCAATTTACAACAGGCTTAAGTGATTTAAATGCATCCACAAAGGGTTGCAGCTGCTGCATTAAACCAATTTAAAAAATATTTTAAACTCATGTCATTTTGTCTATATGGAGACCAATAGATAGTGAATTTTTAAATTTGTTAAACCTCAGATTCCCAAAGATAATTATGGGCAATAATGTTGTTTTCTCTCATTTAAACACTGTCACACATTTTTAAACAATGATCATCTGAGCACTGACAGCTGAAATCAAGCATCCTCCACCACATTAAGTTATGCCAGACTGTGCTACTCTAATATTCTTCAGTTCAGGAAATATTTTATTGTTAATTTCTAAAGCCATCCTCAAATAATCTTAACACCAAGCTTTATAACTTGTTCAGCTGCAGGAGCACAAAGTTGGAAAGATTTTTAACAGACTTGTTTATTCACCTCAAACCTGAACTGCTCTTCAAATGGTTTTCTAAACTAAGGTGTCTACTCCTGTTAATAAACACTGGTAAATTGGTGCTAGTGAAGTTTGGTGAAAAGTATGAATTGTTCCCAATAACCATGAGTTTGTACTTCTGATCAGTGATTCATTACCTGGATGTGTCCATAAGCAAATTTTTCTGCACCAATTTTGTTTTCCATTATTTCAGTAGAAGACTGAACATCAGTGACATCAGGTAGCTGTGTCGAGGAATGAGGAGCTTTCATCTGACATTTTCCTATATGCAGCTCCACAACTTTCAAGATGTTCTAGTTTGTACAACCATAACATGAATTCTGTACTTGGCATTATCCCCTGTATAATTCCATTATTAAGGAATCTTGGAAGTGAAATAGTTTTTTTTTTCCTTAAGGCATTTGGCTATCATTTTACATGCTCAGAATAGAAAACCAATTTTCTGTATGCAAAATGATTCACAATCACTATGCGAAATCAACTCCTCAGTCACTAACCTGGACATTTTTGTGGGGTTTTGTGTTCAAAGAATGCACCACCACACACAGTGGAACAAATCAAACCGAATTACCTTGAAACAAATCAAAGAACACAACGGGATAGGATGGGGGGGAGGGGAAAATAAATAATAAAATAAAGTAAAATAAAGTAAAATAAAATTAAATAGGTGGAAAACGTCTTTCCCTGTCGAGTTATTAGTATGGGTTGAACGCAGTTTCCAGTAGGCACATTTTGCATCTCCTCTAGGGAAATGTACTTTCTCTTGCTGTCATGGCAGTATTGTATCAAACCCACCGAATCCTTCCACCTAACTATAGGAGTCTCGTTTTCTTCCATCTGTGTGCATTTGTTTGATTGATTTTAAAGTAAGACTATTAAACCTTATTTCATGTAAAAATTCAAACAATATATTTACAGAAAGATTAATAAAAGCTCTTATTAGAACTGTGCTTTTGCTGCCACTAAATTTCATTGCCCAAGCTCTGAGATATTCAACAGTACAGACTTTTGAATGGTTTGAAAATGAATAGGCAACAATATCATTTGTTACCAATGACAAAGAAACACTTTACCATTAGTCAGCCTTCAAATAAATCACATTGTCTGGGCTTGTCTATGCTCAAAAAATTGTCTGATCTAACTCTGACAGTATAGTCAGAATGATATAACCCCCCTGTTGCAAGTAAAAGTTATAGCACGGAAATTTAAAGTAAACACCATATAACCTCATCCACACCATGGCATGCAATAATTTTTAAATAAATCAGATTTCCCATCAAGGAAAGTTAACACTGGTAGTAAATTTTACATAAAAAGAAGTTCTGATGTACACATTTTTTCCCCAGCTAATATGAATCATCAGTCCTTTTTGGCTCCTTAACATGTAGAAAAATTGTCAGGGAGGGAGGAAAATACAAAGGTATTCTATGTACCATACTGCCATTTAAAACAGCTCCTATGCTGCATCATTAAGCTTGAACTGCTGTTACCAAAAACAAGATCCCAAGTGGGAGAATGGAAATTCAGAAAAGTAGACCAAGACTGACCCTGCTGTAAAATCAGCCAGTACCTCTTAGAAAACACTTGATAGCTGCAAATTTCTGGTCACGTTTGCTCTGTGTTCATGAGCCAATTAAAAAAAAATCCTTTACTTGAAATGTCAGTTGGTCAGCTCATTAAAAAAAGCTTCACTGACAATACTGGAAAAGGGGCAAATGTCTAACTTGGTCTATCTTGAATATATTACTGGCCTACTTAAAAATGAATAAGAACACAGTATTAAAAGCAAGAACAACAACAAACAAACAAATCACAACCAACACAAACAAACACCCACCAAATAAAAATTTAGCCTTTTAAGAGCCACATTCAGCAAAACTGAATCTCAAAATCTTCTGCAAGATTTCCTAAGCCTTATGCTATAAGAGTATGTGAAATGGAGTCCTTTAGGAGCAACAGTGCATCAAAGTGTTCATATTAAAACACATATGCACACCTTACAGTACAGTAGGTCTGCTTTCAAATACAGTGACCAAGTCACAGCTGTTGACTAATGCAAGGATTGAGGAAAAATAGTTGCATTCTCTACAGATTGTTAAATAGAGCTTTCCACTAAAGCAATATAATGCTTTAGAGTGCTGCATCCAGCTCTGGGATCCCCAGCACGAGAAGGACATTGATGTGTTGGAGGTAGTCCAGAGAAGGGCCATGAAAATGATCAGAGAGCTGGAGCATCTCTCCTATGGAGACAGGGCTGTTCAGCCTGGAGAAGAGAAGGCTCCAGGGAGACCTTCCTTACAGCACCTTCCTGTACTTAAAGGAGGCCTACAGAAAAGCTGGAGAGGGACTTCTTACATGGGTGTGGAGTGACAGGACAAGGAGTAATGGCTTCAAGCTAACAGAGAGTAGGGTTACATTGGCTGTTAGGAGGAAATTCTTTGCTGTGAGGATGGTGAGGCACTGGAACAGGTTGCTCATGGAAGTCGTGGATGCCTGAAGGTTGTGGATGCCTGGAGGTGTTCAAGGTCAGGTTGGATGGGGCTTGGAGCAACCCGGTCAGGTGGAAGGATCCCAGCCCTTGGCAGGAGGGTTGGAACTACATCTTTAAGGTATCTTCCAACCCAAACCTTTCTACAGTGCTCTAACAGAAAGGTTTCCACCTTGCTTACAAAGAAATATACTGTTTTCTTTCTCTGGCAAACAAAATAAACCCCGAGACAACAGCAAGAACTAATTAGAAATCTATTAGTCAACTAAGGCCCAGTGTAGTCCCAATCCATAAAAGTGAAATTGAACTGCATGCCTTCAGGACCTCTGAAGAGCCACGCTTGTGTACCCAAGGTAATGTCCAGACCTCAGACAACAAAACCCAAGCTATTTAATTTCAAAAATGCAGCCCTACATAAAAAGCCACAAAATAAGCTATCGGTGCAAACAGTACCAACAACCATGCACTTCTTTTTATTCTGTCTCTGATAGGTATCATACTTTTTCTAAAAGCAGGCTGTCCCCTGTCATCTCGGGGTAGAACGGAGGTCAGCACGACCACTCAAACAGCACCGACTGTGCAACCTCCGTAGCCTTCAGTTTCCTCCACCACCTTCTTGTAACTTCAGGTTTCACAAAATATTTGAGGAAGTTACAAGGCTTCCAAATAGTATCTCCATGTGAAAACTCCTAAAAGAGAACTAGATGGAAAGCACTGCACTAAAGCCAAGGTTTCCATGTGCTGGTCTCCGTGCCTGACCAAGGCAGCGGAGTCACTGTCCCTGGAGTTATTTAAGGAAAGACTGGACGCGACACTCAGCGATCTAGTTGACATGGTGGTGCTGGGTCACAGTCGGACTCGATGATCTCAGAGGTCTTTTCCAACCTAACTGATCTGCTGATTGACCCTGTGAAAGCGCTCCCAGCAGAGGCAGGTGGCGCACCCAGGGCTCTCCCTGACCTTGCCCCTAGCTACTCCGCCCAGCTGCTCGAGGGAAAAGCTCTCCCACGTTCCGTGGCGCGGCCAACGCGGTTTCCACCGGGACAATTAAACATTCCCGACACGGCGCTACGGCCCTCGCGCCCGGGGGCTCGCCACGGCCCCGCCCCGCGGACTACAGCTCCCGAAGTGCCGTGGGGCGGCGCGGAACATGCCGGGAGCGGGGGCGGCACCGCCCCACCGGCCCACCAGCACCGCAGCGCCCTGGCACGGCGCCGGGGGGCGCCTGAGGGAGCCCACGTGACTCGCACGCCGCGCTCCGATTGGGGTAAGCAGCTGTCAGTCACTCCCGCCAACGTCTGGCAACGGCCACAACGTCCCCCCGCGCGTGCTGCCTCGCC
>VZRE01012162.1:249280-262109 GCA_013396775.1 Cephalopterus ornatus
AGCCCCGGGTACAACATGGCGGAGCACTCGGCCCCCGACCACAAGCACAGACCCGCCGCCAACTCCGCGGCGCCGCTCCACAGCCGCGCCGGGGCCGCCGGCGGCCTGTCGGGGGGCCTGTCGCAGCCGGCGGGCTGGCAGTCGCTGCTCTCCTTCACCATCCTCTTCCTGGCCTGGCTGGCCGGGTTCAGCTCCCGGCTCTTCGCCGTCATCCGCTTCGAGAGCATCATCCACGAGTTCGACCCCTGGTGAGTCCCCACGGCCGCCGCCGGGCGGGACGGGGCGGCGGGAAAGCAGCGCGCCATGAGCGGGGCGGGGGGACACTCGCACCTTCCCCCCGCCGGGGGCCCCCCCCGCCCCCCGCTCCGCCAAGTTGCGCCCTGCGGAGGGAGCCGAGAGCCGCGGCCGCGCTGGGAGCCGGGGAGGGAGGGAGGAGAGGGCAAGAGGGAGGAAGGGAGGCGGTGCGGACGGGACACGCTGTGGCAGGTCGGAGGGAGCGTGAGGGGTCGGCGCCGCGGGGCGGGAGAAGGGAAACGGTGCCGGCCGCTTGGGTGTCCCCCGCGGCAGAGACCGCGGGAACGGGGAGGCGGCAGTTCCCCCGGATCCCTTGGAGTTGCGGCAGGACTCTCCGAGGGGCGCGAGGAAAGTTGTGGCGCTGGCAGGGAGTCGGGAGGCGGGCGGGAATCGGGGGTCGGTGGCGAAGCAGTTGTGCCAGACGTGACCCGCGTCCCGGTCGTGCTCCTGCTGTCGCGGCGCCGGTCCCAGATGTGCCGTGCGGCTTCCCGGAGTGATCTTTCCTAGAGTCCTTGTCGGCCGGGGAGGGAGGAGGGTGAGGAATGCACTACAGGAAGTAATCTTCATAAAAGTGACTTGAGGGATTACAGCGAAATGGGTGACATTGATTTACTGCCAGGTGTTTCGAAGCTGCGTTTCTGAGCCCAAGGACTTACGCTCTTTCCCACACATCTTGATTTTTCCAAAGATTGCTTTCCCTCCTGTAGAAACCGTCTGTTCTTTTTCCCTGTTGGAGGGGACTGAAATCATTTTATGTATGAGATCAAGAAATGGTGCGCTCGTTCTTTGCAGCAAGGCGAAGTGAAAGATGACGAGACTTGTGGGGCAGCTTTTTTTTTTTAAGTGCAAAAACGTGACAATGAATTTTTATGCTAGTGGCTACTTCATCCTGGGAATCCGTGGGGTTTTTAGAACTTTAGGTAGAATAAGCGGCAAATGACTTTAGAATAAGGAATTCTTAGGTTTTAATTTAAAATTTTATGTCCTGGGTGTTAATTGCACAAAGGAAGGAGATGCTTCGTTTTGCAGTTCACGGTAGATATTCTATGTTAAGATTAATCTGAAATTGTTACTGAAATGGTACTTCTCTGCAAAGCACGCACCCGCTTTCATAGTTTCAGAAGCTCAACTTCCTCTTTTCTAGTTAGCTTTTCACCCCTCGTTTCTCAACCCCCCCCCCCCAAATGTAATCCATTCACAAATCATGGCTCGGAATAGTGGATAGAGAACAAGGAATTGCTTTGTTTTTAAGTGCTTTCTGAAGTAATAAAGCTTTGTGATGTGAAAGCCAAGTATCTCAAAATATCTTCAAACCGTCAAGTAATTGCCCACGATTCAAGTGCTTTTCTGCAAACACACGTGAATAGAAGGAATGCAGACTTTCAATTAATGAAGTTAACAATGGGGGGGGCGGGGAGCATAAGTTAAAAACATCTATAATGAGACTGTGCACCTGAGGTTGTATCCTGTGGACTGGTTCTCAGGCTCTTCTATCTAAATTTAAGCATAAAGACTTTCCTTTCTATCATAGAGGAAACTTTTAAGCATGCAACCTACATTTTTGTGCAACTTTATCAGATTTTTGTAGTCAAGGCTTATCCTTATTGGATAAATGGAAATTTTACAGTGTTGAGTTGCATAACTTTAGTTGTTAAGCCCTGAAGGACACTAAAATGGTGCTGTGGGAGTTAAGTTCATAGTCATGATACGGCTGTAAAGATAAACTCCTGGTTTAAAGCAGTATGTAAATTGATGCAAAGTCATCTTCCTGAGTACACAAACAGAAGGCATTGCTGCCCGTGCTGCTCTATGTACCTTTGTTAATTAGAGAATAGATGAAGTTGACAAAACTCATTGATTTTAATGCAGGTCTGTGAGAAGCAGTTGAAATGTCAAGAATCATGCCAGTGTTGTGTTGCTGCATGCCAGAAACGGTAGAGGCAAATGCACTTAAGTTAATTAGTAGGAAAGCGAACCTAAAATGGTAGAAACTGAGGGAAAACAAAGGGCTTTCTCTGTTGCGGCAGCAGTATTGGTGGAAAGAGTAAAAAACAATGTTGCTCTCTTAAATACTGTCAAGTAGCTAGGTAGGAATGGTTTTTCATAGTTGGAAGGATCTTACAAGTCTGAATGTAATGTGGGAAAGGAGCTTACGAAAACAGATTAAAAGCAGTGCTCTATTTTCATTTTTTTTAGCAGCTTCTTTAGCAGCTTCTCCAGGTAAACTGGATTTTCCTTCCCCCCCCACCCCCCCCCCAGGTCAGTGGCTGTAGTCTTTCTTGGTAGAACAGTTCCATATTCTTCTCAGTTCCTTTGGCTTTTTCTGTCAAGCTTGCACAGGATATCTTGCAATGTGTTAAGTCAGTCACCTATTCTGTAGTATTTGTTTTGTGTTTCAAAAAGATCACAAAGGGGAAGCTGAGGTATATCTGATAAAATGAGGAGTATTAGGCAAATCATTTATTCTTTTGAAAGGAAAAAATATTGTTGCCTCTAAGGTGTAGAAAGCTTCCCATTTTCTTAGGCATCAGTTTTCTGATATGGACATATGAAACAGGATGTCTGGGGTAGGAAGAAGGGCAGAATTGGATTTTCTACATATTAATTGAATCAAATACAACTTTTTTTTTCCCCCTAACATCCCTTTCAAGCTGCCTCTGACAATAAAATTAGGGTTTGATTCAGGGTGTAGGGGAAGTTTGCTTGTCTTATAAAATCAGCCACTGAGACTCAACTCAGGTTGGCATCTCTTCCAGAAATGACCCAAATGTAGTACGATAGGCCAAGGCAGTAGAGAAAGGAAAGCGTTTGGTTTTGATTTCCATTAAAATACAATGCCTGTGCAAGGAAGAAACAAACTGATTTTGAGGTCACCGTGCTGTCACTTAAGAATTTGTGACCTGTTCATCATGACCAGGATTACTGAGATTTTTTTTTTCCACACTAAATACCTCTTTCGTGTAGTGTACCACTTTATTTTGGTTTATTTCTCATGTGTTGTTTACTTTCCATACTTGAGCTGGTCCAAAGACTTTGAAAAACGTATGTACTTTTTGGCAGCTTCTAGGTCAGGTGAGCTGATACATGAAGTCAGGCAGCACTGACATTAAGCTGTGCTAGGGACAGGCCAAGAACATGAAACATGGATAGTGATGGTGCATTGGAATGGACAGGTTTTGTGTCTGAAATTTGGTTCATCTGTTGTGTGGTTTGGCAGCTGGGTGGACCAAGAGCTTAATTTCTGTGTTACGTACACACAAGTGAGTAGTGAAAGCTTTTCATCAAAGTACAAGAGCATATTTAACTCAGCTGTAAAGTGAGAGAATTCTTCTGTCAGATGTTGCCTTAAATGCCAGCATGGCTGCTGAACCAAGGCAACCAAAATTATGGAACGCCAGCAGAGGCTACTTTCCATGTGCTGGTTTTCTAAAATACAGCTCCAGCATGCCCATATGCTATTTCATTTGGCTGCTTGTATCATGTATATGTATATAAAATAATCTATATGTGTACATAGAAGGTATATATATCTAGTGGGACTGTTGCATTCTGGTGCTCCTACTAACTGAAATTGTAACAACTTTTGGTATATCAGCAGTCTTCAGGGAGAGCTGTCAAAATAGCAGCATTCATTCTGTTTGCACAGTTCTTACCAATTAAGTCACACGTGTGAGAACTGTATCCGAATCATTAATCATATCCCATGACGTTAGATCTAACTTCTGTCTTTCCCTGAGAATTTTAACATCTTGCTAAAAGGCAGATTAATACCAGATACATTTAGTGAAAGCTTTCTTAAGCTGGACTGCAGAAGCTGGTATGTCTGAGCATGAGCCCATCTCTGTACCAGTTTGCATGTGCAGGATGGCACACACCAGTGCGGCCTTTGTCACTTATATTTGCCTACTTATTCCTGCCGGGAATGTTGTCTCCTACTGCCCTGCCGGTTCCTGGCACTGAACAGCGCTACCACAATCTCATATACATCTTTGCTTCTTCCAAACCAGCAGCATTGATCGCTCAAACCACCAGCTATTTACCTGCCATTAGGGTGACCATTGTCACTGGGGGCATAAAATTGTGCTGGTGGTAAGTATGGGGTTTAGACATGATAGAAGTGCACTTCCTCGTCACTGATACCATCATCTACCGTTAGTGGGCTTTGCTGAATGGAGAGGAACTGGTGAAAATATACAGAAGGTCCGTGTCATTGCTTGCATTTCAGAGGCAGACAGGTTAAAGGAAGTTGAGATTTTGATCTCAGGCAGTATCAAAAAGACAGGTTCTGCTGCATTCAAATCATGTTTGCCAGATGGATTCTTGAGCTGTTATGAACTTCTTTCATTAATGAAAATATAATTTAACACCTATAAATATGACATGAAATCTTCATTAAAATACAAAGTGTGACAAGTGAACATTAGAAGTGGTATATGGAATTGATCGATCACTGGAGGTTGTGTAAATGTACTGTTTTAGTTGGGAGAGAGTAAGGTTGTGGGTTTATGTTGTAGTTAGCTGATCTGATGGTTGCCTCCTGTAGTAGTTCTCTTCTGTCACCCACTGGGCAGTCCTGCTTTTTTCTTTGTGCTTGCTATAAAGAAGTCATAGTAAGTTGGTTCAGTGAGGTAAATTGCTGAAATACTGTAATATTTTAGTTCCCTGAGCTGTTCACCACCAGCTTTTCATATTACAGTTTAGCCTCTTATTTTTGAGGAAGCATGTGAACATTGGGAAGAAATGTAAATAGTGACTGACTGTAGGGGGTAAACTGGGATTCAGCTATAGAGTGAAGAAATGTATGCATATAAAAACAGATCGTGTTAAGACACTGGAACAACAGGAGTGATGAAAGAAGAGGTGAATGAGAGTAGTTAAGCTGGTATTCATAAGGAGAGGAGGAACAATCATGTAAAGAGGTTGATAGTGTTGATAATCTCAGTTAACAGTGCCCACCCAGGTAATTCATTTGGCCATTCCTTACCTACTGATGACTCTTCTTGCTGGGCAAACAGACAGCAGATTGTATAGTAAATGTATTCTTTTTGAGGGTGGCAGCCATTTTTGTCTCCAAACTGCTGTCTTTTCTGGAGCTTTCAGCCCATCCCACAGTCTTATTGAAGGGGAATACATGAATGTGGATCTGTTTAGGCAATATTTCCCACAGATTTTAAGATTCTTTTCCAAAACAATTCCTTTTGTTTATAATCTTAGACAAGTTCCAGACATCAGGAAAGCATTTAATTCCTATCCAGTTTGAATATAATCACTTTGAATTGATTTTGAGATGTTGCAAATGTCATGAGATTAATATTAAAAACTTACTATACTGTCTTCATTCACAACTTTTTTGATTCTATGAAATAAGAAGTACTCTATTACTATTTTATTGGAATATTTTTTTAAAAAGATTAAATTCTTACTATTAACATTTGAATGATGGAAGTTTTTCATACTCTAGTAATACTAATAATTTTAGCAGAATTTCAGGTAGCTCAAACTAGTTTCTGCCATTTTATTGTAGTAGGAAAAATATTCTATCATAGTCTCCAAATCTGATTCAGCAGAGCCTGTGTGTTCATGGAAGGAAAGGTTAGAGATTTTTATGTGAAAGTAGTCTGCCAGGTTTCACCAGCCCACCACCATCCACCCTTTAATGAGGAAGATCCAGATCAGGCATCTTTTTTGATCACTTATTGCAGTATGACATGGATTGAGAAACTCTGTTAGCACAGGTTAATCTAGCTTTTGGGGTTTCTAGATTGTAAGATATTGTTTAGCTACTTGGAGGGAGCTGTTTTGCAGCCAAGTAAATTTTTCTGTAAGGTTGATCTGGCGTTAAGAGTCAAGATGATGGGCAGCTGACTGTACCGAACTTCTCTACTGCTTGTGAAATTGGTAAATATTAGAAATTTAATGGAAGGAGGATAATCTGGAAAAAGAACATTGGACGGAGTTGAAGGCACAGCTGAGACTGCTTTGTAAGTGGGGAGACCTCAGGCTAGATTTGTTCAGTTAGATTGATGCAGCTGAAAAGCAGTTCACTGTGTGGCCTCATAAAATAGCAGTCATGTAAGAATCAAACCTCTGCTCTATATCTACTGTTGTCTTCTGTCATCTTTATTTAGCAGGTAGTGTTTCTTTCTTCACTTGCACAACTTGTAATTGGGGTGGAAACCTCATCAGATTTCATGTGGGTGCAGTAATGGGGTTATGCATGACAGGTAAGAGAGGCAGTGCTCATAAAACACGTGCAGAGTATGGTTGAGTACAAAGACTATCCCTACTCTTTTGGAAAACATAAGAGGTGAGACAGAATGCTTGCAAAGTGTTGACCCTTTTATTGATTTATGGATAGTGGTGTGAAACATGAAAAGGAAAAGATACCTGAATGTTTTATGTAGGCTGGGTCGACTGAACCATGAAGTTTAGCTTTTAATGCTATGATTTTTTTTTTTAAGTTGTCTTCAGCAAACACTCACAAACACTTGACTAACTAGAGCAAATGCTACAGTGAGAATCCCTGAATAGACTTTTTTTGGCAGATACCCTATTATTTAAACAGCTTAATATGTTCTGGTTTTTTAACAGAAATTTGATTTGATTACATAGGGTTAGGGTAGTTTACAAAGGTTACCTTTTGCTTCCCATCATGACTCCCTCTCTAATAGTCTCAGGTTTTGGCAGCCTGTAATCCTAATACTCACATTTTTCAATCTGTCTCACTGAACTGGTGGAGGAAGGGGAAAATAAAAATTTTGGCAAGTACAGTTATCAGAAAAATTCAAAATCCTATAGGAACTAATAGGATTTGAGTGGGCTGGGGCTAGACTGAGGTTAGGGAGGTGTCTTTGCTGTAGCACAAGAATCTCTTCTGATTTAGTCAAGTTATTTTCCATTAATATCTATCTGTATACGTGTTGCAGATTTTGCTGCTTAATTTTTGAAAAATCCACTCTTGCAAGCCCTTTGAGGTATATTTGTAGTGACATTTAGGGCTGATCCTGAGGGCTTCTTTCTACTTAGCAAAGCCATTAAAGTGGCTGCTTTTGGAGCCTGTGGAGCCTGGACCCTGTAGCAGGATGTGTGCTGATCCTTTTATTGTTATTAACTCTTTTAGCAGAACTTCTTCTAGCTATCAGTCTTACTAGTTGCTTGGAGAACAAAGTGAACTTAGGACAAGTCTTGCTATTAGTCTTTTTATAGAATGTCCAGCACATAGACTTCCTTTCTGGCCCCAGAGCTGAGCAGAGTTTGTGATCTTCATCCAAGCTCTTAGAGGGAATCAAACTGAGGTGTTTTTAAGGTGAGTGCTGCTAGGTCTGGGATTGAGAGGTACTGGGATATTAACCCTAATGCTGCACCACACCTTACGTAGGTTAAAGCAGCCTGAGGAATGAATTTAAGGACATGGATACAAACAAAATAGATCAGCTTCTGTATTTTGCAACTTAGTGCTGCTTTCCCAGAGTAAAAGCTCCTTTGGCATACAGAGAATTAAATGCTTCCTGTATTTCAGACGTATAGGAAGTATATTCTTGCTGTTATGTGCGGCAGTATTCCTGTGCTTTAGAAAAAGAAATGGTCTGTTTTAAACAAGGAGTAACGGAGTGTTTTTACGTGAGCACTTCTAAGAGCAGAAAACAGTATTTAAAATGTCTGTCTGCTATAGGACACCGAAGTCCAGTATCATATGCTACTTTTTTAAGAGGCCATCTAACATAAATAACTGAGGTATGTGGACTGTAATGATAATTACTTCCAGGTGTTACAGTGCTCATCCTATAATTTTCTATGGCAGTCAATTTATATGGGTTATGGTAGTTTGTTAGGTAAAGAGCACATTCAGGTTCTCTTCAGCTGATAATCCATGAAGAATTGCAAACCACGTTTTTTCAAAACTTCTCTTACTTAAGACAAACAAGCAAAATCCTTGGGGAAACTACATTGCAGGGGAGGATGTGAGTTTGACTTGATTATTGATTTTTGGTGATGTTCTTAGTGGGATTGCTATTATCTTCCAGACTGTTTAATACAGTATTATTTACATTTATTTAAAATAATAGCTCACTGTATACATTGGCACTGTCTGTCCTGTTGTTTTAATATGGATTTTGCAGAAGGGAAAAATAGGATGTAATTATGTAATTTTAAACTGATTTAGCACATGTAGCTGAGCAGCCTACATTTTTTTGTGAGTTCTTTTTGTGAGTTCTGCAGTGCTTTCACCAGACTATTATACATAAATGGTAGCCAACTTCTTTAAATCCAAGAAGTGTAACTTTATTAATTTTTCTATTTTCCCATTAGAGGGATATGTTAACAAAATCTAGGTATGGAAAGTACCTTTTTGAGGATGCAGCTGATTGGGAGGAATACATGTGGAATAGAATACATGTGTGCTATAGCCAGAGGATTTGCAAATACAGCAGTGCATTTTCTTGATGCAGAAGCAAAACAACAAAACAAGCCTTCTTGTCTGGAATACTTTTCCATATTTATCTAGTTTTTAAATTTTTTTTTATAATCTATTGCATATGTTGAAAGTGTTTCCTTCTTATTCTAAACTTATCCCAAGCAGCATTTGGAAACTCAGCTAAGTAACTTAGAATTTCATAAATATTGTCTGAAATATTTATCTTGTAAAAGGCGGCTTCATCTTCATGGTTGAAATATCTGAGGTTGATCATTTGAGTATTAAAGGTCTTTAAAATGTCTTTAATTCATTCTCTGGCAATAGATAAAATGCCTTAAAGTTGCAATTCTTTTAATTTAGAAGGTCAGTGAAACAAAATTGGAGCTTTGGCATTATATCGATGTTAACAATGTAAGTAAATGGGCGTCTCTTTGGCTCATGTTACTGTAGAATGAGAGTCATGAAAGCCAATGCAGTGTTTGAGTTTTCCAAGAAGTTGTGTAATGCTACTGTTTTTTGACTATTTTATTCTTACTCAGGCTATGAGAACAATTTATCTAATTTGAAATGTCTGAAGTAACATTTGAAAAACTATTGCATGTGTCTCACAATCCATTTTACTCTGTAACAGTTCTAATCTTTCATTTGCCAAATAGAAAATGGATTATGACACTGGAGAGACTACCTTAAATATTTGCAACAGTGTCTTAATTTGTGATATCTCAGGTCATCTAGTGATAACAAATGTAATTATTCTAAACATGTTTAGGAGCCAAGGAATTTTCAGTGCTTTAATTTTATGTTCTACCACTACTTCACCAATGCTCGCCCCACCCTCCCACAGTAAAGCCCAATTTTTGCTTGGCAGAAGACTGAATGATATGTTTTGCATGAAATATGTCGTGCTTGTAATTGTTTCACCACTCTTTTATTTTCTAGCTTTTGCTTTTGTAAGTCAACTTCAGGGTCCTTTTTTCTTTATGCTTCTGTTGCACTCTGGTTTCAACACAATGTGCTTGGCTATGCTCATCATGGTTTTGCTTTGTGAGAGCATGTTCCATACGGTGCCATCTGCTGTCTTTTTTCGGGGCCACCTTCAGGCCACAGAACAGCTTTAAATGTTAGCTGAATGGGTGCTTTCACCAGGGTTGTCCTCTATCTCATTACCTAATGTGCTGTGCTGGAGTACCCATGAGTATCACTTGTGCATTGGAAAACACATGGAAGATGATTCCACAGGTTCCTTTGAGAACCTCCAGAAAGCTGCTGTTGCTGATAAGATGGGGGTTTGGAGTGTTTTGAGTAAAGACTATCTCTGAATATCTACATTTCAACAAGCTGCTGCTGAGCTTGTCTTTACCAGTTGAAATTTGCCATATTGGCAGCTAATCAAGTGAAGCAGTTCTCATGAATTTCCCATCATCTATTGGGCATTTCCTGGGATAGTTTTCTGCTGTGTTAACAAGTTAAGGCAACTTGCAGAATTCTGGTAAGCGGATCTGCAACTACAAGCAGGGAGAGGAGAAACTCCCCTTTTCTGTGGTAGCGAGCTACTGTATTGGCATATCTTGTACTCTGATCCTATCTCAAGTACCCATGAGTTCTCTGACCAGCAGGTCATGGGTTATTAAGGGGTGAATATATCAGTAGTTTCTGCTAAAGCTCTTTACTGTGCTGTAACTGTTCAAAAGTTTTGCCAGAAATAAGACTTAAATAGTTATATGGGATGTTTGGGATCTAGAGCTGAATCCCTTTTCTCAACAGGAAGGCTAACTCTAGTTTTCTAATTTAAATGCGCATTTGTGGAGAGAGTTGAGAGGGCATACAGTCTGGTGGGGGTTGAAATGTGAAAGGTCCTGGAGCAGGCCAATTTAATTCATGTCTGGAGAGCAAGGAGAGAGAAGATTTAGGATTATGTGACCTAATAACTGTCCCTTGAGAACTTCTGCTAGGCCCTTCCCAACAGCTCTCACACATCCTGTGCATTACACCACTTTCCAACCACACCTGAATTGCATCTGAACCTCTTGCTTTAGTATCCTCCTGCCCCCATTTTCATGGGCAACCAGGCATTCATTTTGCCTTATGCTGTTTCATGTGGCAATGGGGGAGAGAAAGGCATGGTACCTTAAGTCATTACTTGTGATTTAATAAAATGGCATTAGAAATAAAACTCATCCTTTTACTGTTAGAAGACAGAGGGGCTGTGGCTTCCAAACAGTGTATTCCACTGTAGCCGGTCAAAGAGGTGATTTGGTTTGAAAGCGTGTGTTCTTGGATGTGTGATAGAGGCAATGGTGGGTGTAGTTTATGAATATTTCTGTATGTTACTTGTGACAGCTTCAAAGCATTTGTGTGGGAACTGAAAGAACTCATTGCAGTCTACAACTTCCTTATGAGGGGGAGTGAAGGAGCAGACACTGATGTCTTCTCTGTGGTGACCAGTGAAAGGACCCAAAGGAATGGTCTGAAGTTGTGTCAGAGGAGGTTTAGGTTGCATATTAGAAAAAGATTCTTCACCCAGAGAGTGGTTGGGCACTGGAACAGGCTCCTCAGGGAAGTAGTCACAGCATCAAGCCTGATAGAGTTCAAGAAGCATTTCCATGATACTCTCAGGCACAACTCTTGGGGATAGTCCTGTGCAAGGCTAAGGGTTGGACTTGATGATCCTTGTGAGTCCCTTCCAACTCAGCATACTCTGTGATTCTGTATGTAACAGTAAGCCTAGCTCATCTTGAGTGTTCCACCACCTTCACATTTTAAGGCCATTTCTAAACTTGAATTGGATTTTACTAAAGTGACAAAGGAGCACAGTGAGGTAGTTCAATAGCTACAGTATCGTAAGACTAAGCAATACTAGAGATTTCATCATGTAATGAGAAAATAAACATGTAACTTTAATTTCACATTGTACATGGCAGGAGTTTAATATTAATTACATATACCGTCTTAAATGCTGAGCACTGTAGTCATCGCAGTACAGTTAATCTTTACCATTTCTGTGTGAATACCTAAAGAGCAAATAATGTTTTGTTATTGCACTTTTGTGTTTCTTGTGCATAATCTTTAAAGAAACATTAGCAACCATTAGGTGCACAATTCTTAACTAGTTGAATTAAATTCAGTGAAAACCTAGTTTGGTTTTTTTTTTAATTTATAGGCACTTAAAACAGTATGAAAGATATAAAATAGGAGTGGATAGCTGATTTTAAATTCTGGTTGCCGTACTTATTTGATAATAAATCAGACATTGAAAGTGGATCAAGAATGCAAAATATTATTAGAAAGATAAACTCCACTGTTGTAGGGAAGAATGAAGTCCACTTTTTTTCAGCTACTTTCCTGGTCTTTATTTATTTTTTTGGTGACATCCTATTCCCACATCAATTTTCTTCATTGTGAGTGGATATATAGTTACTTTGCAAACAGCTGGAACTGTTTCTGCCCTCAGCTGGAGGCCAGCATCCCTTCAGTTGGACTGTATTAATAGATCATGTGGGTACTCTTAATCTGCTGCAGAGAAAAATCAGTTGAAATCATTGAGAATCATTTAGGTTGGAAAAGACCTCTACCGTTGTTGAGTCCAACCATTAACTCAGCACTGCCAGCTCCAGCACTAAAACATGTCCTTAAGTGCCACATCTACACCTCTTTTAAATACTTCAAGGGTTGGTGAGTCAACCACTTCCCTGAGCAGCCTATTCCAATGCTTAATAACCCTTTCAGTGAAGAAATTTTTTCATATACCTAATTTAAACCTCCCCTGGTGCAACTCGAGGCCATTTCCTCTTGTCCTATCACTTCTTACTGGGAGAAGAGGCTGACTCCCCACCTCACTACAACCTTTTTTTTCTGGTAGTTGTAGAGAGCATTAAGGTTCCCCATGAGCTTCCTTTTCTACAGGCTAAACAACCTTCAGCTGCTTCAGGTGCTCCTCATCAGACTTGTGCTCCAGACCCTTCAGCAGCTCCGTTGCCCTTCTCTGGACACGCTTCAGCACCTCAAAGTCTTTCTTGAAGTGAGGGGACCAAAACTGAACACGGGATTCAAGGTGTGGTCTCACCAGTGCCATGTACAGCAGGACAATCGGTGCCCTGGTCCCGCTGGCCACACTATTCC
>VZRE01012165.1:0-94163 GCA_013396775.1 Cephalopterus ornatus
ATTGCAATCAAATTGTTCTAAAAGAAACCATACATATATACACATATACATACATACACACAAGTGTGTGTGTATATATATATATACACACACACACATATATTTTTATATATATATATTTATATATATAAAATTACTGGTCATTCAGTGTCATTTAACTCCAATGCACCCCAAGAGATCTATTAACAAGAACTTCAGTTACCCTTTTCTTCAGGGGCAGGTCGTAACAAAAGGGGAATGTGACCTTTTTTGGGGGAGTCAAAATCTCCACAAGGATATGTACAGAATGAAATTATAAACCAAATCCATGTTTTCAGCATTTTTCAATCAGAATTTCCATTGATGTTCATTATGATTGGACTCAATGATCTTAAGGGTCTTTATTCAAGCTGAATGCCATTCCCCTATGGACAGCTAAGCTTAATTTAGGATCCCAGCATACACCAAATAAAAAAAAAAAAGGCATAAGATAGTACAACTTTGTATTCCTGCTGGCCAGGAGGTAGTTGGGCACCTAAACACACACAGGTACGTCTTTAGTAGGATTTTCAGAAGTCATGTGAATTCAATGAGAAGTAGTACTGAAAATTTGGCTAGAAACCATTAAGAAGTAACACACTGGTTAAGGTTATTGAGATTTGGTTTATTGTGTTCTGAGAAGAGCAAGTTTCTTTTCTGTGACAGAGAAAAAAAAAAAGAGAGAACAAAGCCAGAACACTCTAGCAAAACTATCTCTGGAATTCTGCATCAATTAGAACTCAAGCTTTAGCTATTCCCTTTTAACCAGTGCTGCGTATTTAATTTTTGTTTAACTTTTGTAAAGAGTTATGCAAAACCAGAAATATCTTTGCATCTTACCTTTTCTGCCACATCAAGTAATTTCTTTTCTAAGCAATCTTTTCTTCTTTGGGTTTCATAAGGTAACGCAGCTGTGTACACAGATCTACAAAGAACAATCACAACAAAAACAGCAACAACAACAACAGCAACAACAATAATAAACTCGAGCAGCCTTCTTTCCTGTTCATTGCCTTTCATAAATAGACCCCAAAAAGTTGTATCTCCTCCTAATGGGAATCATAATTGCTCAAATTTTTCCTGATTATAAAAATAAAATCATACTTTTATTATGGCAGCTTATTTTGATGCAATTGTCATTTTTTGATTTTGCACAATAATAAAAGACAAGGCAACAATGCTATGCTGACACCAACAACATCTTTATTCATTTAAGCATAATTGTATCAAATTGAGACAAACGTAATAAAATAATCTATGGTATGTTGGGTTTTGTAGTTGAATAACAGAAATACCTGCCTGTAATTGTTTCAGAATGCATTTCCTCACATAAGCTTTACATATAATCAAATTATTGAACTATATCAAACTGTTGTCTTTTAAAAGGATTGTAACTGTAAATCCTAATCACAACATTCATAGGAAATACAGAAGGCAATTAGTATTAGAGTGATACCAGTCCCTTGAAAAAACCCAGAGGACAAAAAGGAGCACAAGGGAGCTTTAATTTTATGCTGATACATACTGTGGGTTTTTCTTATTAAAATTTAAATTTGTTCTTCTTTTTATAGTAAGCAAGATTGTTTAAACATTGTACTTAGAAAAAAAAATGTTAGAAATGCTCCTGCCAAGAGAACATTTAGCAATGAAAATGCAAATCTGAAATCTGAAAATAAGTTGCTGACCCTCTCACATTGCTTCATGACAACAGAAAGAAAAATCAAAGGTCTTCAGTATAGGTGGAGCTCATCTTGAGCCCAAATATTTTCTCATATTAAGGATTTTTCTGAACTTTTCTATGACTCACACTTTTTCTATTTCCTATATTGCTACTGTCTTCCATAATCTGACTTTTAGCAGAAGGATTAACATTGAGAAGTCCCTTTTCTTTGTCCCCCGATTCTAATTCAGATTTGGCAGACATATAAAAATGGTTACTTCTTAAGGAGGAAAAGGTATAAGGGCACCATGCAAACAGTTGCCAGATAAATTTGTTCTCAGAAATTTTTACTGGAGAGTAAAAAACATTTGAAATTATGTGACCAGTTTCAGAGCTGAGTATACAACACATAATATATATATACATTTTCATTCACATTTTAAAGTGAATTATCTTTGGCAGCATTCAAATTCCTTCTGAATTTACTTTTTAAAATATTTTCGTTGATGGGAATATTTGGTAAAACAGTGAATGTTGTGGAATATTTTATGGATAGAAAGCTTCTTTGAAATATTGCATTAGAAAGTTAAATTTGAAAGTAATTGTCCTGTCTTTGGAGATGAAAAAAAATTAACTTGTTCACTGAAAACAACAATGAAGACTTAGAGTAATTCTCCACTCTCATTTTCCATCCCAGTGTTAAATTTCTGAACAAGAAGCAGGTAACCATTGTCTAACTACAAAACTGGGTGGCAGCGACAACATGTCTTGAATAAGGTCACAAACTAGTATCTGGACTGGGAATAAAATTCAGACCAAATGGTCAGGTGTTCTCTCATACCTCTGCTCATGATATCACAATGGCTTGCTAATTAGTAGAATAGAAACTAAGAGCAGCATCTATATCAATTCATAAGCTGAACACTGATTCCAGTATTGCACTTCAAGCACTGTCACAAAGAAGGTGCCATACTGATTGGCTAAACACTCTGAAATTGTCCAAACACTTCTGTTTCCTATCCCAATTCCTGTGACAGTTGAGCTCAATAAAGAAATGATGAAAAATCATAATGAAAAATCAGCCCACTTGGGAATTCTAAACCAGGCATTAAATAGTGAATTAACAAAATGTTGTTTAGTATGGATGTGTCTTACACTGTGATTGAATCTATTAAGAAAGGCTACAAGTGTCCTTTATGTTCACAGACTGTTCTGGATACAACGAATGTTCCTGTTCATTTATCTTTTTGGACTAGAAAGACTTGGTCTGCAGAATAGCCAGATTCTAATCAGAGGGCTAAAGGAGAAACTGCATACCCATATGTTTAAGTGATGTTTCCATGGATACAACTGACTTGATTTGCAGCTTGCATATATACCTTCAGTAAGTGGCAAAACACATTCCACCTTTCCAAAGATTTGAGTGTCAGGATGTAGACATCACCTGCCCATGCAATAAATGTGAAGCCAAGGACTATAGTGCAGAAACAAGGAGAAATGCACTTACCTAGCATTGCTAATCTGACGTTCTGCTGCAGTGTGTGCTTAGGAATCTTAATCAGGCTGGGTCATTTTTTTTTTGGTGTAAGCAACATTTAGGCTGAAATAAGCAACAGCACAAACAATGTCCAGAAAACAATTGGTTGCAAAGAAGATCTGGAGAAAAATGTATCACAGGAATGCTGTGGGCCATCAACCAAACATGAGTCAACAACACCATGCTGTTTCGATGAGAAAAGGATGTTGCATTAGGCTCTATTAACAGGAATAGCTCGCCAGACACGTGATGCAATCCTCCCATCCAAACCCTGGCTGAAACACTGACTTCTATTCAAACACCCACTCAGAGATGTCTCAAGCCATTTCAGATGTCCATGACGGGAAGAACAAGAAGCAATGGGCATATATTGCTGCAAGGAATATTCCAGTATGCTATTAGGAGAACCTTTTAGCAGTAAATATAATGCAGACATGCAATATTCTGTCAGGGGAAATTCTGAAATCTCCACAACCATGAGTCATCAAGAGTAAGAGGGGTAAGTCTATCAGGAATGACAGAAGCATAGACCATGAGGCTGGGACAAGCTTTTAATTCTGTGCTGCATTGAAATAAATCGCACGGAAACACTAGAAATCACTAAATACTATAGCCAACATGAATTTTCATCATACTAACAGACTATCTCAGCACATCAAGTCCCAGAGTATATTAAAATTAACAGTCTAAACAAAGAGATATTCTAAAGGTGACCACTTTTCTAAATACTTTTTTTATTTATACTAAAATGACTTCAGTCTTTTTGACAGTTGTCAGTTTTTGAAAGCCCTCAGAAATACAGGAAATTGTTTAGGAAGCAAGTTTTTGACATGAAGGGTATGCGGAGATTTATATTGAATGCTTCATTCTGCCCTAGCTGCATTCTTTTTTCTACATGGTCTATCCAATGTCAGCTAGGAAGTTAAGTTGGGTATACAATGGTAAGGATGAGAAGGGAAGCCCGAGGAAGCCCTAATGATGAATACTTTAACAATAGAAACAGATTTTCCTGTAAAGTTCCTATTACCAGTCAGAGATTAAAAGAAATCAGCCAATATTCAACATTTCCATTCATCACTCAGTTTTTGAGAAGGCAAAGTAGGGATATGATGAATTACATCACAGGCTACAGGGGGAAAAAGAACATATAGTCTATTGCTATAATTAGGAGTACCTTCAGCAGAGCATCAATCGCCTGAAATTGCATCTACACTACAGGAGGCAGAGTGTGCACTTCACTTAAATTAAGCCTTATTACAAAGCAGGGGCATGTCACCTGAGGGGGCTGGGCAGCAGTGTGGGGCAGAAACAAGGGAGAAGCTTACGATTCTGCCAGTGCTATAGGCTGATTTCGTCTTCCCCACTCTGTGCATCAAATATGGGGAGCTCAAAATAAAATTGCAGCAGGCAGTGGAAGATTACAAGCTCTTAGGCCCATATCAGAGGGGCAGAAGTCAGAAACTAGTGGTAGAGTTTATATTCTTTTCCATTCTTCCCCAGTAGATCTGCCTCTGAATGGGTTTCATCTGATGTTCACTGTAAACCTAGTAAACTTCCTTGCATTCATTAAGATCTTGGCTTTTCCACCAAAAAATGATTTAAAATTGAAGTAGCTGGTCTACTGATAACAACAGCAAGTTTCTGACAGGGTAATAAGGAGATAATTTGCTGAGACAATGTTTTATTCGTTGATGTGGTAGATGGCACTTAGCAGGTCACTTGAATAAAGCAATGGTCTCTATGCTGGCAGGAGCTATTGTATGCGTTAGACTGAATAAATTCTTTCTGAAGATTTAGAGTTATTTTCTTTAATGTAATTGTCATACTACACTGACAATCTGAATGCCATTATCACAGTAATAGCTGAAATTTAAAAGTGGAATAGTGTCATTTGAAGATGAATACAAATGATGTAGAAAGACTTGTGCTATTATTCCCTCTACCTGTTATTCTGTGCGGTCATAGACTTTTAGTTGAATTTATTCCAATATGAATTTTAGTTGAATTTATTCCAATATTTCTCCATTTTAACATCTCCTAATAGATTTCATATCTCTGGGCCAAACTTATTTCTGATACAGCATTCAAGCGATTAATGAACTCTGTTATAACAGATCTGTCTCAGACAGCAAACCTGAATTATTTAAAGGCAAAATTATTAACCTAGGATGTAAAGGCATCCTGGACTGAACCAACAATTGGAAGTGGCAACTGTTACAAAATGGGCTTTAAAACCACACAAGTGCTCCAAAGCAAAATGCTCTTATGGACTCTGAAATTTTGTAAAACTATTATATTTCTGTCTACTCAGGGATGATGCTCAGGCCATTAGGAATGGGTATGATGTGAATTAGCAGACTACTGTCCCTCAATTGGAACCTCTTAAAAGCAGTTCAGGTCACCTAAATATTTAAACATTTGAATATTTAAAGGTGTTTAATGGGAGTTCAGAGCACCTTTTTTTTTAATTCCACTTTAGGGCTCAGAGTAGAGCAAGATAATTCAGGCACTTGAATGTGCTGCTTGTGACTTAGCAAAGCCAATCCAGGGCCTGGCTGCTGTGCACAGGGACAGTCTCCTGCAGCTCCAGGCCTGAATCAACCCTAAAGAAAGAAAAGAAAAAAATAGAAAAAGTGATTACCTTTCTCCTGATTCAGCTTACTTAACATACTTCTTCAGGGATCAGATGCCTATGCCAGAAGAAAGTACAGTATTGATAATGCCATCAGAAAGAGGTGGGCAATGGCAAGATCACACGTCTTCGAGCAGCTAGCTGTAAGATGGCTTTAGTTGTATTGTAAGGCCATGCACAAAGGAAGGTGAAATGATGTAATTACTTCCCACAGTGTGCAAAAATGGAAGGGTAGGGGAGCTTAGAAGCAGTCAAAAGTGCCATTACAAGAGAAAAATGATTACAAAAACTCTGGACAGCTTTCTCCCAATGAAATGCTATTGTCCCAGTAAAAGGTTTTAACTAATACAGATGGGAAGCAGGAGAGAGGAAAGAGTGGAAGTAAATTCTGCAAGGTTGATGTCTGCATCTCTGGCCTGCTGTGTGTGACAGAAGCAATGGGCACAAGATGGTTACAAATGCACTCAAGATCAGAAACGACAAGGGGAAATAAAAAATTAATTTACAAATACATTTCACAGTTCATGCACAGTTAGGTGCAACTTATTTTTTAAAATTCCCTTCTCTATTTGGGATTCACTTTACTTGATGTAATATGTGCTGGTTTATACTTATGGGAGTTGACTTATGAATAATACAATTAGTGAGTTTGGGCTTTCAGAAAAGGTTTACACTTACTGGAATTTATTCAATTTAAGGAAGATGTACTTTGCACTTTGTGTACTCTGCAGGGTAACTAAGAAGTAGGCATAACTTTGCTGAAATAATTTTTTTCCTCTCCTTACCCTATGACTAAATTAGACTCACCTCATTTAAATTCATGTTAGCATCTGAGTGTAACAAAGTAATAGCATAAGAATCCTAGCCTAGGATTCCTGAGGCTCAAGCAAATACAACATGTAGGCTGGCATGACAAGCTGTTTGTTTGACACCACAGTAAGTACAGACGTGGAGAGAACACCAGGTAACCTCACCCTCTGTGTGCTGCTCCTTGCAGACCATCAGTGTTTTCCTATACAGGTAGGCTGAAACACATGAATCCAGAGAAGGCAATTACAAAAGTTGTTCTGAGAGGCTCAAAAGTTAGTATTATGTGTGACTGATGAAGCGATAATCTTTTAAACTTGCATCAGATGCCTTCTTAATGTATTTCAGCACATCTGCCAGGATCATAGAATAGTTTGAGTTGGAAGGGACCTCCAAAGATCATCTAGTCTGACACCCCTGCCATGGGGGA
This sequence comes from Cephalopterus ornatus, assembly GCA_013396775.1. NCBI lineage: Eukaryota > Metazoa > Chordata > Aves > Passeriformes > Cotingidae > Cephalopterus > Cephalopterus ornatus. The sequence goes on from VZRE01012165.1 coordinate 7,085, forward strand.
GGTCACAGACACACTGAGGTGGGTGGGACTGTTGATCTGCTGCAAGGTGGGAAGGATCTGCAGAGGGTTTTGGACAGGCTGGATTAACGGGCTGAGGCCAGTTGTATGAGGCTCAACAAGGCCAAATGCCAAGTCCTGCGCTTGGGTCACCACAACCCCATGCAGTGCTACAGGCCTGGGGAAGAGAGGCTGGAAAGCTGCCCAGCAGAAAAGGACCTGGGGGCGCTGGTCAACAGGAGCTGAACTTGAACCAGCAGTGTGTCCAATGGCATCCTGGCTTGTATCAGCAATAGTGTGGCCAGTGGGACTAGGGAAGTGATTGTCCCCCTGTACTCGGCACTGGTGAGGCCATACCTCAATTTCTGTGTCCAGTTTTGGGCCCTTCACTTCAAGAGAGGCTTCTCCCAGGTGGCAAGCAATAGGACAAAAGGAAATGACCCCAAGTGGAAGCAGGGGAGGTTCCAATTGGATATTAAGAAAAAATTCTTCATGGAAGGAGTGGTTAGGAATTGGAACACATTGCCCAGTGAAGTGGTGGAGTCACCATCACTGGAAGTATTCAAAAAATATGTGGAAATGGCACTTGAGGGCGTGATTTAATGGTGAACATGGTGATAGTGTTGGGTTGACAGTTGGACTTGATGATCTTAAAGGTCTTTTCCAACCTTAACAACTCTATGATTCTATCTTCAACTGGATCAGGTTGCTCAGAGTCCCATCCAACCTGACTTTCAGTGTTTCCAGGGGTGGGGCAGTCACCACCTTCTCTGGGCAACCTGTTCCAGTGTCTCGCTGTAGTCATTATAAAAAAATTTATTTCTTATATCTAGTCTAAATCTGGCATCTTTTAGTTTAAAGCTATCACCCTTTGTTCTATCACTGCAAGCCCTATTTAAGTTTGTTCTTATCTTTCTTATAAACCTTCTCTAAGAATCAAAAGGCCACAATAAGGTCCCTCTAGAGACTTCTCTAGCCTGAATAAACCAAACCCTCTCAGCATTTCCTCAGTGGAAAGGTGCTTTAGCCCTCTGATCATTTTTGTGGCCCTTCTCTGAACCTGCTCCAACAGGTCCATGGCTTTCCTATGCTGAGGACTCCAGAGATGGATGTAGTACTCCAGGAGGTCTCCCCATAGTGGAGTAGAAAAACCAAAAGATAGTAGAAAATCAAAGGATGAACAAAAAAATATATTTTGCAGATGGTATCACAAACTTATTGAGAGTCTACTGGAAGACTGAAGTTATTAAGGTGATCTTCCTTAATGTTATTTAGCCTTTATACCATCAGTGGAAATGTTCGCTTTCTTCTAACACTCACTGTTCTCGCTGTAGTTCCCTTAGAGCAATACCAGTGTCCACCAGTTACCGATCTGCTATCCTTGATTATAGCCTAAAACCCACTGTTAGTTCTAACCATAATATTGGGGCTGACCACACATTTTGTGGCTTACATGAAAAAAATTAAATTTTCAATTTATCTGCAGTGAGCTCACTGTCTGATTTATATTATCACAGAGATTTCCTGTGGATCTGATCAGGAGACTAACAGACTGGGAGTTGTTAAAAAAAAAAAAAACCAAAAAAAAACACAAAAAAAACAGACAGAAGCAAAAGTGGAAAAAACCAGCAAATTTTTTTACTATTACCCCTGAGTGAAAATAAAGCATAATATCTGTCTTTTCTGAGTCACATTAGAAGTGGCAAGAGGCCAGAACTTCTGGTCAACCCTAAATTTTTTTTTTAAGTGGTCTTGGCAGAAATCTTAAAGTTTACCTTCTTTTCCATCTCTAATTCCAGCCCATTAGGGGCTATAGATTCCTAATAGTTAAAAACTTATGTTTGTCTGTATTATGCCTAATGCAGATATTCTGTCATGGCAAAACACAAGGGAAAGATTGCACATGTAAGTGAAGGACAGAGTTCTGCTGTGTCAGTCAGGTGTTTGAGTTCATATTACTGCGGAGCTAAAGGACTCCTGAGTCATTATAACAAATCAGCACCGACACAAGCCATCAGTGCAGAAGCCTGGTCTGTCCTTGCAAAGAGAAGGCCACAGCAAACATAACCAATTTGCTAATACATCAGCTGGTATGCTACCGGCTGCAAGAGTCCCAAAGAGAAGGCAGCTTCAATTAAAGGCTAAGAACATCACCCATGTGAGTGTGGGTAGTTTGATTTTGAGGCTTTGAACCTGAATGTCAGGATGGTTTCACAGAAATGCTGAAGATCTGCTTACAAAAAGTCAGTTATGTTACAGCCATCAACCTCGAGGTGGTCATCAATACTAGAAGTCTTCAACAACGTCAGTCATATCAATCAGTTTAGGAAAGAGAACATAAGTTTTTGTTTAAAGCATTTTGTTTGAGGGTCATTGGGTTTTTTTTCCCCGAATTTTACCATAGGCATCCAAATATATAAGCTATTATTTCTGAAGATCTACTATTCTTTTGAATTAGAGACAAAATAGGAAAAGAAACCTTTTATAAGGGGCAACCTGTGGCTTTAGGAGCAGAATCACAGTCTAAACATCATATAAGGAAAGACCTGATCCTGCACTTTGTGCGCACATGAGCAGATGTGCTTATTTGTCAAGTGTTGTTGACAATGCTGTTGTACTGGCACAGAGGGACAACATGTCCTAGAAAAGATGTCAGGTTAAAGTAGTAGTAGTTCATTGGTTAGCCTATGTGAGCCGTTAAAAAACCCCAGGTACGTCAACAGGCATTATATGCCTCTTGCCTGAGGGTGAGCTGATCCCCACACCAGCTCAGCTGAGCCTCCTGCCCTTGGCATTACTCCCAGTTCTACTCTCAGGGCTTCCTTTGCAGCAAGCCACAGACTGACTTTTGGACACAAACAAAAAGCACAAGCTCTTGGGTCCCATTAAACTCTTCCCCACAATTTTCCCTGCTAAAAGAGAGGAAAAAATTGCATCACATTGCAGAAAGTCACAATAAAAGGGCGGGTTGAAAGTCCTGTCAGATCTGCTGCTTGAGCAAACCCATTGAACCTAAACATCCTTTTAGTTTTAATAGAGCAAAAGAAGGAGATCTTGTACTAGAGGAAAGAGTGCAGTGCTATCTAGGCAATATATGTCTTTAAACTTCCTAACTTAAAAATGACACAAAACTTAATCACTTCACTCACATGTCAGCAAAACCCCTTGATCATGCAAAATCTCACACATCTGTCTGAATTCAGAAGGTTTCAAGAACTCAATAAAACCCTCAAAATAAAACAAAATAGCCTGCCACTTTTTCTCTTATCTTTTTTCTTTTACTCCACTGGCTTCCTAAGGTAAATTGCTTTAAATCGTTTTGCAGCACTTCCAGCAAGTCACCTGCCTAGTATCTCTGTGTTGCATGTATGACCACTCTTAACACAGCTGTGGTCTTTCTTGGCTTTGCACTATATTTACTGTAGTACTGTCAGGTCATAGTAAAACCTGGACACGTTAAGCACTTGTGCATCTCTCATTTCTATGAGTCTAGTACAAATAATTCTAGGCAATTATTTTGCTGTCATATAGCTATTAGGGATAGAGCAGGTCAGCACTGTGATTTTATACTAGAGTCCATGGGACTCAGACACCCCAAATTTAAAGAAATTTAAATTAACCATATGGCAAACCTTTGCCATATTTGAAATACCACCCAATAAGTAATTTAATTAGAAGGCACTCTAGCTGAAAAGTTGTTCCTTCAGCTTTAGTGCCAGAATACAGATTTTCAGACAATTCTACAACGAAATTGATAATTAAATGCTCTGTGCATACTCTGGGCTAATAATTTTTTCTCTCCTTCTCCCCATGAAGATTTTAAGGGCTTTATAAGGCAGAAGGCTTAAAATATGAATTTCAATTTTCAATTAAAACAAAAGAGAGAGAGAGAAAGATTGGGAAACTTTCCAGTTGCTTTATGGGAAACTCATGAGTATCATGATACAGAGAACCATCTGAAGCCAATGCTGTTTATCTCATGCCCAAAGGGCAGACAGCAGAGAATTCACAGCAGGCATAGAGAATGTAAATCTTTGGCCCAATGCACCTTATAGGTCCCTTGATGCATCATTAAGATGATGTGCCAAATTTAGCCACACTGACAGATTACATCTCCCTCATGACAAAAAAAAGAATAATAAAAATATAGCTTTTACAAAAATCCAAAATTCATCTTTTTGGTTTGAAATGACCCATTTCTCTTCATAAAAAAAATTTAACTTCATAATCACTTGATAATCTCTAAATTTGGAGTAAAAAACAGGGAAAGGGTTATGTCTGACTAATTTTGCTGGTTGTGGAATCAGCATGGATGTGGGTAAAATGATTTTTAAAAACTTATATGATCTCTCTGTGTCCCAAGTACATATTCTCTTTTCATGGTCAAAAAGTAGGCCAATACCTTGCTCCTCCATTGCTGTTAAGTCGCCTTTCTGTCTCTTTTCTCTCCAACATTTTTATATCAGTGAACTAAGTTTGGAGAGAGGCACATGGAAGGGCCAAATATCAATTCAATATGGTGGATATTATTGAATATTCCTGCAAAAACTTAAAGGACCAGGTCTCTATTTCTTAGCTGCAATCTCACCTTTATTTTTTTTATCATTAGGATATAATTAAATAAATATTGGATCTGCCAAGCTTTCTTCATTGATCTGTGTCCCAGTTTTGTCCTAGAGCTTTGGTCTTTTCTTTTTGAAAACTTGATATCTCAACTTCCATTAAAAAAAAGAAATAAAAAAATTGCAGATTTGGTTCTTATGGTTTCAAGGAGAAAATCTTGAAGCAAAACTTGAAGCTAACAGAAGCAACAGTGTGTCTTGCCATCCATGGAGAACAGGGAAAAAAAACCCCAGACACCTGATCTGCTTCTTCAACTGGCCACTGGATCCTTTGCGCTGAAAGCTACTTCCAAAGCTGAGCACTATTAAAAACATGAAAGCCTTAAATTCTCCATGGAGTGAACATACTCTAGAAAGACCTATGTTAATGAAGTAGGATGGGTGCATGTGGACTGGCTGTCACTGCAGTTGCCATGATGTCAACATCTGCATTGTAAATGTAGCCATGGATTGCCACTGGTCAGTCTTTCTGTTCTTCCTCTCGTATTCATGCAATTTATCTGAAATTTTGAAAGATGATTTCTCTAATAGTGCAGCTACAAGTCAATACTTCTGAATGATGACAGGTACAATGTAACCAGCTCACAGCACTGTTTCCATGTCTGTAAATACTCGGATATACTTTACTGTACTGAGGCCAATCTTTGCCCTCTGGACAAGAGAGAAAAAAAGTGTGCTGGATTCAACCATCTTTCGGCTTGTAGATGAAGCTCCTGCTTTGAATTACTCCCTTGAAGAACATCCCTCTCCAGTGTCTACATAACTAACCTAGAAGGCTTTCTGAATAACTATAAAACAGAAAACTGATTTCTTGTTTACATAAAAAACCCAAACAAAACCCCCAAACCAATCAAATATCCCCCCTCCCGCAAAAACCTCCAATCAAAAGCAACAAACTTCAAACATAGAAACAAGAAAAAAAAACAACCTCAAAACCTTTTCAGCAAAATTGGAACAAATCAAAAACTAAGGGAACAATCTGCCCCACCCCACAAATTTTTGCCCGTGTCTGAAACATTTATTAAGAGGGATTAAATAAAATAAAGACTGAGGAAATTAACAAAACTCGTGTTCTCCCTTCTATGTACCTATTCTCCATGCTACTTCTCTTCACAAATAAGGTAGAATTTCCCCAGGACCAGTCAGAGCTTTTATTGGCAGAACCACAAAGCAGCACCCTTGGTAAAGTTTTCCATTTAAAATGTCTAATCTGCATGTTATCTGATTCTGAGCAACCTTCTTCTAAATAGAATTTATGCACTTATTCTCCCTTTGAATGTCCCTTGGGACCAGAGACTATATATAGCACTAATTCGCTTAAATTTCTCATTTATTAGAAAAAATTAAAAAAAACCAAACTCACAAGATCTTCCAAGTTGGTTTCTTTGTAATGATTTTAATTGACTGCTTCACAGCAGCATAGCAATACAGTGATCAAGGGTGGCCAGAATAGCATGCTCAGACTTGACATATTAGAAAAAAATACTATATATTTGTTTGAATAAGCAATAAAATGACCAGAGTGGAAAAGAGTCCCCAAGAAATCACAATGGCATGATGTTTGAAATGGAAATTAATCAATCAATCAACTGGAAAAGACAGACTCAACCTCCTCACTTCCACTGTGTAGCAGAAGCTTCTTGCCATGTTTTTTTTTTTTTGCAATTTAGATAACGAGAATTGTCTGCTTGGGTCGTTTTCAGATCATCTGACTGCTAAACATATTTTTTTTAGATATATTTTTTAAAAACCCTGGATTTTAAGGATATAGTTATTATTTTAATAAAGGAAAGAAATGGAAAAAAAAAACCTCTGAGAAAAGCCTTTAAGAGATGCAGCCACAATTGCTGCAGCTGGAAACCAGGGGATGCTTAGTTTTGTTACATCTGGCCCTGGCTTTGAGTGCTGAGCACTGGAAACCTGAAGCTGTGCCATTTTGGAACTCTGGCTTTACTGGATTGGAGCCTAGAACCTTGCTTGGGAATAGTCTACATTGGATGACCTTCCTAGTTAATCTTTCCCCTCTCTTATCCACATCTGAAGCATCTGGCAGAAAGAGGAAAGATAGGAAAATCTGTTTGAATGAGTAGGTAGGGAATTTGTGACCAGTCAGCTTTGACAGCTGTCTACAGATTTTATCCTGTAAAGTGTAAAGGGAACCTAAAACTATTGAAGAACCTTTTACAGGCTGTGCATCCTGCAATTTCTTTGGCTTTCTGTCACCTTTTCAAAAAACCTAGGCGCAATCCATAATTTGTTCTGACCACTGAAACGAACTTTCTGCACACGGTGCCCCTGCCTCAGAATTTTCATCACTGAGCACTGTGCAAAACATAACTGAATGTTTGATCAGATCCCTGATGCTTCAAAAAAACCACAAAAAACAGGAGGAACTCCACTGTGCTTTTGAGAAATAAATTTGACATGCAGTGAAATATTTCCATAAGGTGCTAGAAGTTGTCAAAACCCTGAATTTCTCAAATTCCCTTCTAGAACAGTTCTCATACAAAATGTTTAATTAGAAAACAACAATTCAGGGATTAAAAATAAAGTTTCTTTAAATTTAGTAAGAGCCATCATGAAGACAGTCTTAGGAACAGTATTTATCAGCTGCAGCTTCAATCTTGCAGATATAGTTTAGTTCTGATTTTGGCTTGCACTCAAATTTCATGTAAGGCTGAATTCTGCACGTGCACCTTCCACTGGAGTTAGAAATTACACAGTTTTCCAATGCCAGTGCCAGGATACCATTACCCAGACTGAGCCAGCACTACTTGACCACTTTATCAATTTCTTTCAGAATAAGCCCCAAACTGAGACATTCTGAATGCCTGTTGAAAGGATTCTTTAACCCAGAAAACAGGTGTGTCTGTGTGTCTGTGTGTCTGAGTAAAAAAACCTAAAGATTGTGACTGAAAAATTGAAAATTCTTTAAAACATGTTTATAAAGGTTTCTGTGTTTAGTTTAGCAAAGCATACGTCTGTCATGATGATGCTAGAGTATGTGTTTCCAAACACAATGTGATCAAATTGTTTTGGCACTGCTCAGGCATGCGGCATGGGCATTTCCACCTCATCAGGATCAAGGCCAAAGTAATTCCCATAATAAGCTGTCCTGTGGGATAAGGAATCAGCTTTCTACAGGTGAGAAAGAAAGAGGTTAAAGGAAAGCTCACGATAGAAAAGAGGCCCTGACTCCTCATGACCACATTTAGGTTAGTGATAACTCAAGCAACTGCAACAGCCAGCAGGATCTCCAAGCACCACAAGAGACTCTTTGTCGGTGATTTGATTCTATCATACTGGCTGTAATAGTCCTAAATTAAGACTGAAGTAACAAGGCCTACAGCTGACCACTGTTACTTCATCATCATGGCACCTCACTCCCTCCTTTCACATTGCAGCAGTACGTGCCAGTAGTGCTGGGAAACTGCAGAGTGACTGTCCGTGTGTCCTTACAAGGAGGCCACAAAGGATGCTTATTTAACACATTCACGTAACTGCTTTTGGCCTCATGCCATATGAACTGTCCTTTCAAGAGTTTTAATTCTACAGACCCTTGATTATCTTCAAGGGGAAAAAATAATTTAAATGCCATTCTTTCGTTCACAGCCAAATGCTTCTCATATAATCTAAAAAGCATCTTGCAGCTCCTTCACAGCCCTGCCCCTTCCTCCTCCCCTCTTACATCTGCTGCTATAAAAACCAACCTGTTCCATATTTCTAAAAATTGAAAGCTAGATTTCTGAATCACTTCACCTTTAGTTGCCACTCAGATCATTAATCTTTATATTATAAAGAGAGGTTCAGTTGGCTCTAAGCAACTGCTATTTTAGTGTCTGACAGGCACAGGCTTCCTTCTAAGTCTGGGGACTTATTTACATTCCTTATTTACATTCCTGTATCCTGGCCCACTATTGAAGATTTCTCTAGCTTTCATTCAGACAAAATTCCCACTGAGATTTTAAAGGCCCCCCTCAAACAAATCCTTATTATCTCTCTCCTGTGTGGAACTCAGGATAATGAAACCTGAATCCGAGATGTTTGTACCGGTCCCTCGCTTGTGCCATTCTGCTACAGCTCCAATCAAGTGAAAATTTACCCTGATTGCTATAAGAAGAAAAGGATGCTGCAAGAGTCTTCTCATAACACTGTCTTTTTTTGCAATGTTCTGCATTTCCTCAGTCCAAAGTAATCCAAATTTGCTTCCTGGCATTCTTCAAACCAGAGGCTTTCCAGGTATCACTGCCACGAGAATTCAATTTGACATGAGGGGTTAGACTCTCCTGCCCCTAATCAATGTCCTTCTTTGGATAACAAGATGGAAATGACAGCCATGGCCAGCAAATGAGATACAGAAGGTGCCCAGCTCCTTAGCTCCCAAGGGCAGCACCTCTGCAATGGCAGCAAGAGAAGTGGCAGAACTGGCCTCACAGACCCACAATCTTTGGCCCCAGTACCCCACACGGCTCACCTTGGCGAAGCTGCTCTGGCACACAGCATGTCCACAGACAAAGCCTGGCAGCTCCAAGAGGTCCTCTGAGAGCAGCTGGTCTTCTAAGCAAGTAGAAGTACTACTCTACCACCAGAGTAGTGCAAATCAGCGACGAAAGGTGCAATATGGGGGCAGATTGCCCCTATCAAGCAGTAATTTAGGAAAAGGCACCATCACATAAAGGCACCATGTTCTTCTCCTGAAGCAGTGCTCTCTGCACTTCTGTGGCACTGGGTAACAGGTCCATCCTGATGGACCTGCCTCTCTGAGAGACACAAGCCATCCTGTCCCACTAGCAAGGCACTTGTTCTGGCAACCCCTTGCCAGGATGATTTGATTTCTGTGCATAGGGTCCACAAGTTTAACAAAAAGTGTTTACATGTGTTGTAAATGAGTGTTTTACATCACTCAAAGGATCACTGGCAAAGGTATTCACAAAAGCAGCTTTAATAATTAAGTGAAACCATAACAAAGTTTGTTGGCAAGGTTCACTACTGCTTACCAAATAGTTCAGGCACACAGAGCAAAATAAGATTAAGATCTAAAATCAATGAATCTAAAAGTAAAATCAGCCTAAAATGATCTATGTAGAGGCTAAGTATGGAAAAAAGGGTAAGCATAGGAAGTGGTAATGATAAAAAGGAATAAGGGAGACCCTACTGTTGAGTTACAAGGTTCAGAGTGCAAAACTCAGCCCCAGACTTGACGAATAGTTTAGGCCTAAAGGTTTTAAAGGCACTTAAACTTAACAGCACTTAATCAATAAACAATTTAACAAAGGATTCTATAGAATTTAAAATAAACACACCAGTAACTCACTTAAAGCCCTAACTTACTTAAGAATCTAACTTAAGAATCTAAGAGAACATAATTCATAGCATATTTGTTATAGCTTATTCACACTTGCACGCACACAGGCCTAAAGAAGAATGTACAAGGTATATAGCGGAGATGATACACAGCCCAAGGAGTGGGATGGGGGAGGGATACACCACCACAACATGCATCTCAAGAGAAGAGAGCAGTGGAGACATCTATTTCTTCAGAACCAAAACCAAGTCAGAGTTCCTCACATCTTACCTTGGAGTACCAGCTTGAAAGTCCTTAACTATCCCACAGATATAACATTTGAATGTCATTTAGTGCTAGGCAGCAGGGCTCATTTTCCTATTCAGTGGTTCTGTCATTTTGTAAAATGTGTACAATATGCAACATCACTTACTACCAAAAACAAAGAGTGCAAGAAGATTAAAATTTTGACAGAGGCGTATTAGCTTTGCTTGGCAAAAGAAAAAACTTCATATGTTTGTGAATCATTCCTGAGATAATCATATTCCCTTTAAATACCATAAAGAAAACAATTTTCATGTTTTTTTCTGGAAAGCATAATGAATATTAATACAAGACAAAGGCAATTTGTCCATTTGGGGGATTAATGAGGGATTAATGGGGATTAATCTTCCTTCAAAAGATTTTGTAAAAACAGCATATAGATTTTGAAAAGCTAAAATCACTATTAATCTGAGGCAGATTTTTGTGTGAACATTTGTACCATAAATCTGGTAGATATCACACTCAGTTTTAAAAATAAAGCCCAACTGGTAGCTATTTGAGTCAATTTGTACTCACCCCTCTTATGTGAGAAAGGTGTACAGTTTTGGAGCTCATTGCAGCAAATTGCCAATGAATGCTTCGAGGAACTTTAAAGGTTTAAAAAATTCTTTTGAGGGAAGGAGGAAGGAAGAGTAGAAGGAACATCTCAATTTGTAGTTAAAGTGTCTTTTTTTAACAGTAGGTAAGAGTCTGAGTCACGTGTATGGAATGGATACTGTTTGAATAAAGACAGAGCCTTTCAGCTTCTGATATACTCCATCAGCTACCTACAGCACAACTCAAGCATAATGCAAAACCCCAGTGTCTTATATGACTAGAGAATGTATCATTTAATTTGTGTTGCGGTTTTCTGACATCAACAGACAGTATAATGATATATTTTTCAGCTTCACAGAGGTATACAAAGAGATAAAATATTTTTTAAGGATGGGCAGAGAGTGTTTCTCTGTGTTTACAGCTATCTTTAATAACAGTTGCTGAAGAGATCTATACAACAGGACAAAACATGCAAAGGAAATTTGCAGATCAGGAATTATTCCTATCACTTACCAGAAAACTGCAGGGAAAGCTTGCAGGGAAATGGTCTGACAGTGGTAGTAAAGACCCTAGTCAGGATGCAAGAGCATCACAGTTACATACAACAAAAACAGATTGATGCTTAAGATATGGTTTATACACTTAATGCCATTAAAAATGTCAAACTCGATCTGAGAAGAGTTGAAAACAAAGCTATGGATGCTTCCCTAGTAACACCAGAATATAGGTTTCTTCCCATGTCAGTCAGGTTTAATACAAAAATACATCCTGTATCTTGCTGGTGGGAATCACTTTTCCCATTGCTAACGTAGAGAAAGTAAAATAAAACCCACAAGTACTCGTTTATTGAGATATTTGGCAAAAACCCCCACCCAAATTAAAACAAGAAACTCTTATTTCCTTCTTATTTCCTTCTTATCATGGATAATAATTTCTGAGAAAAAATTATGTAGGGGAAAAATTTCATTCTGGATATGGAAAGATTTCTAAACCATTCAACTTCAGCAACTACACAGCAAAGGAGGAAACAGGGAACATGGCTGATTTTCTGGCAACTGCAATCAAATACCACAACAAAAATAACGTCTCATATAACAAAATCCAAATCACAGACTAGAATTTATTATAGAGCTCAAAATGCAAAGGAAGAGGTTGAAATAAAAACTTCGCTTTCTCTTTTTGAAAATAGTATAATCTAACATTCTGTCAAAAACACATTGAGCAAGTCTGAACCACTTTGAACTTGTTCAGCATAGGGTATATTGATCAACAGAGCCCAGAATAGAGAAACAAAACCCAGCTAAAAGGAAATTAATTTAATCAATTGAAAAGGCCTAGGAACTAGCAAGAAAAGACTGCAGATGATCCAGACAATAGTATAGTCTTGTGAAAGTCTCATCATTTTTTTTGGGGGGGGGAAGTGTAGGGAAGAAGAATTGACACATAACAAGCCATTTTCTCTGCTGCCCTAATTGTAATGTTTAACTTGCTAACTAGAATTTTACAAATCCAAATGATTATGCTGGAGAAAATACTGTGCAGAGAATCAGGATTTCCTTTAATTATAGGAGTTTCAAAATGATAAGAGAAAGCTTGGAAAAAAGGTGCAAGCTAAAAAAAATCAGTTTAACATGACCCAGAAGTGTCAATGAGAAATCTGAGATACTGAGAAAGAAACAACTAATGTTTCAAAGGATAAATGTGGTTAAAGCTTCAGTGATTATTAGCTTTTGGAACTATGATTCTGTACTGTTCTCAGGGAAAAATAAAAATCTTATCTCTAAGAGTCTAGATAAAAAAAAAGTTATTGCAAACCAAGTGGTTTAAGTGCCCTTTGGAAATGTTAAAGATTGAAGTCAGAGACATGGAGCACTGCTACACAGGAGTAATAAGCTGATGTCATTATCTCAGATCAAATAATGAAAATCTATTCAAGGAGTTATGCTGCTAGAACAGGAGGTTGTGACAATATAATCCATTTAGCTTCACAGAACGCCAGCTTTGTTTTGATTTAAGCTCAAGAACTGGAATAAGCCTGTTTCAAAAATAGAAGCACTAGCATCAAGGTTTGATTAGAAAAAGTCTTCTCCTCTGTGCCATGAGAGGCCGTCGGGTATGCCTCACTTTTGCTCAGACAGAGCGAAACCGAGGCCCTTCTTTTTGGAGAGCTGAGCTCTGTCATCCTGTGACTCTTGCTTGTGTCAGGAAGAAATTCTGTATTTAAAGGGAGAGCCTGGCCCCTTCTGTGGATATTGCTGCAGTGGAGAGGCAGGCTTCTCCAAGAGGCAACTTCTGACATGAGACCCAGAATTTACTTCTTTGGCTACGTATTGTGGATATAGTTCATTTCTACATATTTAGCAGGGAGCACAGTGGTACTTATGCTGTAGTGCAGATCATAAAGTGGCCACACAAACAGGGGAGGTTAATTCCAGCACGGCTCAGGAGCAGTCATCATGATAATAATTTATATTAACAGTGCAGCTATACTACAAGGCAGATTGAGTTACCCACACAGGTTGTTAACAGGTTTTGATGAAAGGGATAAACATTTGTACATGCCTACATGAACATCAAAACCACAAAGTCCATAAGAAGGGTTAGCAGAACTTTTTCCTGGTATAAATAAATATATGTGATCGTGTCATTAAAGCCTGTTTCATAACACAGTCCTATGAAACATAGGACCTCTACATGCCTCATTTTCTGTGTATCCAGATAGACATCATAGGGTTGGATCTACAGGTGTATTTGAATGTTGCAGATGTGGTTGAAATCAGTGAAAGCTAAACCTAGAGAGCTACACAATTATAATCATGCTTAAAGTTTTGATATCTCATAGGAGACATAATAGAAGAATAGGCACATTTTACTTTAGTATACCACTATCTTCTATTTCAGTTTGCAAAAATATTCAAAATCCTTTATTCATGATTCTCTTCCCTACATCAGATTTCTTTCACCAACATGCCTCACTAGCTCCATGTGTAAACTACACTTTCTTAGCTATTCTTGGCTTGTCTGTGTCCTTAATTCTTTATCTCCAGCCAATCACTCCCTATCTGCTTCTTTATTTTCAGTTAATCTTTTCAACTTCAATTAAATTCTGTTTCACTTCCTTCAACATCCAGCTTTCAATAGAATCTTTGTCCCCATCTTTCCCAGCTTTTGCACCAGGTATTCTTCCTCCTTCCCTTTCACCAGATGTGGGCACAGATGTTACGGAAGATGAGAAAAAGATAGGCAGCTTCCCTGCTTTAATGTCCATGTTTATCCTGGTTCAGAACAGTTATTGAGATCAAGTTCATATTATTTCTGTAGCACGAGCCTGACTGTGTTCAATCATGACGGAATATTTCGGCATGTTAGCCAGTAAAACTGAAGTCTCTCTTGAGCATGCACAAACTTCAATTACTTTAAGATTGTGCCTTGGCTAAATTTCTGCAGTATTTCAGGCACTGAAAAACACACATTCTGATCAAAAAGGCACTGCTACCAAATTTTAAACCACTGTTCAAGAGCTTAGAGGCACTATCAATATTTTGCAAGTTTACCAGAAATCTTTTTTAATTTAGGTTTGTTCTTAGGAGTGTTTCGTTTCCTGAGATTGACTCTAATAACTAGAATTTAACATTCAGCCAAAGTCTAATCTTATCTTCTAATTACAAACAGTTGAAAGCTTGATTAACTTTCAGAAGAGTCAGTGAACCAGTTCTGCCCATAAAGATTTCTAGCCAAAGAATTCTAGTTTTTAAGCAGATATTGTTTAGGCTACAGTATATTAGATTAAAAGCTATATTGTTCCACTAGCATTTTTCTACCTTAAAATGGCATATAAATAACCAGAATTTTTCTTCAAAATAAATGCCTATGTAAAACTTCTGGTTTTCATAATGTTTCTGCCACAGCACTGCAATTACAGTCAAGTTAAGTCAGCTCAAAGATTCCAGACCATTAGGACTGAGAAAAGTACATAGTGCAATTTATTCTCTAATGATACTGTGTTAAGGCAAACCTATCACTTGCTGCTAGTGTTGAAATACATGGCCTTAAATTAATAAGGAAGCCTAAGTTAATTAAACACTAGAGTGTCAAGGTTTTAATGACCCGTCTAGTGGGAAGCAGTGAATAACTGAAACCTTTAAACAGCTGATTAGAATAACATTTATATACCAGTGATATTGTTTTAATTTAGTAGCTGAAGAGATACTACTACATGGAAATGTAAGAATTCAGAGCAATGGTTCTTTTACTTTGCTAGGCAGAAAAGAATATATTGCACATATTGGGTTTATAAACAACTGTGTATAAATTCATATTTGCAGAAAATTCCACAGGTACAGTCAGGTTACAGCACCAGCTACCTCCCCTCAATTCTGAGCCGAGGGAAAGCAGCAGTGGATTAGACATCATGGAGCACACCAGCTGCAAACAGTAAAATCCAGACTCTTCATCCAGTCTGTAAGAAGGGCTGACACCTCTTCTCACCTAGCTAAAATGGTTGCACATCCAAGAACAGTTGGATGGAACAGTTAGCTCATCACGAATGCCTGCAGGACAGCTTCTTCTTACAGCCTGATCCACCCGTTGCATCTCCATCTTCCATTCTGTCATATCCCTTACCTCTTTACTGAGGATGGGATATAGAGCAGGCATTCCTTTCCCTCCAGCATCCTGTTCATGGTACAGCTCTCCTGTTGCCTAGCTGAACAAATTAGTACTCTTCCTGTCAAACATGCACTCTTGAGGACAAGTTGATAGCACTAGGGATAGCACTGTTTTCAGTCTGAGGCACTTAATGTGTTTGTTTAGGGAAAACAGAATACTCAACTAACAATGCAGTTACCCTGGAAATATTCCAATTCAGTTTAAATTAAAAACATCAGTTCTACTAAGAGAGCCAGCATCCCTAGAGAAAGGAAGAACAACTGTGCCCTTCCTTTGCAGCTCTGGTAGGGTGTGGGACACTTTGGTGATAGAGGGAGATGAACCCACATCTCCTGACTACTCTCCTGACTACCATATTTCTCTAAGTAAAATGAAAATCAGCATTTATTTGGGGGTATGTCTGCAATCCTTCTTTCTGGTCTTTTTCCACTTCTAAAAAACATTTACTGGCTTTTGTAATCAGAAACAGAAACCCAAATCTTTTGTTCCCCTAGTGAAAGCCCAAATCACTAGGCTAGAGACTCATTTTCACTTCCTTAAGAAAACCTCTGCACTACACTTTGCAACTGTAGAGCTGTCAATCCACCTCAGAGCTGTGATACAGTTAACCCTCAGCGTACCTACCTCAAAAGGTGTGACTGATTCTAAACCTAGAGTACATGAGAAGAATAGGAAAGATCAAAGGCAACCATATTCTGAAAAATGCTAGTATGGTTGTTAGGGAACCTCTCTGAGAGAAGCCTGGACAGCTCAGGTAAGAAGAAGGACTTGCCTTGAGCTCCCTCAAGTCTTAAAACCTAGGGCAGCTAATAGGGAAAAGGTTTGATAGAGCACTTCCTCTTTTAGCACTTCTAAAAATCTCTTCCTCCATTTCCACTTCTGTGTGCCTGTAAACAAATCATTTCAACAAAACACTTGCATTAAATAAAAAACCCACTAGTTTACTCTTAATTTTGTAAGTTTTTTCAACCAGCCTAAGAGGCCTTGGTGTTTTGAATTGGTACCTATACCAACCTACCAGCAACCTGCATAACCACTAGTGCCTCGTTGGGGCAAACACGGGAGAAGTCTTAAGTAGCATCAATAAAGGCCAAGTTCAGATTTACAGGTGTGCAATAAAACTTTGTTCTGAGCCTCTCAGTCAGTGAAAGGAAGTTAAATCTGGTGTTTAATGAGTTGATTTTCGTTATTTGCAAACACGAATCAATTGCCTTCACAGTATCTTATTAAAGGAAGACATAGCCTCACACCGCAGATTAGTAGGGGAATGCTGTTCTACAGTGTAACCAGTGCTAATTACAGACCTTACCTCTGTGAAGGCCAGCTGCTTGTTTTTAATCTTGGGTAAAGTGTACTTCATGGCTGAGGGCTGTCAGGTCTTGCCTGTCAACGAAGCTTAACTACGGCTGCCACCGACCTTGCGGTGATCTGCCTTCATGCTGCTAGCTGCCAGGTCTCTTCTTGACTGCTTCTGTTTCCTGCACTAGCTGCTCCCAGGAGATGATCCTTCTCACTTGAGAAAATAACAGGCACTCACTGCTTCGGCTCTGAGCCACGCACAGCAAACATATCACTGATGGAGTCCCCCAGCACAGAGCTCTGAATAGATGTCTCTTTGCAAGGCTCCTGTGGTGTGTAAATGTCTCCGACCCTTCTTGTTTCCTACTGCAGGACTAAACGTTTGGATTTCAACAGCTTCTGATCTTTGGTTTAACTTGCAGCTGACCATTCTGCCCAGGCACAATAAGGCACTAATTAGTTATACTAGAACGTCAACTTCATTAGAACGATAGGTTTTGGCCACTTGAAATGCTTTCTTTTCTCTTTAAAAAGGAAGGTCTCTCAAACCTTGCCAAAAAAAACCCCCAAAACTGGAATTCAGGCCTATACAATGATTCTTTTCATTTATATCCCCTTTCCCCTCTGTAGTTTTAGAAGGAAGAGGTTTGGAGGAGGTAAAGGAAAGAAAGAGTCTGGTTTTGCTGTAGGCTATAGCCACTGGCGTTATCCATGGAAGGCCTTTCCCATGAAAGTTAAAACCTGAAGTTTATACAGTTATATCACTGCATAAAATATTTCCAGACAGTATTTTTTGAATTAGTAAGGATAGGAGATCAAAACGTACCCCTACGATGTGATTTTAGCATCTTCAATGATTGCATATCTAAGAACTGTAGACCAATATCACAAATCAACACTGCCTTTGTCCAGTACAACTAAGGCCCAGTTAAGTTAAAGAAATGCCTTTAAGGAGAGCATTAAATATAAGCCATTTGCGGTAGTGACAGAAAGCCCAACACAGAAAGAGTCTGTCTTTTCAGCACAATTTTTGTTGTTTATGTAAGGATGTTTTTCCATTGTCAGAATAGGTTCTAATAGAAAAATTCCTTCCTAAGCCTCTCAGCTTCTGATAGTCACTATAGCAAAGAGAGACCACAAATGCTATTCCGTGTCAATCCATGCAAAGCAGAAATAGTTCTACCTTAGTGTGTACGAAGTCACTTTTTATCCTCAGAACAAAAAACAGCTTTCATTTTATCTCTTGGTCAACAACATTTTGCCCACAAGACAGCACTGCAAGTATCTTAGTTTCAACCTTGAGTTCGATATCAGAGCAGCTAGATCCACTTTTATTCTGTGTAAAGTACTACTTGTACCTTCTGATTTTAAGGGTTACGTCAAAGCTCATATTCCCATGAACTTATTTAATTTGCAAAAGTAAAGCATGACAATTTCGAGATGCAAGTGAAGAGCATGAAGAGCTTTTGGCAAAAGCTTGCCATAAACTGGCAAAACCAGCCCCTGGCTAAATAATCTATCACCAGTTCTTCCCATGTTATCATTTAATGTATACAATCCAAACATAACATTTCAGTTTAGGTTACTCTGATGTTTAAAATTAATACTTTAGCAAACAAGACCCTACTCTCAAATTCTTTCTGTACTAGCCAGCAAGAAAATCCCATGAACTGTAGGGACAGAAGATGCAAGAAATTTTCTTTTCCTTCCATCTCCACAGTTGCTTCCTATACTATTGCTAGTCATATTAAGAAGGAAGACATGTAGTAAAAATACAAGCAGTCTTGACATGCATGTATATACCGTGTATGCAGACCTATTCCCCTGTTTTTTGATTGGTAAAGCTCCAATTCAGCCAAGTAAGATTTTTAAATGCTGTACTAATTCCAATGAATTCCAATTCAGAAGTCAAATTCATTATACCGCTGTTTCTTATTTCCTCCTGTTGCTGCATAGACATCAGTCTCATGTCAGATTCCCTATCAGCATTTGTACAAGCAGCTCAGTGGGTATAAGAATTAGCCATGTCTGAAGCTAAGTGTCAGTAATCTGTTTTTCAGTATATAGACACTCTTGCTCATCAGTTTCAAGCATATTCCCAAACACACTGAAAATTTCTTCTGATTAAATAGTGAAAGAGAGACAAGTTGTGTATTTGAAAGTAATTTTAAACGTGGCAGGCTCCTTTCTTTTCTTCCAAAGTCATAAAACAAAGGAGTTTTACTATATTGCTGGTACTTCATTGTCATACAAGAAGCCATATGTAGGCCTTTTATTCTGCACCTTTATTCTGCCTTGTGTTTCAGAATAAAAAGACAGGATTGTGCAATTCTAGGGATACTCAAACCATCTTACAGCAGCTTGCTGGCAGATCTGACATTGATAATCCTCTTCATTGCTGAATAGCATTTTGGAGCAACAAATTACAAAAAATTACCAAATTACCAAATTACTGTATAAACATGAGCCAGGGATCTTGTGCCATCTGTAAAAGAGAATTAGTAATGATCACATGGACAGAAAGTTGACAGGTAAGGCCTTTTGTCTTAGCTTAATAGGAATGAACAATCAAAATATCCCACATCTTAGGAGGAAAAAATCTTTGAGTTCTGAGTAGTAAACTTCAGTCCAAACCTATGTCTTAGATTATGAATAATAGCATTCAATAAAACATATGTGTCTATAATAAAGAATTAGTGACTGAGTGTAAATCTCCAGTGATTATACTATTCATTATATTCAGTCAACATGCTTGAGAGTCACTGGATGACACCAGCTGACTGACAGAGGTGCTTTGCAGTATGAAGCCTTAGCATGTTTTAGTAATTATGTAGTGAAGTTTTGTCTGATACATTTTGCTCTGAGAATGCATTTGCACTCTTCTACAGAATATATTATTATCAAGTACCATACTGCCCAGGTACAAGGCTGAATAAGTGGCCAACTATTCAAAACAGTGCATTGTCTTTGAATTGGTAGGAATGTTTCTTTCCAATCTGACCTCTTTAAAAAAAGAAATTAAAAAACAAAAAGCTCTGAAAATTGGCCATTTCAGATGATGGTACAGCATTTTTAGCCCCTGCTATTCCTGTTTTCTAATTTTAAAATAGAATCTGTTTGGGTGCATCATACCAATCATTTGTGCAGTGTAGAGGTCTATACACTGCAGCAGAATAACAGACTTGTGCATCTCCTCTGTAGTTCCTGGGCTTTCTACTATCCATGGGATGGTTTTGTGCTTGTAAGGTAATTACACACTTGGAAACAGACAGCCAACGTACCAAAGACGGACCAGCTTTCCCAGGCTCACACACTAAGTAGTGGAAAGTTCATATCAATTCAAAAGGTCATCTTATCCACCAAGCCACCTTTAATTTACACAGTTGTATCCTTTATTTCCATCTCACCCTCTCTTCCTTCTCCATTCTGTCTTCTAAATCTTGGAAGGGCTTCTCATTTAACCACCGTGGGAAACACCTTTTCCCTCTTTTAAATCCCTTCGAGGCTTATCTTGTTGCCAAAACATCACCACAACTGTGAGCTTTTATTTAGGCCGATAATGAGCCTTAATTTTTCCCGGAATCACAAAAGACTTTCTGCAAGAACACTGAAAATAATGTAAGTAACCATAAAGAGACATGCTATCTGGAGACTTGTCTTTGCTGGCAACAACATAATGTGAGCTTTTGATCATCTGCAGGGCTTTTATTCACAGATCAGTCTGGCTTCATGTCAGCAATAATGGAATTGATGTTATTTTCTATTTTCCAATAATACTTTTATGGCATTACGTTGTTTTTTATTTTCAGATAGTACTTGCAATGATAAGACATAAATCAAGCCAAAGCTGGGAGAGGACTTGATTGAAAGACAATTTCTCTTGCAGTGAGTAAGTGACCTTTCTTAAAAGTTCAGAAGCTGTGCTGGAAAACCATTCATTCCTTTATCAAATAACAAATAAGTACATTCAACTTTGACTTGTTGCCAGCACCTCTGTTTCTTTCACTCAATTTCAGTATAATGCATGAGCTACCTATATTAATTGATTAGAACAGTTCTCTAAAAGTGATCCAAAATCAAACCCCGTATTTTGATATCAGGATCTGATTATGAAAAGCTTCTATATCTGAATCTTGTCAACTTCCCTCTGCACCTCTGTTTATTGGTCACTAGCAGTAAAAGAGACTGAAACAAACAGGAGTTTCCACCCTAGGTGAAACTGCTCTTCCACATGAAGCAGACACATGCAAACTCTACAGTTTACCCTTCTCTGTCAACTTCTTGAAACCCTTACAGGATTTGGATCTTTCAGGAAGTAAGGCAAAACAGGAAATATGTATCTGAGCTAAATAAAGGCAGCCTTAGAAGCAGGATAGGCAGAATTCCATTGTTCCCTTCCCTTTGCTTTATCCTTTCTGTTCATTTATCATGCACGAGTACCTTGATCATCTCTTTCTTTAATAAAAGATAAGTCACTAGTTCCATGTCTCAAGGGTACATACCATGAATAATGTTTGACACTTTCACTAATGACCTCAATGATTTTACCGAGTGCACCCTCAGAAAGTCTGTAGATGAGATAAAACTGGGAGAGGTATTTGATACACCAGATGGTTGTGCTCCCATTTAAGGAGACCTTGACAGGCTAGAGAAATGAACAGAGAGGAATGAAGTTCAACACAAGAAAACGCAAAGAGATTCCTGAACCTATGGAGGAGTAACCCATGCTCTGATAGAGGCTGGGTGCCAACAAGCTGGAAAGCAGATTTTCAGGGAAAGACCTGAGGTTCCTGGTAGAGAAGAAATTGAACGTGAGCCAGCAATGTGCTTCGATGACAAGGAAAGTCAATAGCATCCTCAGCTGCTTTAGGATGAGTATTGCCAGCAGATCAATAGAAGTGATTCGTCCCCTCTACTCAGCCCCAGTGAGACAAAACTGGGGTAACTGAGTTCAGTGATGGATGTTGAAAGCATCAATTAGATGAGAAAAATTTGGAGTACCTGCCAAGTGAAGACAGGCTGGGTCAGCTGGGGTTATTTGCCCCTGGGAACCGGCTCAGGGTGGAGACCTTATTCACGTGCATAAAAACAGATGGAGAGGAGTAAAGAAGATAGAGCCAGACTCTTCTCAGTGGTACAGTGACAGAATGAGAGGCTGTGGGCACAGACTGAAAAAAAAAAAAGGAAAGTTCTTTTAAACATAAAGAAAATCTTTCTATGGTGAGAGTGGCTGAACACTGGAAAAACTTGTCGCTGACAAGATGTCAGGACATAGACTGAGCTCTACAGAGGCTTCGTACCATTTTAAGCATTTCAGGGTTTTTAAAGAAATATGAGGCCCCCCCTTAGAATAACTAATTCATTGATGTCAAGGTTTCATCCTGCTATGTCTAATACACCCAGCTAAATTAGAGTATTTTCTACTGTATTTTTTCTTACACCCCTTGGTGCAATGATTGATTGATTGATTGATTGATTATTTTGTAAACTTTAAACAGATTATGTCTTTTCTGACAATGTTATCAAAGACTTGGAAAAATTTGCGTTTTTTGTTACAAATTAAAGTTTCTTTTCCATTTTAAAAATTCTGTAAAAATAAATTGCTGAATAGAGAAAACTTAGAGCAATAACCACTGCATGCTTTAAAAAGAAGAATCCAACTATTTTCAGGTGACTTATGAAAAATTACTTTAGGCATGGTGATACTGGAGGTTTTCAAGATGTGATTGGACAGGGTGCTAGGTAATCTCATCTAGGCTTCCCTCGACATGAAAGGTTGGACCAGATGAGGTTTTCAGTTCCTTTCCAGTCTGGGCTGTTTGATTCTATGATACCACTTCCTCCTTCATCTTTCAAAGGCAGAAGCTGTTCCAGTAAACATTCTTTCCATTTCAATCCCCGAAACAATATTTTTGAAGTGAAAGTGAGAATCTCAGAAGAGCTCAAAATACAATGTTCACTGGTGCCAAAAGATTGTAACAAAGGAGGATTTCCAGCTGAAACCAGTTTTAATTAGCATAGTTGATGCCATGTTTTTGAAATGGCCAAAATTCTTGAATGGCCACTGCAATGACTATAAATATACACTGAACACCAAATTTGGTCCCTAATCTTTGTAAGTTACTATGCAAGAAAAGGTATTCTTTCTGGGCTATTCACTTTGATATGTAAGGATTAGTAAAAGATTGAGTACAGAGTAGCTCAGAGCATACATTCTAGAGTGCCTTAACTCTTAAACTACACTGTATATAAAATAATGCATTTTCCCATTCAATAATTCAAGAAATCATTCCTGAAAATTCCGTTAAAAATACTTGATAAACATTAGAGCAATTTTTTTTTTTTTAAATTTAGTATTCAGACTAAGTTTTGAGAGATTAACTTACCACCAGTAGTGATAAACTCTTGAATCCTAGTGCAAGCCTATTCCCAGGCATGGATTATATTTATATGTGATGACACAATATTCAAGCTTAGATATCTAAAGTTAGAATTCCAAATCTATGCACTAAGGAATAAAAGAACAGCATGCTGATTTTAGATTGTACTTGTTCTAAGCAATAAGCAGAACAGATGAGTGTAAAAATACAGGTGGGGAGGTGGGGAAAAGAGCAAAAGAAATCACAAAAAAATGAACTTAGTTCTATTTCTGGGAAATCAGCCTCATAGAATAGATGAATCCTGGCTAGGTAAAAGAAGCAGCTACCCAGGAAGAGTTTCTGCATTGAACTCATGAAAAAAAAATTGTTGAACTATTATGTTGCATTGAAGCTAAGTGAAACTAGGTAGGTAAAAATAAAAGAGAAACAGCCCCAAGCCACAATTTGATTGTGACTCTGGGGTGGATGAAGAGCTCACTGGATTATTCAAGATTCAGACACAACAGAAACAGGTGCAACAGCATAGTTCAGTGAGCTAAAAGAGTGCTAATACTAGGGCTGTTATCTTAGCTGAGTTTAAACAGCCGAAAATTAGAGAAGAAATAGAAATGTAACAGAATTGAGCTCCTGCAGCTTTTTGATAAACAATTATTAGAAGTGTAACTACCCTGGTAGACCAGACCCAGGTTAGTGAACAGTATGAAGAAACATTCCTAGGCAATGAAACACAGTTGTCTACGTCATAATAATGACATTATAGCCTGACACA
The DNA here is from genome assembly GCA_013396775.1 of Cephalopterus ornatus. NCBI lineage: Eukaryota > Metazoa > Chordata > Aves > Passeriformes > Cotingidae > Cephalopterus > Cephalopterus ornatus. Next base: position 30,965 of record VZRE01012165.1, read on the forward strand.
GCTTTGACTCAAGATAACTAGCCCTTTCCTAAATCCTGAGCACAGTCTAAGAATCAACATGGTCAAGGGAACATTCCAAGTTATAATCGACTAATAATTTTTCTATTTTGAAGACTGAGATGAACAGTATGGACAAAGTTGTTTTGTGCCAGTCAGCCTCAGTGCCAGAGATGGTAATTTACTGGTATAGAGAAATAGTCTGTCCAACCTGCAAAAGTAGAGTCTGCAGATATGATCCCAGGAGTAGTTTTGCTCATCACTTTAGTGGCACTAGGACCCAAAAACTGTTGAGCTGCAGTGGTCCAAGAAAAATTTCAAAACAAAATTTGCTTTCGTTATGTAAGAGAAATAGAAGTTATTTTATGAAAACACTAATGTATAATGCACCTTTACTATGTGCTGGAAAAATGACGCTGTGATTAGTCCAGAGAACTAGGTATTTCAAAATAGAACTATTAATAGCAAAAATGCAGTTATTAAACCATGTTTAACATGGAAGAGAAAAAGCTTGGCCTCAAAAGTGCTCCCTGAGGAATAGAACACTTTGCCTCATAAAGAGGTGTGATGAGCACAGAAGTGGAGGCTACATTGCACTGTGCTGCCAGCCAGATGTTTTGTCTGAGAAGCTCCTGGGTAAGCCATCTTAGGCAGGGCAATGGGGCAGGCATAAATGGCAAAAGACATGGTGTGTGGCCAGTTGCTAACTCCTGTAAGCCTTTCACAGATAAAGCTACACCTCTTATTTCTTTGAAACGAGGTGCATATTTAAACCACGCTGAGCACTGTGATGACATTCAAGTAATTAATGGGAATCCACGCCATTTTATAAACTGTAATACACCTCTTCTTTTACACAGAGATAATTTCATCCATCACTGACAGTAGGCACCTCAGGGAAGTCTGTGGGAACTCTGCTACACAGCACAGCACTATATAAGAAGTTGTGGTTAAGCAGCAGACAAAAGTAATCTCTTAGCCTGAAATTAAAGAGAAAGCCTTATGAACAGAAAATTAAATTTTCATAGTTGCAGTTTATCAGTAGATCAAGTCTTAACAATTTTTGGTCAGAGAAAAACAGGAACCTGTCTTCCTGACATCACCTATTACATGTATGAAATATAGTACTTTGTGTTGATAAATAGTACTTTAGCTTTTATAACTAGTGTATTTCTGTCTTTATTTTCACCTACATAAAAATTCATTAACTAGCTATCCTGTATTCTTGTCAAATTCTGGTTCTGCTGGTTCTGCATTTATTTATCGTGCATTTGACAGGTAACTGTAAATACATTATTACCACAATCCAATCCTAGCAAATATTATGGAGCATTTGGGAAAATATTTCATCTCCTTGTTTGCAGCAATTGACTTGATAAAGTACCTCATATGCAGCCCTTGTATTTTATTATAAAGTTATTAGCATGATTGGTTACTAGGATATAGGATCTGAACATCTTCAGTTGGAGAAAATATGAGACAGGAAGGAAGGTACTTCGCCTTCCTCCAGAGCAGCCTAATTTGATGTGGTACAAGATTCTATGTGAGATATATATTCCTTTCATGTGGAATATATAATTTTCCAAAAAGTTTCCTGTGGGAGCTATGTCTTTGAATAGCTCTTCATGGACCTGCTGCAGCTGAGTCTGTGTCACTCAAAGGCTTGTGGAGAATAACTCAGATCTGCAGACTTCAGGCATTCAGCAAATTTTTGCTTGTTTCTTCTCTCTGAACACATATCAAACCGGAGTATTTTTGACATCTGGAAAATATGGTAATAGATTTTATCAGAAAAGTACTGGCCAACAAAGGAGTGAGATAAAGGGATCTGGTATGGGCCCTGTGGCCCAGGAACTCTCTGATAAGCAACCCCTCCTTCAAGGGGATTTCAGGTTGCCAAGGCCAAAGACATTGCTAAAACAAAGAGAGCTACTGTCCCTCAAGAAAACCATTGATGCCTCAGGTCAGCAAACACAATCATGAGTCAACAACCATCTTGTTCTGTGTATTAGTGGGTCTCAAAAAGTTATAGTGCTGGATGCTTGAGAATTACCATATTTATTCCTCCGGGATTTGATTGAATTTTCAGTGGCAGTAACATTGAGCACTTCTGAAAATTATCATCCTCTAATGTCATAAAACTGCCTGAAATACTTAAATTTGCATTCAGATCAGCAAAACAACTTCATCCAAATTGCCCTGAAAACATCAGTATTTCTATATGGTAAGGATGCTAGATTGGATGAGAATTTATCCATTTTCTTAGTTCATTGGCTTCATGAATTCACCCTTCCTGCTTTCCTTCTTCTTTAATACAAAATTACATTCCACATGTGATAATCACTCTAAGCAATTCCTTCTACCTGCCAGATTGTCCCTCTTAGCCTGTCGTATACTATATTATTAAGGCAATTTTTACAATTCTGAAGGTAGTTCATCTATAACAGACAACCATTTCTTTTCATTCTAAGATTTGATACAATGCTAGTATACTTAGCTACCATATATATATATATGTTATGTCTCATATAACATACTTAGAAATTCCTGGGAGCTCTGAAAATGGCTACTCTGAACTTTGTAGACATGCTTGTATTCCTCAGCTTTCTCCTTCTCTCTCTTCAAAATTCAAGAATCACAAAATAATTCTGCAGGCATAAAAGGCCCCAAGTGTGGATATCCCACAAATTCCATGTAAAATATAATTTTATCCAACCTTGTAACAATAACAATAGAAGATTCATTTTACTTTTCCTAGTAGGAATGTGGACAGAGGGTACTAGCTCTCAAAATCCTTGAGCAATACAACATATCAAAGTGCAAATCCAACTTTCCCCATAAATAAACTTTCTCCTCTGAGAAACACTTTGATTCACAATTCTACTGAGCAAAATAAACATGAATACTCAAATACAATCCTTATGATTCACAAGAGGGAAGGTAAGGGAAAGCATCACATGCAGCAAAAGATACAGATAATACAATAATGACAGTTGCTGTTTTGTTGGTCCACTATCTATTCCTGCAATCAATCATCACTATCTGAATATTTTTGCCAGACTGATTGCGAGTTTCTATTCTGTGTCTTTTAATGCAGCCTACCTCATTATAATCCCCTTGACAGCACAGAAGTAAGAGATGATTTGGCAGAGTAAGCTGCCAGAAATAAGAGATATTTTAACAGAAGAAAGCCTCTTTAAACAATATATTTCTTCAGGGAAATTCATCCAGGGCCAGAGCAGTAACAAAGTAATTCTTCAGCAGTTAAGACATGAAATACAGACTGTTGTGCAAAGTGCAACTTTGCCAAAATCCATGTTGTGTTGAAACACAACACTGTCTGGTAGATTTCTGATACAGCATCAGGGCTATCCAGCAGTGTTCTTATGTAACAACCCTAAATGGAATATCTGTCAGTCAAATGGGAATCTGTCCGTTTAATGACAAATTCAGGCTAAATGTCTGAAGCTCCTTGAATTTTTGGGATGATCAACAATGGAAAATTAATCCAAACATTACCATTTGGATGATGAAATTTTGAGCCTACTCGTTTCCAGAAACCTGTTAAAAACTTTTTAAAAGTAGTTCTACGCACCTAGAGGGTATCACCTACATTTTTGAGTTCAATCATTATTTCAGCAGATACTATTATTTTTCCTCAGTAGAATCAAATAGATTCAAGAGTGATTTAGTTTAGTCTGGATCAGCACTTTCCAACACATTAAGTCTTTTGGAGCTGGATCATGTTTCTGAGAGGTCGTGCTGCTTACATCAGGTCCTGAAAATTCTTTAAACTGCAAATTGCAATATGAACAGACCAGCATTTCCAGCTAATGAAAATTCATTTTATGAGTGAGGAATGATACAAATTAATTAAAGTTTGAAATAAGTGTGGGGTGTTTGTTTTGGGGTTTCTTGCTTTTGTATCTTTGCAGTTGAAATATTAGCAGGTATTTTTGGTAATGCACAGCTTCCTCTTCCTATAAATGAAATCCAGGAATCACGTGACTCTATTATCTGTAATCTAAATAAATTGTTGAGTATTAAAACTATAGTATATTTTATAAGACTGAGAAATTAATAAAATGGGCTGATTTACATGATAGATGGCATAAACAGTTGAAAATGTATTTTCCCTGTAAGAATTACCTTAAGAATGCTGATCCTGTGCTGTTGCCATTTGGCCAGTGAGGAATTATGGTGTTCTTTGTTGGCAGAAACTATCCATCAGTCCCTGGAGGAGAGACACTACATTTCAGCAAAGAAAACAGCCCACAGTATTACCACCCTGCAACTGCCATACTACATGGTAGAATGGGCTGTCATGTCCCATTAGCCGTATGTTAATGACACCTGCCTTGAAACATAATTTTCAGTTTTCAGAGTTGATGGATATGCTTGGGTTCTGGACAAGGTTAGGGTTACATGGGGATCTTGGCGAGTGAGAAATATCTATTAGCTCTTCATATTCCCAAACAAAGCAAGTTGTTCAAAGTGAGGCTCCAAAACAACAGCCATATTGTGTCATGGGATGAAACGTGCACCCTAAAGCAATCAATATTTCCTCAGTCATTCGAGGAAGAAAAATTATTTTGGAACTAGTCAATCAACCCCTTCATACCAAGAAGTGACAATATTATATCTAAATCATGAGTAATCTTTCTTACCTGTAGTGCCTTATAACACTCTATACTATTTCATTTCTATTCCTACTTTTGCTAAAGATTAAGAAAGACCAGTTAGAAAAACTGCACAATGGCAGTTCTAAGAAGTAGCTCACATTCTCATCTCTAGAAACAAGACAGATGTTTATTGTTTGGAAAGCCTTTTCTCTCACATTAGGTAGCATGATATAGGGCCATAATTGCCCCTTTGCTACCTTGAAGGGTCTGAGAAAGTGATTCATTTTATAGTGACTCAAATTTAACCAGGTACAGCAAATATACTTAGCAAAAAGCTGTCTAAATAGGGCTTAACAGACATATGGGTTTTTGCAAATCATTTTGGCATTTGGAGTCTGATTTTTCTATTTTGCCTTCCCTACATCTTCTTGAAGCAATTGTAGGAGAAATAACTAGAGAAGCAACATTGACAACATATTGGAAAAATGATGATTACAGATGGTATAAAGAATACTATCCCGTTGAAAATCTGTAAAGACTCAGAGCAACAGACAAAAAGAATGAGATACAAAAATAACTCATGAATTCCAAAAGCATTCTAGCTTAGTAGTTTTATTTCCAGAGTTAATAAAATACACTTGAGTTTTAAAGATAGAGACTGTAACAGGTCATGTTCTTAGCAGTGCTGACCCAAGGTTAAGTATTTTCTGCTCCAAGTTATATTGAAGTCAATATCTTCAACAGGGTGGTATTATATCCCCTACTTTTAATAATGTTCTTAGCTTGACACCATCAAATTATTATATTTTTCTTTTGACAAAAATAAAGTTTGTACTCCTCAAAAGTCATTATATATGACATTGGCATTGGCTTTTTTTTTTTTTTTTTTTTTTTTTTTTTTTAATAATAGAAGAGGGGAAGTTTACTGGAACACAGAGCATATCCTACAAGTGTCCAGAATTTCAATCTCCCAGCAAAAGAGTGGACTCTTCAGAAACACTCTCATTAACAACATCAATTTTCTGTGTATGCCATGGTTTCCGTAGAGGTGTTTAGATGCTGACACAAATCTGAAATGAATGAAGACTGTGGGAATCTGTGCGTAGGTGTGCAATAGCTGGGCTGCTGAAAGTTGGACGTGACTGATGTGCAGATAACAGGCTATGTGTGGAGAATGATAAACGTGGTGGGAGAAAAGATTAGTGCACACATGAAAGGGAACTTGCTTTATATTGCCAGAATTTGCAGCAAACTCCTCTTGCAAGGTTATCCCCTCTCTTCTCTCCCCATATTTGATTAAACTTGACAGTGATAAGTAATGCAGCCAGATGAGACACATTTATTTTGCCGAACAATCCCAGAGGACTTAGAAAGACCCCCAGCCAAGCTACAACTTAGGTCTTCAGGACACGAGCTGGGCATTTTTATTTTTTCTTCAGAAATGAAGGTTCAGAGTGGTTGAGGTTATTTGTAAACTGAGGTCAAACTCAGCAAATATCCAGATCTTCAATTTAAAGGGATGACTTTACATTTGTCCAGAAGTCCTGCTGCACCAATATAAGCATTTACAGGACCAGTGCTTCCTAAGTCTTCTGTTATTTAGGAGCCACTCCAGTCACCAACAGCGTATGACTTTCCCCAGAGGTGGCTGTAGACAGACAGTACAGGTCAAACACATGGCTCTAGCAGTCAAGAACCCTCAAGCACCTCACAAGCACCTGGGAAGCCCTTGTGGCTCTGTGCCTCTGGGAGCCCTCAGCTCTGTCTGTACCCTGACAGTGTTCCTGTGTAGATTTTGAGTCAGCAAGGTAATATCAATTCCCCCTTTCTCTCTCTCTCTCCCTGTTAAGATCTGAGGGCTGTGAAATTTTGCACAACTGTCACTGGACTCTCAGTGAGGGATTCTGATGCCCATTCCCAAGGCCCTTCTGTTATTTTGCATCGTAGCATTAGAAAAGACTCCCCATAGACATCATTCCATGAAAGGAAAATAAGCGAGACAAATTAAAGACCTTGAATTAACCATAATGGTTGATCACTTGAATGAAAAACCCTGTATTCAAAGAGAAATGGCCATTCCATTTTACTGTGTTGGTGACATTTTTTCCCATGACATAGCAGTGAAAAATTTTTAGAAGACATTTCCAAACTCTGAACATGGGAAGCAAATAAAGTGCCTGGACAGCAAAAAGCAGACTTCTTTTAAAACCGTAAGATACCATTAAGATACAGTATCCATACTCTTACTGCAGCCTTGCTCTCAGCAGTAACTTGGTTGGAAGAAAGTAAATGAAAAAGGGGAGGTTTTAATTTTTTCCCATTAAGGCATAAATTACTTTCCAAATCAAAATGCATGTATATGTATCTGCATTTATATATGCATGTTTATACACTTATAGCAGAGGGAAGGTTTGAATTAGATATTGTGAGGAAATTCTTTACTATGAGGTTAGTGAGAAAGTAGAATAGGTTACCCAGAGAGGCTGAGGATGCCCCATACCTGAAAGTGTCCAAGGCCAGGTTGGATGGGGCCCTGAGCAACTTGGTCTAGTAGAAGGTATCCCTGCCCATCACAGGGGAGTTGGAAATAGTCGATCTTTAGGGTCATTTCCAACCCAATGCATTCTGGGATTCTGTAAAATTTAGTAAAAATTCCAAATTTTCCAGAATTTATCACACTCCATATCAATATTTTTCAGCGAAAACAACTTTGTTTAAGAGTTATGGGGTTTTTTGTGTTGGGCAGTTTTCCAGCTTCTAACTTTGGTTATTCTATATCTAGGTTTGAGGTGATGAGATTATTTATAACAAGAATTTAAAACACGTTGCTGAAAAAAGATGACACTGAAAGAAGGTAACAACAGTAGACACTAAACTTTCCAAAGCTTCTATTATCGTTAAAGTGTTGTGACTGTTTTCACATGTTTTACCCAAGATCAATATAGATGCACTCTCCATAGACACTTAGAACAGACTTGAAGTTACACAACAGTATTTCTGTGGCAATCCCTGCTATTCATTCAAGTTGAGCTGGAATGTGTTGGAAGATTTAATCCTTTTTCTGTTTGGGACAATAAAAATGTTATCCATATAAAGTTGCCAACAAACTAAGAAAGTTATAAGTTATACAATCAATGACCATCTGAACGATAGTATCAGTCTTGCCCTAGACTTTTGCTTTTACCTATCAGAGCACCACTTTTACAAATATCTGCTTCACTGCATTTTTTTCTCTCACCATTCTGAGACCTGTGCTCCTCACATTGAATGAGTTTTAAAATACTCAATTCAAATCCCATAAAAGGGCAAGACCAAAGATTCCAGTGACATTACTGCTGAAATGCAAAGTTGAGCTTTGACTGTGCTTTCTTTTCCTACTGCTGCTGAGGTTATTGTTAGCAATAATTTTACTGAGAAAAGAGGAAGGTGGAATAAAAAAAAGAAAAATTAAAAAGAGAATGAGTGGTTAAATAGCAGTGTTCTGCAAGATATACTTAGAATCAATCATGTTACTGTTTTCTCACTTGTGATCATAAATCATGTATCATTCTCCAAGCTCAGGGGTTGTGCCAGACATTCATTCTGAGAAGTTTCACGTGTCCTATACAGGACTTCACAATAGGATTATGGATTCAGGTGAAAGCTCTGCTCAGAGGGATGAGAATTGAAAGAAGACTTGTTTGGTACAGCACAGCAGAGTGTGCAAAAGGAAAAACAAGCCAAGAAGATAGAGAAATGGAAAAGGAAGTAGGAAAAGAAGAGTTATATGTAGTTTATGACAGAAGTTTTGTTCAACAAAGAGTTCCTCTGCCTTGCCCTACTTTCATTTGGAAACTGGAACTGGAATTACATTGGGCTAAATTTGAGCTGACCATTAACACCTGAAAAAACATTTTTAAACGTGCAAGATCCAAAGGAAAAAAAAAGGTATGCACAAAGGGCTGACCAGTGTTTTGGCTCTTTAACCTCCCAGCTGTAGGTATGTCAGTGGCTAAAGCAAAGTCTGCAAATGAAGTAGTTTCCTTTCCTCTCATGTCAACTCACTGGGGAAAAATGGAAAAAAATGCCATTTCTCAAAAGAAATGCAATAGTCTTTCTCTCTTCCCCATACATGGAGATCTTGGCAAATAATGACTGCCCATTTGCATTTGGCTTGAACTCACCAGTCTGCTTCTCAGATATAATGGATCTTGAGGAGAAGAATTTCCTAGTCAAAAGATCTTATCGTGGAAAAACTAGTTACAGAAAAATGCAACAGTCTTGCTGCTTTGGAAAAAAAAAAAAACTAATACAAAAACCAAACCAATCTACCAACCAAACTACCACCACCTTCCTCCCCCACTCCCCAAAAAATCACAAAGCCAGACAGAATAAAGAGCAGCCAAACATTTTCCATATCCCTGTTAGTTAAAGCAAATAAGAACACAAGTAGGGATGAAGTTACAAGATGCTACGGTTACAGGAGTCATTCTACTAATGAAGACACCAAGAGTCATGAGCTGCAAACCTCTGCTTTACGTCTGTACCTTGGAGCTGTTAGAAGCTATAAGTGATGGATTCCAGAACTTTCTGCTGAGTTTTGAATTAGGTGTTGAGTCTAGAGTCATTAATCATTGTCTTTCAAGAAGCAAGATCTGGGTTTTTTCTAGTGAAAGGAAGGTGCTGCTGTCAAGTTTGCCCCTGGGATGCTGTGAAGATCTGCCTCCTTGAACATTGTGCATTGATGAAAACTTGGTGCGAATAAACCCAAATCTCCTGACAGCTGATAAGGAGCAACTGTAAGGGGAAGCTCCTCAGCAAGCCACTCTGACTGGGATGCACATAGGAACTCAACAGCAGCAGTGCAATAATTTACTGTAACCAGTTCTCCTTCCCTATCCCCTGACACCTCTTTTTTTTCCAAGTCAAGGCGTAGGAGTGTGACTACCATTGGCCATCCCCCACCTCAGGGTGGCAAGGTAATCATGCAGAGCACGAATGATAGCACAGTTCACCTCTGTCTCCACCTTAAGAGATGAAAGATCCAGTCTTTTGGGCACACCAAATCAGGATAAGCCAAAACCTGACTACTCAGAGTAATTTCCAATTGACAAACAGATCAGAGGCCTCTCTCTATCTGAAAGCATCCTTGGGCAAAAGACGAAATAGAATGTTTCAAAATGCAGGGCTAAATTTATATATGCAGTGCAATGCTGCAGATATTCATTATTGGGCCATGATGTACATATTTGTGGTGGGCTTTCCACAGGCACACTTCTAACAAAAACATTTGAATACTTAAAATGGTGACATCACTAAAACTTCAAAACTACGTATGGTTCTATACATTAAATATACAGATACATGCAGATCACTTTATAACCATAATTACACCTTTATAATTGCAATATTTTGACATCACTAAAACTCCAAAACTGTGTGTGGTTTTATACAGTAAATATATAGGTATATGTGGATGATTTTATAACCATAATTACATGTCTTTATATTTGCAGTAGTTTGTGTACAGACAAAAAATGTGATGCCCAATAGTTTTTCTTACAAAATAAGAAAGGCAAAACAAAATACATCATATTTCACATTTGTGTGATCCCCTGGGTGCAGTTCCTACACTCTTTTCTCAGGGCTGGAGCTCTAGACATAACATACGAACGCCAGAGCATAGGAGAGTAGCAGGTACTGTAGTCAGAGTCTTGTCCCCTCTTAAGAGAATTCAGTGGGTGTTCCAAATTGAAAGATTTTGGCTTTACCCAGTTTTCTGCTTATATTCACAAACAATACTGACTCAGTCACTTTCAATCTCAAGTGAACATGACTAACCAGTAATTTCCTACATTTGTGACATACCATGATCTTCCTTGATGCTATTAAAGTTTGTGACTACACGGAAAAGCAGTGGCAAGTTGATAGTGAATGACCTTTGATAAGTTATTCTGAAATTGCTTGACTTTGCTCTGCAAGTTTAGTCTCTCATAGCAACATGGACAGCATATCATTCTATGCTGGCTTCATTAAAAGAAAACGATTCCATCTTTCAGTTAAAAAAAAAGAAAAGCTGTAACTGTTGAAGCAGCATGCACCTAATAAGCTACTTCTAAATCTGGCTCCATCATTTCAGTCTGTGGACTAGCAGAACAGAGCTTGCAGAATCCTTCTCAAGTAAGTATTGCTTTCTCTTAACAGCATGTTTGTTTTTTTTCGTTTAAAATGCATACCAGGTAGTAAAGAAGTCTTCAGCATTGAATTAGTGGTGCTGCAATATGACAACTGTATGCCTGCTTTAAACATGAATTAAAATGCTCTGTTGTTTCATTTGGCAGACATTACTGTCTTTAAAAGGAGTTAATACATTAAGGTACAAGACAGCAAATTATATGGATGAAGCTTCCCAAAGCTGCAGTGCTGAAAAGCTAACGAAATGATTTATAATTGACTGTCATTATAGGGGCTTTTTAAATGAGTTATGTATCTTTTATTTGCATAATGCACATCATGGAACATGTCTATTTGATCTCATCAGAACTGGAATATGTATTCTGAATATGCTACTGGCCATTAAGTATGAAATTAGCAAAATAATTTATATCTTCAAGAAAGGAAAAATTCAGATAGTGGCATTAATATTAATAAAGCTAATATGTATACTTTAACCCTACCTCATGTTTGCATTAAATGATAAGGAAAAATATATATAGTGGATGACTTTGCCTAATTATGCAAAGTATTAGTCAAACATTGCTAAACACAACATAGATGAAATAATTGTTTGTAAGAAAAACAACATGAATGCATGACATTTTCCAAAACAAACACCACATACTGTAGCATGCTTCTGCAAGAGCATTTAAACAGCTCTGATGGACGTGTATCTTTAATATAATGAAATGAGGTGGGACTACGGGTGTGGAAGGCAAATAAATAACAATATTTTTCTTCATGCTGAAATTGCAATTGTAATAGAAAGGAGTTAGGAACAGGACTACCTTTACATTTGGTGTGCAAACACACACATATCCAAATGCAAACAAACATGAGTTTTTTTTCTCATTTAGTTGTAGCTGCTTAGCATCAATTCCCATGACATGCAACTCCTGCAAACATGCAGGTTTGCAGGACTCAGCAGAACTATATTGTAGCTGCATCTGAGGCATTACAGCTCCAGTACTAATATCCTGGAAACATTTAGCACAAATGTATCCTATACCTCCAAAAATATTATTTATCATATTTATATGTGGGGAAAAATATGCTGAAAAAAAATAAAACTGCTTAGTTAACCTCCATAGAAAACTACATAAATACTTCCCTCCTGCTCAAGTTATCCACCCCCCAGAAACCCATGACAGCAGCAGTCAAGAAATTACCATGTATTTCTCTCAGTTATTTTCAAATTACCCATAACAATAAATTTTAAAACATACTGCCAACCCAACTCATTTATATGCAGGCAAGCTTTTTTTTAAGCAAACTTTTCCAGGACATATTGAAGCATGGAACTGGAACAACCATTTCCTTATTTACTGTGTAATAGAAATAGAAAGTTTTTGGCAGATTATGCATGTGAAGAGATAAAGAATGGAAACAGGGATAACAAAATTACCATGTTACAGTTGTGGTGAACAATAATATATCCTCTTGCAAGCAATATTAAGCTTCCCAAGGGCCAGCTCTGAAGAGCCTAATAAATTAGAAGCCAATAAAGGAGAGGTTTAGGCTGACATCCCACAGCCCTTCCCAAAAACTCAGGAAAACACAGAGTAGTTATAACAAGACCTGTAAATAGTAAAATTTCTGGTACCATCCCTTCAAGACTAAAGGAGACATCAGTGAGTGGTAATCACACTAACAAGCTTAGGTCATTTCCACAGCTATTACTATTTATCAACTAGAGGAAGCAATCACTGGTAACTATTTCTGAAGCAGACTGCAAGGGTGAGAAAGAGAAATGCATTTGGGAGGCCTTCAAGGGGAAATGGTGACTTCCTGATTAAGGAGATAGCATTGCCTAAATGAAAAGGCTCATTTCTTCCTTACACTGTGTGATTTCCCAATCTTGCAAAAGAATGATCCTAATGAAATCCTACTACAGGTCAACTGTTCTTATGAAAGTCAAAGCACCTAGGGATTTGACCTGCTACAAAGAACTGTGAATTTTTGCATAATGCTCTTGAACAACTTAGTCTCAGACATAATTCACTAATTTGAATAAACTCACTGGACAGGGAGAAAAAAAAAGTGAGAATATCATAGCAACATCTTACTCCTTTGTGGTTTATACATTTAACAAAGACTTACCTTCCAGTCTTACACTTTCCTCTATGTTTAACATTTAATTAGCAGAGTTACATATTCCTGCAGATATAAAAAAAGATGACAAGAAAAACACTGCTGTACTGAAAGATCTCTTCAATACTCCTGAAAGCATCAATGGGAAGGTCTTTGGGTAGCCTTAATTCACCAGTAAGGTGGTATCACATCAGAAAGGGACAGTTTATGGCTCCAGAGACAGCAAAGCCTTGCAGACTGTGGCATCCAGCATCAGTTTAGGAATGGATTAAAGTAAAATAAACTGGTACATAAAACATCATTAATTTTCAAATATAACATAATTAATGAGTGGGAAATATTTTCATTCCCCCTGAAGAAAAAGGAAGTGTATTTTTATTTCAAGTTTGATTTTGCATGAGAAACTAATTCCATTCTTCCATTCACTTTTCCTCTCTACTGTCTTAATTTTCTTATACTTTTTCATCCGCTTTTTAATAATAATAATAATAATAATAATAATAATAATAATAATAATGGTGGTAAATAAGAAAAGGGAGAGGAAAGTGAGGAAAATGGTTTAACAAATTTTGAAAGCCACATAACACATCCTACCTCAAAGAAGGACAGGTTTAAAGACTAGACACAAAGGATTTGACACTTCCCTAAAAATACACATTTTCAAGGAGCAGAGGAAGAAACTAAGACTCTCCATCTGTGTATTCTCAGAAGGATCAATTATTTTACTGTCTTTTCACCAAACAACTACAAAGTGAACTGGAGACACAGAATCAAATGCTAGTGTAATGCAGATGACCTACAGCTCTACCCATCCTACAGCACGGCTACAAAAACGGTACAGCGTGTGAAGAAGAGCTCATGGAGCAGCTGGCTAAAGCAGAAACTGAGCAAGAAAAAGATGATGTTGGCAGAGGATAGGAAGCATTTTGAGGACTCATTCACAGTCCAGGTACGCAGCCGCGGTTGGTCACTAAACACAAGTCTGATAAAGAAACTGCTATTCACAGATGCTATTACCTGTTAGCTAGGAAGCTCTATCTCTCTTGGATGGGGACAAAAATCTCTCAGGCAGGTGACATCACAAGCTTTTAGTGCTAAGAACTTCCAACATGGAGAAAAAGCTATGGTGTATTTGCTTTGAAGCTTGGTCTAACTCTGCAGCTTGATTTCTCTGGCTTTTCTCAACAAGAGTAAAATTTCTCTTCATGGGAGAATGAAAGGGAAAAAGTCCCTTGGCAATTAAGGGTAACCAAATATCATTATATAATGCTACAAGTGCCTTTTATATTTCTTTGAAATACTTTAAAAATATAGACAGCAACGTTGTCCAGAGTGCAATTTTCCACTGGTAGGGAGCAGACAACACAACAGCCAACAGATTACAATTGATACTAATTTGGCTGCTTACACAGTAATGGAAGGTCCTCTGACAATATGATACTGAGTGCAGTAAGGACCTGTGTCAAATGGACTGTTGTATTGCTCTTAAAAAAAAATTTAAAATTGGTATAGAAAAACACTTGGTGCTTACATTTTTCTCTTCCTGAATTTTTAATTTATTTTTAAAGCTATAAATATAGCTTGCACTTTAATCGGGTGGCTGTCTCTAATTTTACTGCAGCTGTGGCATTTGTCAGAGAACAGTGGCTCTGTTTTCAGGGTGCTGCAGGATTTATAGTAAAAAAAAATCTAATTCTCAACACTTCTTACAGGCCTGTCACAGCCCTGTCTAGTATACAGCTGTAAATTAAATGAATCAGACTTATGACTGGTGACAAGAAAGATGGCACAGCAATTTGTTGCATTGTGTTTGGTCACTCTGTAGTTTTAAAACAGATAAATGTTTTCCTCATCATTGTGGATAAGTAGATTAATGAGAATGTAGAGGAATTTAAATGCCAGGTTGGATGCAGACACTGTCCACCATGCAGATTCCTGCATAGAAGCATGAGTTTCTTAAATGTCTTTGGTCTGTAAGACACCACAGTACCTTTTCACCTCTTCATGCTAATAGAACGTGCCATTTGTTAAGAATCCAGACGGATTTAATGGTGGCAGAACAGGTCCAAGGTTTGTTTTGTCATTACATGATACAGAGCTACCAACAACTGAGAAAGGAAGAACTCATTTTAAGATTTTAACTTGTTCCTATTAGCAGTCACACATTAAAATAAAAGAAGTGAACTTTCATTCTACTGGTCCTGAAGACAGCTGGATCCTACAGAGTTAGAGGAAATGTCTGCTGACATTTTCCTTAGGACTGAAACCTTTCAAGTGGAATCTGGTCAGGCAAAATGAATACAAACAACACTGACTGCATCTCTGCTCCATTAGAAATTGTTTATTCTGAAAGGAAACAAAAAGGATGAAAGTAATATTTTGCATCCTAGAAATAGAAATTATTCCTATTAATTTGGAAATGTGATAGAGTTTCTGGATAATAACTAAATAGATCAATGCGAGAAAAATTTAAGTTAACACTGTCTTGATGGTAACACTGGACTACACAACCTTATATGAAGAGCAAATTTGTATTTGGCAACCATTACAGAAAAAAAAGTGTAACCATCTGCGAAAAGAAACACAGAGGGGAACACCTGTATTATTTAAAGGGATAAATTGAAGTGCAAAACTGAAAGGCCCCATAAAACACTTCAAAATTAACTGTATTAAGTGTGAAGAGGAGTGGGTAAGATGCGATAAAATTTTCATTAAAGGCAGAAGCAAAGAGTATATCTGAACAAGAATGGGCATTGGGACAGCTGGGATATAGCTATTTTAAGAGTGGAGTATCTGCTGAGGGACATACACATCCGTAGGGCAAACTGAGAACAGTGAAATGAATAACCATTCCTGCAAATTCTAGAATAAAAAATCTTGGATTCTACTCACTGGCTATAAGAGGCTCTGGAATCAGCTTTAAATGCAATTAATTGATCCCTCAATATTGTTTAAAAATCAGATTTACTTTTTTTTTAATTGATAACTTAAAGCTTTCTTATTAATCTCAAAATGTGGAAAACCTTTATACTTGTTTAGTTTTTCTAATGTAGATAATCTACTGAAGATATTTTATTAGTATTTCAAAAGGCATAATTTTAGATATACAGAAACTTTTCACGTGTCTTTAGTACTAAAACTGTTGAAAAATGTTGTCTGCTTTGTCCCAAAAATGATCATCTCTTCCAGATCTCTACACAAAGAAACTTCCAGTTGTCATAACAACATCCTGTTGCAAATACAAGATAGCTTGTACTTGCTCTTAATACAATTAGCAAAAGTTAAAAGCTCCTGAAGATTAAAAACCAGGGATTTTATTTAAAAGGGAGGGTGGAATTAATATATAGATTTTTTTTAAAAAAAATTTCCCACAAAATTCAGCTTTCAGTTTAAAATCTTCAGACTGTAGAAAATTTCCATTGCATCAAGTCATATTTGCAGGTAACTCCGTTATGCTCCATTTTTATACAGAATACACAGGTTTCTAATAATGTCTCTGTAAAATGACACCCAGAATATAAATAAGCCTAAATGAAACTTTAGGAAAATCTTTGTGTGTTTTCCTATGTAAACAAGTTTACTGGACAAATCCCTGAATGCTTCAGTCTTGTCAAATGAAATACTGAACCATTATGAAAGTCCCTTTTAAGCTGTGATCTTATCAATCATTCTGTTATAAATGTTCCAAAATCAACACTCAGTTTATCAGGAGTGGATCGGTATTGCTCTGTTTATATTCTTATATTAACACTAAAACAGAATAGAGCATCTTAGCCATTACTCCACACAAAATTGCAAACAGTATCCACTTGAGTCCCTATAAATGGTTCACTTATGAGAAAGTCTTAACAGTATCTAGAGATGTCACCTTGATCAGGGTTGCATTATGCAAGACTGTGTACTAATGCATAGAAAAAGTCAGTCCTTTCCTAATTTCTTCAGTTAATGGTAGCTACAGACAAAAGTTCTGGTGTTGATCAAAGGTCAATGAACTAGGTAATGGAAGAGCTTCTGACTTATTTACAGCAAAGTTTGTCACTTGGATCAGAGAGCTTTCAGTTGATTTGCACAGACATACCGTATTATTCCAACAATTTTGCCCACAATTTCTAAAGTAGGGCAAAATTAATGTATAACTGTTTCTCTTAAGGTTATTTTAACGTTAATATGACTGGTTTAGAAGAAGTTAGAAATCTGGCAAGCATCCACCTAGCAGAGGCATATTGTAGCAGTAAATAACAGAAGAATTTGAGCTCTCTGAAGGTATTTATTCCAAGAGTACCGCCCAGGCTACTGCAGCAAAGTATTGCCATTCACAGACATACCTGTTTGCACTGGAACAATACCCTATATCAGCAACATCTTCAAAGATATTTAAATATATAAGGTAAAATAATTAAAACTCTTCAAAAATCAAGTCACTTAACGTATGGAAAATAAATCATAAACATCGAATCATTATAAAAAACTTTAAATTATCAAACATCCAGATTTTTAAACA
Source organism: Cephalopterus ornatus (assembly GCA_013396775.1). NCBI lineage: Eukaryota > Metazoa > Chordata > Aves > Passeriformes > Cotingidae > Cephalopterus > Cephalopterus ornatus. The sequence goes on from VZRE01012165.1 coordinate 48,371, forward strand.
TATTTTGTTTTAATATTCAGCTTCTCCATTTATATCCATGACTGGTGGAAATAATTTCTGTGATTCAGGTAGTCTCTAGAGAATATTTTGGTGAATTTATTTAAGAGAGAACACTGAATAGTTACTATTGCTATAAACTTTGATAAAATCTATTCCAACCAAGATTAACAGTAACTGGTGGGAAAAGATTTATATCATTTAAGTAAGAAGAATTATTTTTCATTTTGCAGCTGTTGATAAGTTTTTTCTTAATAATTTAATATATCTGTGTCATATGTCTAGAGTCGTTAGACAGAAACAATCTGAAGAAAGAAAAGCTGCAGTATAAGCAGTATATGACACCCACAAGTATTATGTACCTTACCTGTGTTACCTATAACCTACAGCCTGGCATTTTTCCTATTTATATACAAATGAAATATTTCAGAAAAATAGGCTCATTCCTGACAATAGAAGAGAATTATATGATCCATTTTTGTTGGCTGTACCACAGTCTTCTGATTCATACCTTAAAATTTGCACATATGTAATGGATAGCTGAATTTATGTTGGTAGTTTACACAGCGTTGTTCATGTACAAGTGAGCCCAATCTCTCATGAATAAAAAAGCTGTTCTCCAAATATGTACAAGTCATTACAGGTTCTGGCTCAACAATGAGGCTTGCTCTGTTTCTGAAACAGGCATTATTAATGAAGTCCATTAAAACTGCAGAACTCACACTTTGCCAAGCTCTAATGGATCTGGAAGGCAGAAGACCTAAGATGCATTAGCATAGATCCGATGTATTTGTGAATCCTGTTTGCTTCGATGAGTAACCTTAAGTTTGTGAAAGTCTGTATATGGTGAAAAATCCCTAAATTCTGGCTTTGCAAGAGTAGAGTAGTGCTGTATTGTTCCCTGACTGAATTGAAAAGGTCATGAAAATCTTTATGTTGACAATTGAAGGCATTTTCCAGCCCTTTAAAGTGTCAACATTCACATTCAAGTGAGAGAGGAATATTCGTCTAAAACAAGACAGTGTGAACAGGATTTATGCTTTTTAATCCATATTATCTCTGTGATCAGGATAATGTTTGCAGCATACAATGGAATGGCACAGTCTCTTAGAAAATATGGAAGCATTTCAGAAAGTAATTCCAGTAAAAGCAAGTAATTTCTGATGTGTTAAAAGGATCTTCATGTCCCCCTGTTATTTGCAAAATTAATGTACTTACTATGTTAATTTGAGAGATTTGCAACACTCCAGCAGCTTTTATGAACTATGATTTAAATGAGTGTTGGAATTACCAACTTGGAGACAATAAATTCTATTATGCAGTGGGTAAAGTGCCTTGTAATAAGGGACCTAAATGTCTGCTTCCAAAGTTCATGGAACTATATTTCAGCTCAAGCTCCTGTTAACCTGTGATCTATAAATGATACTTTTAAATGTGCTCTTTACTGACATTTTGCCCTCTTCTTTGCCACCTTTTTCTAATCCTCAGTCCCTTCCAGGGATGCTCCTCATGTCCCTCTGTCCCAGTGTTTAAGGGAGGTCACTGAATTTTCTGCTTGTGCGTCTCTTCTCTTTTCTTTCTCCACTTGCTGCCCTTCATCAGTCAGAAAGCCATGGTGGTGGCAATGACAGTGATGTAAAGCAGAGTCTGAATCCCACCAGACAAAAAGGGTTACATCACTTGCTTTCACCCTTATGCTAAAGTAACGAGATACAAAAACAGCCAAAAAAACCCTTTTGAATTTCTCAGTCAGTTCATTCTCTGGTCAGTTCCAGTGGCAGCACATCATTGGGATGCTACAAATATGCACACTGATTATGAAGTCAGATTATGGACTTTAACCTCACTTAAACAAGCCCTTAGATTCCTGCATATACAAACCAAAAATAGAAATTCTGCACTCCACAGTTCAGACTTGCCTGTCTATGAAGATAGTCAATAATGAGAAGAACTTCACATACAAGGTACTGAAAGAACCTATCATTACTACTCCAAACTTATTTACAATGCGGAACTCTAACCTTTAAAAATTACTTTAGAATGAAAATTATGGCAAGAACAAGCAGGTAGAAAGTGAGAATCATGTTTTCTTTGCTTTTCTGGGTCTAGCAGATTTGTCAGTAACTTTTCTAATAGAATAGCAAACACTAGTAGCATTAGGACAATATAGCATGACCTTCTCTACTATTGGATTTTAAAAAGCCCTGAAACAGAACCACCCCAGACTTTACTTAGTGAGAATTGATCACATCATGGTACTTTGGTTTCCAGTTCAACAGACAGGAATATATAATTTGTTGCTTTGGATCAATGAAAGCCCATGCTCATCCACTAAGCACTCAATATCCTGGAAAATTTGCATGTCCGATAGATTCTGTTCATTATTATGTCTAATTAAAATGATGAGAGTGTGCTATTGATCTAATTATGAAACATATACATAATTTGGGATGCATATGGGACAAAATGTGGTAGCTGCACTGTTATGCCTTCCAAAGACATGCCTGTTTTCTTACAAGAGAGAGAAGGATATATGGGAATCCCTTTCACTGACACCAGCTGACATACAGACACAAAAATAAATGGGGTCACTGTCAAAGGGCTCCATTTCCCCAGCTAAGCTAGAGGGTGCTGTGCCTGGAAGACCAGCCAAGCAAGAGAGGGCTGGCAGGGTGAATGAAGAAAGACCATGCAGAGCATCCACTGCCGCAAGTGTACCAGAAGTAGGAACTGATGCGGAGAGGAAACTCTCTGGAGATTTGACGATGAACAGTTACTCAAAACACTGCAGCTCCAGTGAGGACAGCTTTGAGTTACAGGGTAGCGCAAGGTCAGAAGCTAAAAGCTTTGTTAAAAGCAAAAATAAGGATGAAGGCTATCGACCCCATCGATCAAAGCACTGTCAGAAAGGGGGTGAAAAAACTCACAGACTGGAACACTCTTCTCTATATCCAGCAGAAGTGGGAAACACCAACCAAAAGCTCCAGAGGCAGAAGACTCACAAGAAAAGCAGTTCCTCTGCATCTGACTTGAGCTTAGTGAGTCAAGGATCATCAAGTTCATTGTCTGTTGTGGAAGAAAAAATAGAAGCTAAACTCAAATTCTCTCAATTTATTAATGAAGTTACTTTCAGAGTGCTTGATCCCATGAGCCTGAGGGCATACCGAGCTGCTAAACAGAAAAATACCTTTCCATCCGGCGTGAGAAGTCTAGATGATTTTCATATTAAGAGGAAGTCTCCTGAAAGCTGGAAAGAGAAGATTCTAGATGGGAAAACCCATGAAGAAGTAGACTTAGAGACTCTGAGAAGTGACGACATCGTGGCTGGAGCACGAACACACAGATTAGAGAAATCATTCTCCCTGGATACAACTCCTTCTCTCAGGTCATTTGATAATGGTGTCTCATGCAGAACAAGATCTGGCTTGCCTGTTGAAATTATGATTTCTAAAAGCAAAGAAATGCCAGCCACAAAATCTGCATCTCTTCCTAGAAGTACAAGCATGGTGAGCTCTCTCTCAAATAATTTCTTTGGGTGGTATGTGACAAGTACTTTTGCGTTAGTGTGACTATTTGAAAAGTGTTTCTGTGTTCCTGGGTGGGCTCTTACCACTTACGTAAAGTTTTCTCCAGAGTGGGAACAAACATGGAGTGTTTATTTTTAGTAGCTCAAGAAATCAGCCCCAGAAGGTATGGGAGGAAGGAAAGACAGGATACAATTCCCTCGCCCTTTTAGTTTGGTGTCTTAGAAGATGACTTTACAAAATCAAACAAGAAAAGTATTTCTGCACTGCAATGAAGCATATATACAATCAGGTCAGCTTGATATGAACAGTCAAGGCACCCTCAGAAAAGGATGGAGAGCACTGTGAGAGATTACTCAGATATTCAAGTTCACTAGTTTAGAACCTTAGTACCTTTACACTAAGGAAGAATGCTCTGTTAGTGTGTTTAAGTACTAATGAGATCTCTGAGATCCTGAAAATATTGCTAATGTTTGTGTATCTGGAATTAATATGCATCAATTGATAACTTTTTTACTGATGAGCTGGGGGGGGAGGGAGGAAACCACACAAAAACAAAACCAAAAACCCCAAACCAAACAACTTAAGAACTGAAAAGGAAAGAGAATAAAGGCTGAAGCTTTCTTCTATGGTCTGGTAAAAAATATTTATGTTTGTAATTTTTTCTTGTGAGATTCTTTGTTTTGTTGAGGAAGAGGTATTTATGCCTATGAAGGAGGGCAAAGGGAAATTGTTGTTCTTTCGGAGGATGGCATGGTCTGAAACCCTGAACTGGCAAACCTTGCACTGATGCATTATGTCAGTATGTCTCCAGAGCAGTAATTGCAATTACCCTAAAATAATAAAAGTCCAGGAAGTATTGCTTAAGACTGTACACATATACACAAATGTTGCTAAGATGGGAGCTGTAACAACTGCATTATTTAAAAAGTCTATTCAAATTTAAAAACAAAGAAGCAAAAAGTTGCCTCATCTCACAGAGGACTGTAGCAAGTAGGAGAACATCCCAGTGTGGATTTCATTCAGACTTCAGCAAACCCGAGTTTAGGATTTTATAGAATGTCCTCAGATGTTTTAATTGCCACCTATCAAAGATGTCTGAAGGGAGAAGAGGTGAAAGGTAATTGAACACAGAGAGAATTTGCACACTGCGTCGTGTCACAGCTGCACAATGAGAGCTGTCCTGCAAAGGGGTCAGGAGGCTCCAGTCTGAGCCCATGGCAGGATATGCTTTTTTCACATTTCAATTAGGCATCTGTCAGAGCATCTTTTCCAGTGGACTTGCTTATATGTACAGATTGAAACTTCCAACCGATCGAGTACTAGCTGACTAAACACTGCCGAGTGCTCTGTAATTCCACTCTTTTAATGGAGGCATCAGTCTACTCCACTTTAAGCATCAGCCTGTTCTAAAACTAGTCATTTAAATTAGACACAGAAGTTACCAAAAATTTTACCTCAACAAACAATGCCTCAGACTGCAGAGCTCAATATGAGAAAAGAAAGGAATGGCAGGGCAAAATACAAGAGCAAAACACAGGTTCATGTCTCCTACATGCAAAAACTTTGACTTCAGTACAATTTATTTAGTGCCTGTCCTCACTTGAAGCATGCTAGCAAGAAGCAAAAGGATAACCGTACACTATTCTTGGGTGTCATTGTTGTAAAGATGTTTAAAAAGTAGTTGGTCATATCATATTCATTTGAATACACTTATAGAATATTGCCTGAAACTGTTCCATGTTTTAGTTGCAAAGTCATTATTAATGTACAGGAGATAATCTTCAAGAGAAAAAAATAGATCTGGCTACATTGACTTAACTATTGAAACCAGATAGCAGAGGTATAACACATATCCTGAAGAGCATGAAAGAACATACTTGAAAGTTTGAGGTTAAGAAATCTGCCCAATAAAAGAAATGTGACTCAGAAGAAGAATGCTGTGACATTGCCTCCTGTCCGTTCTGTTTTCTGAAGATCCCTGAGGTGTCCACAAGTGCCTCTGTACTGCAGTTGATGTGTCTATACTGGATCCAGACCCACTAAAATGATTTTCAACTTTTAGACTTCTGAGAACTGGTCAAAATGTTCAGGGACATTTCTGCAGCAAGTATTTATTGTTTTGCAAACAGCTGCTACTGAAATGAAATCCCTCAAAGAAACCACATAGAGTTATACAGAGGAATTTCTGGAGAGCTAACAGGATCAAAAAAGATACTCCATTTTATGAGTGAAGTTAAAGGGAATTGTGATAGGTAGAAAACAATTCCAAAATATGATGAGCATGACCTTGCTGTGGTCAAAATATTTTAGTAACCTGGCCAGCAGGATGAAATTATTTTTCATTTCTATGTATTGATCTAAATTTGGAGTCACTGAACAAACAAGCAGGAAAGCAGAATGATTTAACTAGACGAAAGCAAGCCTCCAAATCCCCACCAATGTAGTGCAGGGTGTACAGCTTGAGACTACGTCATACTTCCAGCCTGAAATAACACGACCAGTTCAGTAGTCTGAAAAACACAGGAAATATCTGAAAAGGGTTGTACACAATGCAAAGTTTCTCAGAACTGGAAAGATATGTTTGTCAGAGTCTGTGAAAGAACAGATCAATACAGGGAGAAATGTGGATGGGTCAAAAAAAATACCTATTTTTCTCAGACCCAGGGTATGTTTCACAGAAAGCCAAATATGAAAGGAGATTGGTCTGTGCATTTAAATACATATTTTATCTTAAGTTCATGTGTTCCAAGTAACCAATGTCTTCAGGAGAGTTTTGGATACCGCTACTTCCTGATCCAAGAAGAAAATATGTGTAAAAATTTAATTCCTAAATAAATAACAGGAGTCTGACTTCAGACCTGAGTAAGTCTGCAGCACTCTGAGGTTTGAATCAACCCAAATATTACATTCATACATGAATGAGGATCAATTTTCCAACTAGATCTCATCTTTACTTTTACCTTCTCAAGGAACCATATAACACAGCATTAGACATTAACTTTTCTTGATCACAGGAAATCAATTTCTTTCTTAGAAGAGCTGTATCTTTCCGTCTTACAAGGAAGCTATTAGTAGTACACATTCTGTGTGCAAGAGGTCTTAGAAACAATTATTGACCTTACCATTGCAACTATATGCATACATATCGTAAGGAATTGTTCACTTGTCACCTAAGGCCATGACATTATCACACAAAATAAATATGGTCAACCTTGATCAATACAAATTACTTACTAAGCTGCAATATCCCCTGTGAGTTGCTAGAAATACAATGTTCCAATTTGGTGCAGAGTCTGTCTTAAAAAACAAGCTTGGGTTGTTGGTGTAATGTCAGTTCTACATTTTGGAAGTTAAGACTTCACATACTATAAACTAAGCCTGAATCAGGCAGGTCGTGAGAGGGCAGAAACTTGGCCTTGCTCCATAGGAAGTAGCCATGCTTATGGAGCCATAGAATCATAGAATGTTAAAGGTTGGAAAGGACTGCAAAGGTCATCTAGTCCCAATCCCACCTGCCATGGGCAGGGACATCTTCCACTAGGCCAGGTTGCTCAAGGTCTTACCCAATCCAGCCTTGAATACTGCCAGGGTTGGGGCATCCACAGCCTCCCTGGGCAACCTCTTTCAGTACCTCACCATGCTCACATTGAAGAATTTCTTTCTAATAACTAGCCTAAATTTCCTCCCTTTCAGCTTGTACCCATTATTCCTTGCCCTATGAATACATTTCTGACAAAGAGTCTCTCCCCAACTTCCCTGTAGGCCCCCTTCAGATACCGGAAGGTTGCTATGAAGTCTTCATGCGACTTTATCTTCTCAATGCTGAACAGCCCCAACTTTCTCAGCCTGTCTTAATAGAGGAGGTGCTCCAGTCCTCTTATCATCTTTGTGGCCCCCTCTGACTTGCTCCAACGGTTCCATGTCCTTCTTATGTTGGGGACACCAGAACTGTAAGCAGTATTTCAGATGAGGTCTCACAAGACCAGAGTAGAGAGGGAGGATCATCTCCCTCGACGTGCTGGCCGTTCTCCTTTTGATGCAGCCTAGGATTTCATTGGTTTTCTGGGCTCCAAGAACACATGGATGTGTGTTTTCTTGAGTGTTTCATCAACCATCACCCCAAGTCTTTCTCTGCAGAGCTGCTCTCAATCACTTTTCCACCCAACCTGCAGGTGTGCTTGGGATTGCTATGCCCAGATGCAGGGTCTTGCAATTTGCTTTGTTGAACTTCATGTCTGAGAATGATTTAGCCAAACCTGCAAAGATGCACCAGTGAAGTTAGAGTCAAGAGCAATTGCTTACTACTTGGAGAGCATCATTGCATGAATACAGACTCTTTCTGAACCCAGAGTGATGTGTCTGTGTGACAACACATTAGGTGGGCTTCTCAGCTTGGTTTGCCACCAGCTCCAGGGTTTCTTCTGTATTTCAGCTGTTGAAATTACCAAGCCAGCCATATCCCTGCTTGTCTCACATCTCCATCTGTCCTCAATATCTCCAAAGAATTGCACTAGTCTCCTCATGTAGCTCAGGCTGATGCTTCATCTCCCTGTCAGGGCAAGGCACCTGGAGAGTCACTGTGCAGTCATGCTCCCTCCTGTGTGCTATAGTCTCAAGGGCCAAAACCTTGTAAGCAATTTGATTCCCTCCTGTAGCCTTTAGTAAAACTATCTGAAAGCAAAGTATTCATTCTCTCTCTGATTTTAATCAGTGCTCTTACAGGATTTAATTTCTATAGCCCTGCAGACAGAAGAAGATAAATGCCTGTTACAAAGGCTTGCATCCTTATAACATGTAGATGAATGAAGCACAAGCTAGAATAACACCCCTTTTCATTCCTCTCACAAGAAATTATTATTACAATAACTATTGTAAAGAAAAAATATGACCACAGTAGACATTTGTATAGGATATTGAGACAATTCAAAGATTCCTGTATATCTCTAGTCTGTGTAGGCTGTTAAGTTCCAGGTAGGCAGTTTAATTCTTTGGGAAACCTATAGGTAGCCTACTGAAGTACAGTGTCACAGACATCAACACAAACAAGGAAAGTGATACTAATTTCTGCTCTTTCTTCTACTTCTTATTTATGAGGATTCCTGCTGTTCACTTCAAGTTTTCTTGCAAGACAAATGACTTAGCACGGGGATGGCTCTCTGAAGGTACAGAAGCATCTGGAGAAATTGCAGCCTCACACACCTGAACTTCACAGGCATGAAGGGGTTCGATCCCTGTATGAGCCATTCACTTAAGACTTGAACTCAATGATCCTTGTGGGTCCCTTCCAATGCAGAATATTCTGTGAAATCTGTAAGAGTACAGTACGACTTTCATGCAAAGGCTGTGGTAGAATGCCACAGTAGAAAGTGCAACCAGTCTTCCATTTCTAAATGGAAGTTTCTAGGGCAGTTTCTAGGTTCTCAGTTTCTAGGGCACCTGGATACTAACAGAATCTCACTGAAAGAGCAGACAAGATTTTTGTTGCTCTAGGTCAAAGCTCTTTTATGCAAGAAGGTTTCTAATCCTCTTTCAGCCCTTCCAGCCTGCCACCATGATTTAAAAATAGGTATTTGCTTTGTTCTTGGATGAATACCAAATCTTTAATTTCTATTTACAGTACAGTGATGTTTACAAGTAAGACTTGGGTTCAAATACATTATAATGGAGAGTATATATTATTTCACTGACTCATGCACGCAATATGCTAAAAGAGAAATAGTAAGAGGTGGCATCAGAAATGAAAGATAATGAAGTGATTTGCCCAGGTTAGTGATCAAGCCAGCAGCCAAATACAGGTCTGAAAAACCTTCCAGTGTCCTATTTTCTGGTCTTTTTCCCTCTCTTTCACAGTCAGGGCGATGTAGAACTACCCTTAATAGCCTAAATAATGAAGATTTTATCCACAGCTGTGGCACCTCAAGGTGACCAGAAGAATGTAAAAAAGAGAACTACGTCAGATGCTTCAGTTCTTTAGCACTTGTCATCCACATGACAGATCATATCATTAGGGCCTTATATGAGTCTCATATGGCAATGGAAAATGCCACATGGCCACTTTACCTGACATCTCGGCCTCTTTCTTGCCATGCTATTCCACATGACACTGCTTAGAAGTTTGTTCCCCTCTGCTTTGCAAATTGGAGGTGACCATTAAAATAAGTGATTTAGCTCCTTTCCAATAAACTTAATTAACAGAAGATAATGTTTACTTCTTTTCACTCTTCAGAGGTATCAGGAATATACAATTTTAAGACTTGCTAGGTTTAAACTCATTATCATGTGAAGTGAGCATAGCCACTGAACTACAAGCAACATAAATTATAACAAATTCACACTGTTATTTTTCCTTCATCTGCAGATTCCTGAAAACAGTCTCTGTGGTAATACTATATAAGAATCTCAGATCATAACAATTGAATTTGGGAGTGGAAAGCATTTCCTTGGTCCTTTGAAGGATTTCTATTGAATCATTATAACCTCTCTCCTTCTGATACCAACACTGACTATTTTTCTATACACCACTACTATGAAATTATCACTCTGGGTGTAGTAGTAATGAGTAGTATTGCAAATGTATGGCAGTGTGTACCCCTGGAGCTTCCAGGATAGGTAAATTAGCTTTATAACACCCCATAGGTGTTAGGCAACCAAATACTCTAAGCAATAAAATCTGATGGCCAAAGAAAACAGTAGTACTTTCTGAGTTCATTCCATAAGAAATCAAAGACAAATCTCATTTTCCACCAATCAAAGCTATTTCAAAAATCTTCCCAATCTTTGAGAGGACTTAGCCATGCTAGGTTTGCACGTACCAGAGCAGCCAAGCTGGGGTAAGATGTAGTTCAGTAAAGACTAACAGTCCCAGCAAGTATTTACTCAGCTTCACCAGTTACCTATAATGCTGAATCCTCTCCTTTTTTTTTTTTTATTTTTGCTGACATTTATGATGCAGTCACAAGATATGGGAAGCCAAGCAGGCCACGTGCAATTTCATCTATAGTTAACACCTCTTGTCCCAATACTGTGGCATTGACTCCTTTTTCCACTGCTAAGAGGAGTGCAGCAGCCGTGTACTGTAGGAGAGATCAGCATAATGTTTTTAGAGCAGCAGATGTGACATCGTTTTACAAGCAAGAGTATGAGCAGATGGTGTTTAGAGAGTGCTCCTTGCCTGCTCTAAAACACCTCCATTGGGTCACTAATGGATCCTTCATCTAGTCGAACACTGCATAAAGCTACAGTGTTCCCAAGATGACGCATAGGGTCATTTACAGCTTCCCAGCTCATCAAATACAAATTAGATCAAAATCTTCTTCACAGAGCATAGACATCTTATAAGACAGTACTCAAAAGAGTAAGCTATTTGTTTGAGACAGGCTAAAATAGACAGTCTGAGCTTCTTCACAGTAAAAAGAATGTGTTTTCAATGAAATTAAGTATTTCACCATAAAGCCTGCATTTTTAAAGTTAGAGTTTGCAATTGAGTTGTCCTCCCTTTCTGCCTTTCACTCCTCCTTTTTTTAGAGAAGAGGAGCAGAAAGTGAGTCAGGAGGGAGATGTTTGGATAAAAGATAAACCATTATTAAAATGCTGAATTTCTGTACAGGACTCAGGGTTCCAACCAGAACTCAAAACCATTTTCCAGCCAAATCTACTATTCACCTTCATGGGGGCACCTACTCAGCCAGAGAAAAATCTTGAGCACCTGCAGTTCACATTGATCTCAGTATCTCTTGGCACTTGCCACAGGAAAGCAAAATTGGCAATCAGAAATGTTTAGTGTTCCTTTTCCAGTGATTTTTGTTAACGTGACTTTTCTCCTTCCTTTGAGTTTGAAAATCACTTCTCAATTGCACTCTTTATCTTTGGGTGCCTTTAGAAAGAAATGGTACTTTCAGAGTAATGGAAGCTACAACAGGCTTAGAACAATTACCATCAGCAGAAATGCCTGAAAACTGCAGAGCCAGGCAAGAGAAGGCAAAAGAGCAAGAGGTAGGAAAGACTAATAGATCTGTCTTCAATGGTCCATGTTTGGTCTAAAAGTGTTATTTATGACAAAGATTTTAAAGATGCTTCAACTAATTTTTCATTTCTTCCTTCAGCCAGCAGCCTGCATTTGTCATGTTTACAAAATGTGGGTTTTTTGCCCTGCCATAGCATGGCTGTAGTATATCAGAAAAGCAAAGACCTCAGTATGCAGTGACTCTCTCTCACAGGCATATGCATTACTTAATATTTTGCCTGGTCAACATAGTGAAAATTTCTGAATTCTTCCAAGAGCAGACTCAAGTGCAAGGCACTACCCAGAGCCAGAGGTTGCTCTGATTTATTTTTCAGTTTTGAGTGACATATTTTTTCCTACTCATTCTAATGTTTTCAGCTCTATTAAAATTCTGCTCAGTGATTTACTGCATGCATTTAATAGAAACATAGATGTAACTTTGCTCCCCCCTCCCACTGTGTTTTAACATCTAACTTGAGTAAAACAAAAGTTCACTTATTAATATTAACCCAGCACAGCAAGCATTTTGGGGACAGATAGGAGAGAATAAGTATTACATTGGTCTGTCAAAGCTGCATATGTATTATTCTGTTTTCTCTGTAAGTTTGGTGATCCATGGCTTTTAGTCTTACATCAGAAACTGTAGCATTAAAACTGTGATATCATCAAATTTAAAGAGTAGAAACTTTTATGAATTATGGGATAGTTTAGAGGGTTTTATACTAAATGAAGCCTACATGCCCCAACAGCATGACTCATGTCTCAGAATGTCAGGAACTGTTGGGTTTGACCTCAGGTATGATAAGGAGAAACAGGACCCCATTTGGGAAGCTGTTTTATATTTATAAAATACATGTGGTTTTTTTTATTTAGCTCAAAAAAAAAATTGTATTTTCACAGACTAGCTCAGACATTTGTTTCAACATCTTCCTCTTTTCGAAGGGGCTTAAGTTTGACCTTCTCAGATGAAACTCTTCAGTGCCAGGAGTTTTAGATGACAGAAAAAGACATCTTGTGGATAAAGAAGCAGCAGCAGATGCCATAAATTTTGGCTTTAAAACAGTCTCCCATGATATTCTCATAAACAAGCCAGGAAAATAAGGGGGAAAATATTAAATGATTGAGGCAAAACTGAATGAGAAATCTTATTGAGAGGATAGTTCATATACTTAGCTGTGACCAGCATCTCACGGGGATCAAAACTATTTGCTATTAGCAGGAAGATGCATTTGTTTTGAGACACCATTGCTTTCTATCTATGGAGGGTAAATAAAACATGCAATTCTGTAGTTGAAAACTACAGTAGTGCATTTATACCCCTGTGTAATACTCTTGAGAGGATGCTTTTGATATTTCACTAAGGCTGATTTCCCAAAAATAAGCAGGCACTTATCAAATTTAAAGGAACTTTTCTCATATTGAAAATCAGTCTCAGTTGAAAATGTTCAAGTCTTTTTATTCTGTTTTACTTACTGAGTACCTAGAATGGTTGTTTAAAGATGCCCCTGTTGTCTCCATGCCTCAACTCAGCACTGTATCTACATCTAACTCCCTTTCCTTTTTCATTACCTAAAGGATATTCCAAAACTTGTTTGGAACTTATTGTTGAAAAAATCCAAGGCAGCTGGATACAACAGCCTTGGAGTACCTATTGCTGAACAGCAATCTCCTAGGCTGTAGTCTCCAAAGCCCTCTGTTGTGACACTGTTGGCCAAGAGCTCTCAATTTCTGACTGTAAGATAAACTAAAATTATTCAAATGTACATCTGTATCTGTCGAGCTTATGAGCCGTTTGCATTAATATTGGATGCTAGTTGGGCAAGAATGATCTGTGATATGGCGATCCCTTCCTTCTGCTCCCTGCTTGAATGGTGAGAGCATTTTAAACAAAAGAGAATGAGGAATAAATACTAGATCTGTTCATACAGCTACACTTGTTCTCTTAAAAAGGAAGAGAAATTTCCCCAAAGAACAGCCATTCCCTAGATAACCGTAGTAACAAAAACCTGCTGTGTGAACAGGGCTAAAATGAGCAGCTATTGAGGATTCAAAAACTGGTTCACAACCACTTATTTCTCCAACAGCCAGCCAGACCTTTGCTCCACTTGCAATATTGCACGGTGCTGCGAGCTCACAGAAAGTACCAGACACGTCCTATTTCTGGATACCCAGGGCTGAATCATAGTCTTGCAGCATGAAAACTGGGAGTGCTGGTAAGCCAGCAGGATTCAGTGGAGCAACAACCGTGAGCAGGCAGGGACCAGAGAGCACCAGCAGGCTGTAATGATCTGGGGAGGTGCCCTGGGCACGGCGCCGGGTCTGCCCCCAGAGCCCTCCGACTGCCCTGACAGACCCCAGTGGAGTGCCCGGCCCCACAGTGGGGAACGCAAACACAGCAGCGATGGAGGCAGTGCTGTGCCAGGCACTCACCTCTCACCATTCCAGCTCAGCTGATCCCCAAATGGCAGTAGAAGATAAAATATTTCCCGGTGATCATAAGGAGGAAATAGAACCACCATATTGCAAACCATGCAAAGCCGGAGTTACTCACTCATCATAGGGAATTTGCATGGAGTAACAAATCGCTAACAAAAACCTGCTGAAATTGTCTTCGTAAGTACCCATATTCACCACTAAAGTTCAGGAAAGATCCTTCATTTGCCCTGTCTTCTTTCAGTATTTTGAGGCTTCCTCTTGCTTCCTTTTTTCAGGTTTTTAGTAAAGCAAAATGGAAGCTAAACCACTCAGGAGTTACATGAGTGAAGTGTACAGTCCATTGCAATCAATGCTGTTAATTAAAAATACAATTAGAACAGAATCAGTAATGAGAATTGGAACACAATAAATAATTAAAACAAAATTAGTTTGGCTCTCTTGTTGAGCCAGTCACTCCCCACTTACAAGTAAATGGCTTTTTACTTCATTAATAGCTAGAAGAGCACCCCTAAGTTCTTTTTTCAGTATTAGGGTGTAAGTACATAAGCCCCCCTTTTCCACCTTTCCCTTTCTCTACCCACCTTCCACAACCAATCTGCCATTCAACTCCCAGTGCTGCAGAACTGGAAGCCGGTCTGAGTAGTTGCAAATATAGAGCAGGAAAGCAGCATATGGTGGCAGAAAATAACAAAAAGCCTGTTAATTATTCCAGCAAAACATGAAACATTTCCCTACAGCAGGAGGGAGGCTGTTGGCAAATTATTATTTATCTGTTTATTTATGTTGGAAATAGGCAAAGGCAGAAAGAAGACTGTTCCACTCACAAGCTACTGGCAGCTTTTTTGTACCTTGCTCATAACCATTTTGGAGTGTAAAAACTAACATTGCAGGAAGCAACCTGGGAAGGAAAGAGGCTTTGTTCCTCAACCACCAGGCCTTCAGAACAAATGCTGGGCCCTAACATAGCTAATGGCTTCATTTCTGAGCTCAGGTCTGCAGGAATCCTTTTTTACAGGTTATTGTGTCTCTGACTGATATTACCACAGCAGTGTTACAGCTCTATAAATTGTGTATTGACAGCTGTGGTCGGTTTCCTGCTTTTCTTATATTCATACATATCTTAGGTGTTCCTTCCTTCCTTGCAGGAAATACATCTCTCCCCCATGTAGGGAAATGTGAGTAACAAAGAATGGGGTGCTGAGAAGAAAGTTTCAGCTTTCACTTTCTCATTGCATAACCTTTCCAGTTCCAGTTGAGAGGGAAGAAACAAATGAACCCTTCTGACTGAGTCACTATTTAATAACACAATAATTAGCTAAACATCATGATGACCAGGGATTAAGTATTCTTCCCTCTTATTGGACTTCTATCATCACAAGAAAAACAACAGGTAACTCTTCTGGTAACTCAGTTATTTTAATACCACAGATCAATAGCTTGATTTTTGCATTTCTCAAAACTGTGAAGCCTTATAGCTATAATAAATATTAGCATGTGTCCTTTAAGCTGTAATGGAATTTTATGATGGTTTATGTGCACTGATGTAATTTGTCAGGAAGAAGTGGCTTACAAATGTCTTTTAAATCATTAATTTCTGTGAAAAAGCAATTGTTACCACCACAGCTGCTCCTGTGCTGATTGTTGTTTCTTGTACAGACAATTATATTCCAGATAACTATTGCTGCAAAATGCAGGTGAAGTTAGATATAGGGTTATAGGAAATAATACGGGCTTTTCTTACAGTTGCCTCCACTGGTTTATTGTGTAACTTTGGGTAAGGGTTGAACTTGACAGTTCCTCAGCTTCTCCAGCTGCAAAATAAGAATAACTTAAAAAAAAAATTCTTAAGTTTTGTTTAGTGTTTCAAGAGCCTCTCAAAAAATGAATGTGTTGCAAAAACCAACCTTAGAAAGATGAAGGAATTCATTCATAGAATTATCCATTAATTCCTTTATTTATATAGTTTAAGGAATCCTTATGCTAATCCATACTGGAAATTTCTCCTATCCCACTGCAGTGGTTACCAAATCTCTGCTACTTGGGAGCATTTCTGTCTTTGGTTTTCTGAAGTGCTTATGCCTTGCTTTGGTTTTTGTTAAAAGCTTTTAAGATGAAGCCCACTACTGAAAACATGGTATCTTCTCCTGAAATAAATAAATAAATAAATAAATAAATAAATTTTC
Source organism: Cephalopterus ornatus (assembly GCA_013396775.1). Lineage (NCBI taxonomy): Eukaryota > Metazoa > Chordata > Aves > Passeriformes > Cotingidae > Cephalopterus > Cephalopterus ornatus. The sequence continues at coordinate 64,516 of VZRE01012165.1, forward strand.
ATAAGTGTTAGAATGAAATGCAATTTTTATATCTGAGAAAAAATAAGTTTTAGAACTGAAAGAAGCTCCCCAGAAAAGTGTCAGGAAGCCTCTGTCAGAGCTGAATGAGCGTTCGGACAATGCCCTCAGGCATATGGTGTGATCCTTAGAGTTTTTCTGTGCAGGGCCAGGAGTTGTGACCATTGTGTGCAGTCTGGTCAGCAAAGTAAATGTATAGCACTGCTTGAGTCCCTCCTGAGGCACCAAGGGGCAACTGAGTCATAGAATCATAGAATCAGCCAGGTCGGAAAGGAGTTCTGAGATCATCAAGTCCAACCCTTGATCCACTCCCACTGTGGTTACTAGACCATGGCACAAAGTGACACATCCAGTCTCATCTTAAAAACCTCCAGGGATGGAATCTTGTGCCTACTGTCGTAATACCTCAAGACATGAACATCTATTGATTTCACTCCTCAGTTTCCTAAAATTTTTTAAAGTGAGCAGTCCTTTTTCAGTGGGCAGTTTTGCATGTGTCATTCTCAGGTCCTTCTTTATGCAACTAAGTTAGACACATATTCACCAAAAGAATCACCCGTTTTCACAAACATCTGTACACCTTTCTTTTTTTAACAGAGAAGACAGGTTGACACCGAATTGTGTCACTAATACCTTTTATTATTTCACACTTCATATAGCTTATGAACCTTCTAGTCATAACAGAATTTTACAAAAGCATAGATATATCCCTCTAGGATAACAGGAAGAAAAAACTGGGGGATTATGAGCTTCTCGATTCCTTCAATTTGTTGAAAGGAAAATTTCTGTATAGCAGTAAATGGTTTTTGGCTCCAGACCAGTAAGACTGGTTCTTTCCAAAGTTGCTTATACCCCATTATCACATTAACTCATTATTTTTCTTCCAGATCGGGGCATCATCTCTATAAGGCTTAGTAATGGCACAAATGTTGTATTTTCTAAGGAGATTTCTTGGGTACAGAGTATAACAGCATTTTCCAACAAAGGTATTAGATGTCCAAAAATGTATCTGCAATGCTGTCTTCATTGGCCTATTTAAGGGCATCTAAATCTATGAAGATGTTAACCCCCATATGTGCCATCTAAATTCCTCTCCCTGAAGAAATTATTCTTTTGTACTTAGGTAATTCCAGTTGGGCTATATATAACAAAAAAACCCAAGCAAACCAAACCAATCCAAACAAACAAAAAACCAAAACAAACAAACAAACAAACCCCCAACCAAACAAACAAAAAAACAAAACAAACAAACAAACAAACCCCCCACCAAACAAACAAAAAAACCCCAGAATCATAGAATCATTAAGGTTGGAAGAGATCTTTAGGATCATCCAGTCCAACTGTCAACCCAATACCACCTCTGTAGCCCCTAAAACACTAAGCTGTATCACCCAGCACCAGATTCAGACTCCTCTTAAACACCTCCAGGGATGTTGACTCCACCACTTCCTTGGGCAACCTATTCTTATTAATAAATTAAATTGAGTCGTTCTATAATACCAATGCACTGTCAACCTCAGAACACCCTGATCTATGTAGACTGACTGCATGTCATGGCAGATTTAACTATCTTGTCTGAGGTTTGTCCTGAGTTTTCCAGCAGTCATTGCCTTTTCTGCCAGACACAGCCCAGGACTTGCAGCCTGCAACGCTGTTGCAGTTCAGACTTAGTTCAGTCACAGACTTTCTATATTTGCACTTTCCTTTTATAGCTCAAAGTTAAAAATATCTTAAGTTTCTATGTCAAGTACAGCACTCAAACCCCTATAATGCAGTTTTGCAGTTAAATTACCGTGTCTGAGTTAACTGTAAACTATTAAAAGTGCAGGAGAACTTGTTACTGTGAGAAATGTATCTAGCTTTTTATTATCTTGCTTTCCATTGTCATACATTACTTTCACAGATTATAGGTGCACCATTAAAATCTTTTCCAATTGTCATCTGTATTTCCCAAAATACCTGATCTAGTAGACCTTTGCACAGCTCTGCTTCTCTTTATTCCTCCTGTATCTTTTATTTACCACTGGTGCATCGGGGTGTTGCATGTTCACCTTGGGTCTGCAGTACTTCAAATAAATTCTCTTTATTCAGTGATGTATCCCTACCTCTCTCCATTTAAGAGAACACATTAAAAGTTTACTGACAGCCATGCTACTGTTTTATATTAATCCTTTACCTCTCAAAATATTTAAGCAGAAAACAAAAAAGAGAACTAGGGGGGAAAAACACAAGCAGTAAAAGAACTATAGCTTGTTGTGCGCTTCTGACATAAAGCCTGAAATTATCTATCACTGGGTTTTATTTATTTGTGGAAAAATATGATTTAAGAATTATGACAAATGCTGTAAGTAGGAAGTCTAATGATACGTGTGCTGTAATTATCAATGTATAATACATTATGTCCACTGGGGAACTACTCATTACAGAGAAGTGAAGTCAAAGGCAAAGCAGTAGGGCTTGAGAACCTAATCTTGCCAGCACTCACTGGGAGGGAGTGTGCTTCCTGATGTGTTAAGCAATGAAACAAAAACAGGCAGAAAAATACTTGCATGTGCTTGGAGTCACCACTCATCCTCATTCTTTGGATTGTATACTGAAACTGGAGGAGATGCATGTGATGGGTACTGCTTGGAGGTAAGAGGGAGTATCTTTGGGATTGATTTCCAGGACATCGATAGTGATGGTTTCCCTGGGATCTCATCACACATGAGCTGGTGAGCCTGGCAGCTAAGTAAGCTTGCAGCACCCCTCTCACAAGCTTGTCTCTCCCATGGAGGCAGATTCAGATCACCTCAAACCCCCGCTGCCAGACACCCTCCTCCTCATCTCATCAGCATGAGCACTGCACCTGAGCTGCTCAGTCCTGAAATGCTTTGATAACTGTCCGGACACAGATCCTCTTGGGACACGGAGAAAGTTTATGCAGGAATCAGGGAGCAGGGCACATTCTGCGCAGGCCACATTTATCTGAGCCTTAATTTCCTAATGTAAAAGGATGATGCTGCTTTTCCACTCTGGAGCCAAGGGAGAAAATGTGGTGCTGCCAACAACTTCGTCGACAACATGATTTGCGTGATTTCACCAAGAATTCGATGCTTTAATTTTTGATGATAAAGAATGTTAAGAATTCCCTTTTGTTAAAAATAGCTTGCTCCTATGACTTTGGTTCTTAATAGTTTACCCAGTATTGATTTGAAATATATTGATAAATGGTCAGAACTTTACAGCCTTTTATTTGATCATTTATTTAGCTGCTTAGTATAGAGGTGAGAATGTCTTCCAAGCAACAGCTTGTTTAAAACTCTACCTGCAGAAGTTGTTATTTAGAAGAGACTTGTAATCTTTTGCCATAGTCAGTTTAAAAAAGCTCTAAAAAATAAAAAACCTAGTGCTTCTATTATATTTTTCCTTTTTTTTTTTTTTAATTTTCTTTTAAACACCTTATACTTCCATTCCTTTTGGTTCTTCTGGGAAAGAGTCTCTTTCTTTTATGAATAGGCCTTTCTTTATCTTGTTTATGCTTTTAAAATACCTTTTTAATTCAAGTTGACATAACTGTATCAAGATTTCTAAGTAGAAATTTCAGTAATTCTTCCTTAATGATGCTTTGTTTTCAGGGTGTTTATCTGATAACAGATTCTAAATAAAAGAATAATAACAACAACAACAACAATAATAATAATGTAATTTATTTTTGCATTTCCTTCCTCAACCTCCTTTACCTTCTGAACTAGCCACATTTTTAACTAGAAAATTTTATGTCTTCTTTTGTCTGGTGTTAATTTCATGCAACTTTCCAAGCTTCTATACTCACAAGTCCCCAGTAATCCTGAATCTTCGTCATTTGAGACTCTGAATTTCACTCTCTCTCCTACCACTGTCCTGTCATGATTTTTAGGGGAAGGAAAACCCAGCTGCCCATTGCAGAAGGAAATACAGTATGCTTCAGTCAGGTCCCCAGCCTTAACAACTAGGATTCATGATCAAAGACACCCCTAAAAAGAGGAATTGGATAGTCCTCACAGAACCCGAGTCTCAGTTTATGATGCTAAAAAATTGTAATAGCTGATTTCTGAGTTTTAGTCTTGCATAATCACAGCAGGTTGGAAGGAAATAATTAAACCAGAGTCTTTTTCAAAGTTCTGTAAAATGTCATCATTCTGAGAAGAAGTGCTGTGATGTTTCTAACCCGATAGACAATGTCAGCTTCACACTCTGGCCAAAGTTGCCCAAAGGACTAATGAATTTAAAAGAGCAGCTGTAGCAGCCTGTTAGGAATACTTTATTTAATATGACATGATGCTTTCCTTTGAAAAAATGTATGGAGCTATACAATGGCAATAAAACACTTTTGCAGTGAATACAGAACAGGCTAACAACTCTCTGAAGAGTTGTTTCAAAGGAAATCACCTTACAAGGATCTCAGAAATCAGGTCCAAGAATATTAAGCCTTTTCATTGGTGATCGCAAGGAAAACCTTTTATGATTAATTCATGGACAGTGAAAACATTCATAGTGTGACAAATAAGAATGAGATCAGGACAGAGTGATCTCACTTCTAATTTACTGAAAGAACATTTAAGCAGTCAATGATAAAATTATCCATCCAGGTGTAGGAAGGTAAGGTCATACATTTAGACTAGGAGACTGCAAGACGGTCTGCTGAGGGTCAAGGAGTTCTGACTATTTAACTGAAAAGTACCTAATCCTACCTGGATTTAAAACTAAAGAGATGTTAATGTTAAAGAAGATATATTCACCTCTTTGCACAGAGTAAAGCAAGATTAGTGTTAGAAAGACCGAGAAAAATTTGAGGCTGCCATTGAAGAGAGACCCAGGAATTATCCTGTGACAGAAGAAGTTCATGTATGTGGAAATGGACTCAAAGAGCATATGCTCCATGGCCATTCCAGACCAGAGGCAAGGTTGCCTGGTGTGTAATTCTCCAAAGCATCCTTCTCAAAGGCTTCTTAAAGTTACCGTTCTCCAAGTCATTCCAGAGGATTACATGTGCTACATTTGGTAGGTCCTGGGGAGCTTTGTATAGAATATGTGCTTCTATTAGCTGAATCAAGAAGTCAGAAAGGAGTTAGAGAGAAGTAAAATGTTATTTGTCATTCAAAACAAGCTAGGAAATAGCAATTGTTAGACTGAATATTCCAAAAGGTTAATAAAAGTTAAAGGCTAATATTAGGTTAACACAGTGACTACTGAGTCATGCTTCAGCAATAATGTGAAAAAAAAACCCAGATGAAAACTGAAGGAAAAAATCCTTAAAGATGCACAAACTTATTCAGAAAAAATCAGTAGATAATAGATTTCAGGAAGAACTAACACAGCTGCACGAAGATATAGCACAAGGGAAGGCAAAGTTCAATACTGACAAATCCAAGTGTGCTTGGTGGCAAGAAGTCTAAATTTATTGTGGGGAAGAAGACAGGAACAAAACAAAAAAACCTCATGGAAAACGCAGTAGGAAAATTTTCTGAACACTGCTGTAGTCAAAAAAAGTAGGTAGGAGAGAATGTAATTTTCTGACCATATAGCCCTGGTCTGGAGTATGGAAAAGAATTTTCATCTTCATCTTTCCAACGCGAACCGGAAAGAGAAAGCTTTTTTAAAAGAGGAACTGAAAGTAGTTAAAAGACTTCTTTAGGAAGAGACAGCAAAAAGAGTGCATTATGTTTAGGAGAAACATATACAAAACTATGGGTAGAAAAATGATTGCCAGGTGCTCCAGTTTCTACTTTCATAATGCAAGAATGAAAGACTTAAATGACACAGAAAGGCAATAAGATCAAAACTGATCAAAAATGATTTTTAAATAGAGTAAGTTGCATATGGAGCTCATTGTCACAAAACAATCTGAAGGTCTAAAAGATCAGTAGGCATCAGAGTGAAGGTAGACATTTATCTGAAGGTATATAAGTCCCCAGGCAGCAAGGTATAATCCAAATTCTACCTGGCAGGAATTAGAAAGCTAGTTCCTACTTATGAGTTATTCCACAATCAGTCACTTTGTCACTTTATACATTTTCTTGTGAAACATTAGGGATAATACTTTTAGTTTAGATGCTACAACACCAGGTGCATTGAATTTCAAAACGCACCTCTGGTGACCACTGATGTGGAAAATTAGCAAGGAGGAGAGTGTGTAGATCATCACCAAGCTGAAGACAACTGGTTACAGTGGTAGCCAAAAAGGGAAGGATACACAACATCCATGCCATACTTTTTTGCAGGGCTATTCTAGCTTTGAAAATATAAGGATATAAACAGGCAATGTTTGCAGGAAAAGAGAAATTCTATTGAGCCAAGTGGTATAGCAAGGGAAAGAAAACAACAACAAAAAAAGACTCTTTGTGTTTAAACCTTTGTTTCTTCCCAATAAAGTTTCAAGGATATCATGGCTTTTCTGTTTGCTTTTCAGAAATGTAGCAACTGGTGTAATAAAATGTATGAGTTCTCCCTGTAAAACTTGACTAGCTCATTTAATATGTGTCAGTTACTGCTCTAAAGAGAAAAAAGCAGTTTTTCTTTTTGAAAGAATGACCTGGCAGCATGAAATATTTCTTTCTGAGGGTTCATTTGGCTCTGTAGTCAAAGCTGCTGGACTGGCTCACTGGAGCCTTAAAGTGGAGGTGATCCCAATAGCCCTTTCCTAGTGATGTCTGAACAGTACAGGCTTACAGGCTTACAGGCAAACTCTATCTATTCTCTCTGGTTTAAGAGAGAGAAGAGTGATGTCATCCTCTCACTGATAAATACTAATACCAAACTCAAAGCTAAAGTAAATTCTCTACCCCAGAGGATGTTGGATGAAATTCTGAAAACAGTTGAATCAAATAGCAAAACCCCCACAGAGATCAATAGAGACAGAATTTCAGTCTATAAATTTATATCCTTCCCCAGTTGTAAAAGGACATCATAGGATGGGCTTTCTCTGACTGGCTCTGATATTTTCCTACAGTATTTGTGAAAAAAGGCCCTTGGTATGTTGACTGCAATAATGTCATTATATTTATATTGTATACACAAATTTCTACTTTGTGTGCTTAGCCTTATATTTTCCATTTACTCCTAGATTTTCTAGATATGTTCTTTTTAACCCTTCCCCATTTTAGTTATCTCTCTCCCTTTTATTTTATGCTTCATACAATTTTTTTGCTTCAATGGATTCTCTACTCTGCCACACTGGTGACAATTCTTCTTTCTTTGGTTCTCTCCCCTCAGTTCCTCATGTTTGCACCGTTCAAAGAAGCAACGTAAGACTGTATGAGACGACAATACTCTATCTTGAAGTTCTCACTGAGATTCTTTTTATTTTGGCCATCCAGAAATCTATTTATCCCTACATACCTTGTAGTTGCTTATATGCTTTACTGTTTGTCGGTGTGCCTGTCCCCAGTTTATCAGTCTGATTAATCTCTCAAGAAGATTTTCAGCACTAAAATCCCTTCTGCTTTGTTATAAAGCATTTGGCAGATTCATAGCCTCCCTTTGTTTATTTCTGCACAAGAGCTATTATTTTACTGCTTGATGTTCACAACTGTATTGTCACTCCAAAGACCACTACCAATATAAATTTGCCTTCACTTTAATTTATACTTAATTTAATGCCCCATTTCCTTGCCATAGTCAGGCATAAGTGTTTTACAAATATGACACTGCCTCTGTTTTTTCACTGAGTCCATCTCCTTTTGCCTCTGAAGATTTCACAGTCATTGGTTCTTCTCTTCTCTCTGCATATTTGTGGTATTGTGGAGCTCTGTTTACAACCTTTATTTTACAGTTATCAATACAGAGACACTAAGACACAAATCCATCTCCTGACGAGTCATTGTCATTCAAAGAATGAGTTAAAAAGCAAGATTTGTGAAGCTAGATGAAATGAAGTCTTGAACCACAGCAACATCTTCCCTCTCTCATATAAAAATTTGATTTAAATGGAAAACAAAACCTATGGCAGATACCAAATATATTTCAAGTTGAATTTTTATTAGTTGTATTTTCCTTGTCTTTCTCATGAAAACAGTGCAGTAATCATACAGCTTTCCTAACTGAAATAGAGTTATGATTGCAATTGTCATTGCATGATTGTGACGTAAATATACAAGAAGAAACAGTGACTTTTTTAGCACAAGTACACTGTATGTTGTAAGATAGATGGGGGTTTAGACCTTTAATGTCCACATGTGAATGCAGTTAATTATCTTTGCAATAGTAGGGTTCAAGAGGATTACTGAAAAGGCAATATGAAGTAGTTGAAGGAATTGAACCAAGGTTTCTAACATCCCCTTTGCTGTTTGAGAAACTAGCTCCCTTTTTAATCGACTTCTTAAAAGAAGTCACTATGTCTTAATGTAACCTTGACTGGAAACTATTTATAAAGCACTGTTCATTAATTTATTAGGGTCTCACTTAGATGTTCTTTGTTTTCTTCAAGCCTGTGCAATATCCTTGAGTCTCTGCAAGTGACTGTCCTTTTTCATTTCCATGCAGTTGTCTTTCTGATGCCCAAAGCTGCCATTCTCCTAAAGCAGTGATGGACATAACACAGTTCAGAAAATGCTCACCCCCTCTGAAATAATAACAACTAAAGAAAACCCACCCTCAAAACATTACTTCTGGTGTCAGTGGAGAGAATTCCCTGACTCCCACTTTCTTTCCATTTGTACTACCCAGAAGCTCTTTTGGAGTAATTAATAAGGACACTGGCTCAAGTCACTCTGATGTGGCCTGCTCAGTCTCTTTCATTGCCACTTGGCAAGGGAGAACTTTCCATGGCCCATATTAAAAGCATTTCTTCTACAAGCACTCAGAATTCAGTGACTTTCTGTTGACCTCTTGTGAAAGAGAGCAGTCCTGTAATGTCTCTGCAGTTTGGGAAAAGCCAGAACCTCTCTGTTTCACACCTTTTTGTCAGGAATTCATCAGAAAACCATTAACCTAGCAAAGCACTGGAAGACACATTTTTAAGGTAATAATACTGCTCCTACAAATTTATTTAGTACAACATGATATGTTTGCAGGTGTAGGCTGTCATTATTTGATACCTCCCCATTCTTCTTCTCTCTATAGCCTTTTGATAGGCTCTTCTTACGTTTCATTCCCTTTTTCTTTTCTCAACAGCAGCCACCTGGGATGTGAATAGAAGACTGACTGACCTTGGTCAATAACAGTGCTTCACATATGGTCTGTGGCTCAGAAATCATATGGGGTCACAAAAGAGGACAGTCTGTATAACGTGTCTGCCAATATAACAAGAAATCAAACTTCCCTGATGTGGGGGCAAGTTGTACTGTTGTGCTAAATAATGATGCAGGCATTAAGAAAGAAGGTCTTGTTGAATAGAGAAAAAAGATATTCTTTTACAGTCATGAAATTCTACCATCACTTTTTGCTAGTTGAGGGGTAGGATAAAAATAGAGAAATATTTTAGGCCTGTTTATGATCTTGGTTGTTCACTTATAATCTCACTTATAAATAAATAAAGTTTGTAAAAAGCTTTCCTTTTAGACCATTGCAATAATCATCTGAGTGGCTGTATCTACAGACAGCACACATCAGAGAACTCACAGAAAGAAATTTCCTTGTCTTTGCAGTAACTTTTAAAAAGATTCTGAATGTCAGAGCTCCATACGAGAACATAATCAGATGTCTGCAATATTTCTTAGCAGTTTCAGAAGTCTAGAAGATCTAGAAGTACCTGTTTATGATTACTCAAAAGAAGGCCATAGTCCTCAGTTACAGAGGACTTTATTACCTGGAGAATCCCTCTCCACTTTACTGTAGCTTTGCTTACTGATTGCATGAATAGAAATTAGTGGCAGCTCTTTTCAATATGCTACAAATAGAAATGCTTTAAATAGAAGGAAAGTTCCCTTCTTCTGCCACTCAAGAGCTCAGGCAAGGCTTCTCTGGAGGAGATAGACATGACACTGCCTCTCATATGCTTCATTTCTGTTCTATCAACTCTTTTTTCACTCTCAAATAAGGCAATCAGATATTCTGACCACAAATGGCCAGTTGTCCTTTGCCTATAAAAGGAATATGGGGAAGCCTTTTTCCTCGAAGTAAAGCCTCTACAACAAATGTAATAAAGACCAAACTAATGAGATTCTATAGCACTTAGACAATAATCAGTAGAAATGGAAGAGAAATGCTACTCTTTTTCTATTTCAACTGCCCTTCAGAGGCTTAGCATATAAATGTTCATTATAGCACAGCTCCATATGGGAAGATCCAGTTTTGCTAATTCCAAGATTCCTGACTACCTATTTAATTAATTTATTTGTTCTTCTTTCAATTCTTCTGTCTCTTCAGAAAGGCGTAGTTGAGGGGGGACAATCATTTTCAAAAAACATTTGTGAACTGTCCTCCTTATTTTTCAGAAATCTGAGGTTTCACTCCCTTCCAATAAGTTCTGCCTGGCACTATGGTCCTTGGTGCTTCATTCATTAAAAATAGCAATGCAGCAGCATGAATAAATCCTTTGGGATTCCACATTAAATGCAGAGTCTTGCATCCTGGGCTGCCTTACATCTGTGTAGCCCTTTTGATGTCTCTTGGCACACCACTGCAGCTGTCCCTTGCAGTAGGCATTTTAATTGATTAACATGCCTGCTCCTATTTTATTTCCCTCCTGCTCTCAGGACTTCGCCCTTAAAGATTTACTGCACTTTGGAGGTATGACGCACTCTGTAGATGCTCTGAGGACAACATAATTGCTGAATCAAAACCTCCCATGAGAATGTGAGTTTTGAACCTTGCTTTCAAGATTTAAATTCTCTATTTCTCAGCATATGTATAACAGATTGGCAGAGAATAATCTCCTAATAAGATGTCTGTAGATAACCAGGGGAAGAAAGAGGAGCAGTCCTTTAAAATATTGCCCACTGAAATTCAGACAATAAATCTTCAGTCCAGCAAATAATTAAACACATAAATAGTCACATGAAGTTCACTAGGACTAGTCATATACCCAGTTATGTGTATAAGCATTTGCACTATTGGGATTTAGTAATAAGAATCTAATTAAACAAAAACAAAACAAAAACAGTTAGCAACCCAAACTGGACTGAGTCACTGTCAGAACTGTGATACAGTTGTCGACTCCTGCATTGTTATTCTTGACTGAAGATATAAATCAAAATTCCTCCTTTCTTTAGGTGTGGATTCCAGTGTTTTATTTCGCAATATCTAGTGGTATTAACATATTTTAAGAACTATCAAAGAGAAGATTCTTAGAGGATCTATGGTTGCTAGGAGACTGATACTTCGTCCTGCAAATCTTCCACACTGCAAAGAGCAAACTGGCAATAATCAGGTTTTCCTGCCAGACAGCACTCAAACAACTGAAGTTTATGGCTTATTTTTTTAGAATTGTGATTTAAGCTTAAGTTTGTAGAACAGGAAAATTTAAGAGTTGTTGGATTTCTCCAAGTAGGTATTTTATCTTGTATCTATAATATACCATCCTTAAATCCTTTTTTAATCAATAATACCTTGGGTGTCTCATATCTAGAAACTTGTTTTCATTCTGCTGACAAGTCTCTGCCAGCACAGAAAGTGCTGAGCTCATTTAAGACAGTTCCAAGGGAGAGTTTTGCCATCCCCACCCTTGCCATTTCCATTCCCTTAGACGATCTGCACCCGGAGCAACCTCAAACTAGCAACTTTACCACCTGCAGCTTTGGGACGTCCCATCTTACAGCTAGGGCAACAGCAAGTGCACTGGTCTCCCCAGCACCTAAACATCTCAGGATACTTGCACTCAGTGATAGGAGTGCCACAGTGGAGTTTTTGTCACATTGATTGCATGTCCTAATTTTAACTTAATTAAAGGAAATATCCCATATCTGCAAATCAGAGTGATTTTATTACAGTGACTGAGAGGGTGTAGTAAGAATCTTGGAAATCAGAAATCACTGAGGTTTATAATTTGGTGATCTTTGAAATTCTGTACTCTTTATGGCCCAGGAGCTCTGCTAAGCACAAGAGTGCACTATTTTCAATGAAATAACACTTGTGATGAGAACTATATGTGGGTTTTATGCTCTACTGGATCATTGCCTTTAGTACTGTTTAAATAGGTACACTTTACAAAGGTATTCACCTATGAAGAATAATGTCTGTTTTCTCATTCATGGCTTTTCAGTTACTCAGTGTAACATCAGAATATTAAACCCCAATTTGTAGCCCACTGGAGCCAGGGTTTTCATGGATTTTGATCCTGATTCTGTTTAACTGCAAATGCCTTCATTTAACATACACCAGGTCAGAATAGTGTTCTGATCTGATCTTTCACTCTCCTCATCTAACACTACAGCCAAACTCTTTTATCCTTCTTGTAACTGTAAGGGTATTGGAAAAAAGTTCCTGTGGGGACAAAAGGGTCAGAAGAGAGGAAAAAAGGGCAAAATTCTAGCTGAAGTCACAGTGTAAGTGACTGTCATTCCTTTCAGAAAAACTACAACTTCCCCCACCTTCTACTTATTCTGTAATGATTCAAACCCAGTCTGTAATTATATTTAAGCACTTTATAATTTCAATCTAATACCTGACAGTTCTATGCAATTAAATGTCCTGAATGTGCTATTTGTCCCCCACTATGGCAAGATTATATAGTAATAGTAGCAATGAACATGGCTGAATCATTGACAAATTCAACCTTAACTATATTCTCTTGCTTGCCTTGACAACTAGACTATTGAATTCCAACAGTATGAAAATCTAAAAATAGCACTGTGTGAAGAAAGACTGCAAGCAAAGCCACTAGATAATACAGGCTCAATGCTCCCGTGAAATGTGACACGTGCAAAAGCCAGATGTAATTTTAACAATACAGCTTCCTTTTCGACAAAGGAATCTCCAGAGTCTGATTTAATGTCTCCACAGTAAAGCCTAACAATTCCACGTTTTGTGTAGGAGTAAGAACAGACTTCTTTAAACTCTCAGAAAAGAACCCCTGAGAAGAATGCTAATGCACAGTGCAGTGAAAATAGAAAGACCTCTTATGACCCTGTAGCAATTAAGACACCATCCAAGTGCAGCATAGAAGTCACCTTATACTTAAAATAATTACAATTGCACCAGTGGACTCAGCAATGCTGACACACATCAGTAATATCGTGGCTTTGCAGAAACAAAAATCACTCCACCTTAGGAAATACCTTACCTTACTTACTAGACAATACCAGAGTGAGTATCTGGCTGGCTCTTAGGAAGGAGTGCAGAGAGGAGCGGGCAAAAGGAGCTTTTCTTACTTCCATACCCTGCCTAAAAAGTAGTGAAGAAAGAGACAGATTAAGTAGTTAGCAAATTAGCTGGAGGCTTGGGAGAGTAAAGTTCCAGTCTGTTCTACCTCTTAACGTCACTGTCTGGCCTTAGGACTGCCTTAAGGAACTCAAGCTTTCTGTAAAATAGGTACTTCTATCTTACCTAGCAGATTAATTTTATGGCAATAAATATGCACCATCTTAAGGCTCTCAGTGAGTTGTCCATATAAATACATGTGCATATTATATAGATATATATTATGAATATATAATGATCCCTCATCATCTCTTCACCTCTAGGTGGATAGCAGAAGGCACTATAATTTAACTGTGAAGGACTGAGCCATGCTTGTTTTACAAATGCATAATTTGCCTGTACCCTAAGACAACTGAGGGCAAAAATGTACCAAGCAGGTTTTTCACTGGTGTAAAAAAAAACCCAGCATCAACCAACAGCACTTCTAGGAATCGGATCTCCCATATTTATACTTTCCTGGCACATAAGCCAAAGTGGTGACTAGAACAAGTTCATTTGATTCAAGTAAAATCCTAATTCCCTTCTAGTCTGCCATGGGTTTGGGGAGATTTTTTTATCTCATCTATAATATTATTAGGAAGATCCTATTCCTTTGGTAAAGAGAGAGACTGGTTTGAAGGAGGAAGATCAAAGATCTCCTTAATATTATTCTCTGGCCTCATTCTTTTATTGCTTAAGTAAAGTTCTCCTAAATAATTACAGGCAAAAATCCAAATGATCTATCACAGGCCATGGCTTTTTATTCACTGGAATAACTGTTGTTCCAGAAATAGATGTAGCACCACTGGTATGACTTTGAAGCCCCACACACGTTGGTTGGAAGCAGGATGAAAAATAAGGGGAATCAATAAACAGATACTGTTTTCCACCAGTGCTGTGACAGGAGAAGTGAAAGCTTTGAAGTTCGCCTTTCTTTTGAAGGAAATATCTGTGATATTGTCTGGGTTTATAGCTGCACCTTGTTTATTTTACTCTCCCCTGTCCACAGACAAGTTCATAAGTGACAAAAGTAATGAACACAAATGTCCTACTTTTAGGAGACTTACTCAACTCCCCAGTGTATGGGTACCAGGGAAGCAATGGTTCCTTAGGAACCGACTCATGTTGAAGGCAGTAAAGCATAGGGAAAATTCTGTTTGTGGAAGGAATATTTACACTGATTTATGTTGTCCTTTCTTTCTGGACTCAGAAGGCTCAGGAGGGACCATGAAAAGTGTCTAGGCTGTCCTCCCGCCCCAAGAAAGGGAAGTTGTATGTAAATTCTTCCAATCTTTATGGGACATCTCACAGCTATTATGGGAAATCCCCTCAGTACAAAGCTATCTTTGTGATTAAAATAATCCCCCCAACGTTTTCTCCACATTTTTCTCTTCACTTTGAATCCATTATTTCCTATTCAATCCACTCTGAACATGAAAAATGGATAATTTTCTTTCTCTTTACAGCCATTCTTGCCCTGTTCAAAAAAAAATCTTTATTCATTGCATTCTTAGTTTTGCTAGGAAGTTTTTTAGTTGTCTTTGCATTCCTTGACTTCCTCTGAACCTTTCCTTTAGGGATGGTGCTGAACACAGGGCACTGCGATAAGAAGAATGAAAAGAGAGGTTTTATTTAACAGGACCCCATATGATTTATCACCTAGATAGATATAGATGTAGTTAGAACATAAAATGCATGTTTTGTAACAAACAGAGTTCTACAAGTGTAGGATGTATGAATTTTGCAGTTCTGCTCCCTCTCTCATCTCTCTCTCCCACCTTCCGTCGTCAACATTCATGAACAAAACATCTTCATTATGTAGGGACATATGTAAAGGTATAAAGATTCAATCACAGAAATGCATAGGAGCAGCTATGTCAGAATTCATATGCCAACCCAAGCTTTGGTCCCACTCAGTAGGAAGCCATCCTTAACCAGTCAGGAGTCAGTGCACCAGGATATTGCAATTCCTCCTGACTGTCTCAGATATCACTTTATACTGTCTATTGGCAAACGGGAGCTTTTTTAATGACAGGTCCTGTAGCTTTAATATCATGTCTGTAATTGCAGTTACCAATGTCTGTATTGTAGTCAACCACATATGTGAACTGGTAATGTCCAGTCAGTAGTCTTATGTATTAGTTTAAGAGACATAGTTTAGTCAACTACATTGCATTTTCCTCTGGCTCCTCAATCTACACTCACAATATTTACAATTATACTGTAGCTGGTGGGGTCACACTGGAGTCGTGCTAGCTGGAAGTGAAGTGTACAGAGGGTCAGTTGGGCAAGCAGCGTGGCTTCACCTCACTATTTTCCCCTTTTGTAATGTTGTGGCATCATATGATGCTGAACAACTGTAAAGAAAACAGTTCATCGATCCATTCTCACAAGCACTGCTGTGTCTCTGCATCAGAAAGGAAAACAAAAATACTGTACATATCTGTCTCTATTTTGGTTGGTCAGACTGCCTGGGAACAGCTTTCCTCTTCATATGAGAAGTTTGTACTGCTCCTAGCTCTGTGGATCCTCATCTTTGCTGATGACTGCAAGGGTTATTTTAATAAAAACCAAGCTTTCAACGAGATTAGTTACATGCATAGGTTCAAATAATCTGATTGAGAAGAAGTATACTGAACAATTCAAGTGACGGTTCAGAAACTGTCATTTTAAGGCAGGAAGCCTCCTGTTTTCCATAGCCTTTGTTCAGGTTTCACCCGATGGTGTGCCAAGTGACATGGAGAAGAGGTGTACATTCTTTTGGGACCATTTTTTGAGAGGGACTACGGCACTTCATGCTACTTGAGGATACTCGATATGACAGAAATCAGCTTGACTCTTGGAAACAGCCCCTTAAAAGCAGAACATCTACTGGTATAAATCAGCAAGACTTGATTTCACTGGAGCTCTGCTAATTTACCCCTGTTGGGATTCTGTCTCTAAAACTCTATAGAGTGAAAATGAAGCTAAGATACCAAAACAAAGATTCTAAAATATTAGGAAATAAAACAATTTGTGAATGCTATGTTTTCCCAGCCATGCAAAAGAGAAGTAGGTTACAGTTTCAATTTAATTTGTAGTTATTTGACACACGTTCACACATGCAGTATGTGTCATGGAGGATTTAAATGTCTATTCTGAGAAAAATTTCCAGTATTTCTTTTTATCTTATTTCTGTTGTGATTATTTCCCAGTCTCTTTCAGCCAAAATTTCAATGAAATTGTAACTTACAAATGATTTTTAATACACTAGTCCTGAAAAGGTCTTCAACCATTCAGAGAGAAAATTAAAAAAGATGGAAGACTTAGTGTATGCTGAAGGTCAGATAGAAGTTCAGGATAACTTAGACTTTGTCCAGTTATTAAAGGGATTCCCTGCCTCATCCTTCAGTAAGAATGATAGTGAATAGGGAATAATTGGAGGATATCTGAGTAAGGATGAGGAGGGTTTAACAGAAACCTTCTGTTAACAGAAGCCATAATTAAGGCAGATCCAAACTAAGACTGTTCACTTGGGTGATATCAAGAATCCTGTGGTAATCCCCAGCCAAAAATCCTGATCAATTGACACATGAAGCAGCAATCCCAGAAGCAAAGCTTTTCATTGTGTGAGATGGTACAAATGTATTCTAAGTGGTAAGGAGAAAAATGTAACATGAAGTGGAGTGAAGGCTTCATGGTCAAGCAAGCTGAGCAATCGGGGATGCAGAGAAATGGCATAAAACACAAAAGTTTTAGCAAAAGTAACTTTTTATTAAGAGAAGCAATTTCATACTCAAGGAATGAGTTCTATCTAGATTTGCATGAAGCAGTTGATAAAGTGCTCAGCTGAGAATTACTGTCTAAAATTTATAAAATGGAGAGTAATTAAAGATCATTAACCTGAATGAAAACTGCACGTAAAACAAAAAAATAGTATGTTAAAAAGGAAGTCTGTCAGGTTGGGAAGGGGTTATTGGAACTTAGGAAGAAGGTTTTAGACACACATTGTTGCAAATACTTGCTAGTGACTTTGAGCCAAGAAAGAGGTTTGCATAAATAATAAATGTATTCCAAGGTATTGTCAACAACTTGGAAGCTCATGTAAGAACTGCTGTATTTATAAGCAGAATAATGGAAACTGATTTTTAACTTAAAACAAAGCCATCCACATAAAGATTTCATATTGTGGAGCTCATCCCTTGGCAGCAGCAGAGAAACAGAGATCTAGTTGTACTGTTAGACTGTAAAACAGTTATGAGCCTCCAGTGTGAGAGAACCATAAGGAATCTGAGACAAGCCTAAGATGTACTGCAGATTATTTTCTTTAGAGTCGCTGAAGCATTCACATTATTATACAAGGTACTGCCAAGGTGGTTTGTACATGATATAGACTCTGATCAACCACTTTCAAATCAGATTTAAGGTAATTTGAAACAGATCCAGAGAAAGGATACTGAAATGACTGGGAGAAAGGAGTATGATCTTCTGAGAGCAGTCAAAGAATCACATCTTCTTTTCCCTCTCAAATGGAACATCTCTTCATAAATACATATGGGAATGTAAAAATAAGGTGGGAGTGATAAGGTTAAAACATAAAATCGGTACAACATCAAACAGACAACTGGTCATACAAAATTTAACATGGTTAAAATCAGCCTCTGATTTCAATCAGTTTAATAGTGCTCAGAAAAACATAGGGGTAAAAAACATCCAGCTGTTTCAGGATGGATCCTAGCAGCCTTATGGACATTGCATGACAAAGTAGTGATGCTCTGGTACAGAGTGAAAATTTTGGGTGTTGAACTTAGGTGTCTGCTCTAAGAATTAAAAAGACAATTTATATATTTCTTTGCTGAGTTAGGTCCATTTATGCCATATCTTTGCTATATGCAGTTAGTCCCAAACATCTGAGTTTCTATTTATCATTTAATTTTGCTGTGGAGAATTTATTCTTTCACCCTGAGAAACATCAGAAGTTGGTGCCAGATAGGGAGGGAAGGCTGGGAAGGTGCAATGCTGCTCTTGGTGGTGTTGAGAGATTTGGGATGTCCTACTTGTCATTACTTATGCCTAAACTGATTGACTAATGCTTTTCCTCCTGCAAAACCCACACAGCTGAATGAAACCCTCCCATTCTTTCTAATATGTGTGATGTTCCTCTTCCCAAGGGAAAATGTCCAGTGGTCCCAACAAGTTCCTTAGTCCTGCGGGGGTATAGGCTGGAAGTCTTGGCATCTTCTGCCTTCTGCCCTCAGTGTTAAGCCTCTTCACCTTTAATATATTGACTGTCTTTAGACAGTCTGAGAATAGTGGAGGTGTTTTATGGCCCATGGTGTGGAGATACGCTTGGAGGACGTGCTTTCTGAAAAAATATCTATTACAGTAAATATCTATTAGGGTGGCAACCGTGGAGACTTGGACTCAGTTTTCTATGTATCTCCATGACAATTTCAGGCAAGAGTTTTACAGAAAGATTCTTCTTTTTTTGTAAACATCTATCGGATACATTCAATACATGAAGCCAAATCAAATGCAGGAGGACATTTCCTCCAGCTCTATTAAAGTTTCTATAGTTAAAATTTTAGTCTTTCTTCAGTCAATGCTTGTGGTACTTTAAAGCCTCTAAAAGAAATCTCTAAAAATTGATTAAGAGTCTAATTAAAGATTGATCCTATCAAACTATGTAGTCTGTCATTTTTATTAAATCAAATCTTTAACTCTTGTACTCTACAGGAAAAAAAAGGAAAAGGGCCACAGCAGTTCCTATCAGTAAAACTTTAGTGCGACTGCGAGCACAAAAGAAATGTTGAAGCAATACAGTTGAATTGAAAACATATGGCAGTTTATAAATATGCCAGAAGTCCAGATGACTTTAGTTGTGAGCGAACTCTAACTTACAGCTTTCCCCACCACAGAAATAAAAGTAACTTCCACAATAATAAACAAGTCTGAGTAAAACCAGTCAGACTAAATGAGTAACTTCCTGCTACTCTTTCTTTTGTCGTACATTTGGTAGCAACAAGCCAACGTCCCAATCCAAAGTCCACCGAACACAATGGGAAGAACTGGTGAGCACTCTGGGTCCTGTCCCTCTCTCTAAAATTAAATAGCTCTTTCCAAAAAGTAATAATTAAAACAAAAATTCACCTCCAGGCTACCCGTCTTTTTTCACACATGCATTAGGAAGATGCAGAAGGATGAAAATTAACCTCAAGATCTTAGGGGAAGGAAATTTCATTAGACATTTGGAAGATCTGAAATCTCATGATTGGTTGTCCCTCAGAAAGTGATCATACAGGAGAGGAAATAAAACATAACCACAATTTGAACTGAATAGAATGACAGACCATCAGCATGACATTTTATTTAAAAAGGTTTTTGTTCAATAATCAATACTCTATACATTGATCATAGAACAAAAATATCAAAGAATTGGATTGCTACATAAAATGTATCATCTTGATGTTGCTTGACTCATTAATCAAACATGGAAAGAAAAAATTAGGGGATAACAGTATTCTTCATTCACTCTGTTGACTTGAAAACAACTCAGAGGTTGCTGTCTGAAAAGCAATAACCATATTCTAAAGGGGAAAAAAGCCACAGTTAGATTTCCTGGGGTTTCCATTAACAGCATCCATGCTTTCATCCAAGCCAGCAAATGACTTTGGTCTCAAAGAATATCAAAAAATATCAACTTGAAATCTAGAATAAGTGAGGGGTGGGGGATTATATTAAAAAAAATAGATATCTGATTTGGTTTTTTAATATCTGCTCCAAAATGGACTTTTAAATGTCCAGCTCTTCCAGAAAAGGAGAGTCTTGGCAGTTCAGTTGTTTTACACTTGCTTCCTTCAAATACTTGGAAAAAAATCAGGTCTCTACCAGTACTTTTAAGTATTGCCTGAAAGTCCTTCCAGGCAAAGTTGCTACACCAAGTATTTTTGTAAAAAGTAAAATCTTCAAACCAGTCTCGGTATTTTAAGTAAGAGACTGTATATGAAAATGTAGGTTATTGAAATACTGAGGCCAAGCTTTTTGTTAAATGCAAAAATTGTTATTTTTAGGTTGATTAAATAAATTCTTTAGTCACACTGCATTGATATTGTTTAAAAAAATTTAAAAAAAACCCCAGGTAAATAAGCCACACCTGATATTTTTATCATTAAAGGCAATTACTGAATTAATTTTAAATATTTCATTAAAAAATCACACAGCTTCAATCACTGCTCAGTTTTGGCATCAAGAATTACTTGAAGTGAATCAACACACTATCAAGCAGCAATTTATGAATGACATAACATTAAGGACATCCTTACACCAACATTTACTTCACTCTTTCTGCTTGAAATACATCCCACAAGACTTTCAGGAAAATACTGGTCCTAAAAGTGGCCATTTCAGAGCTATTTAGAATATATTTTAAAATCAATTTAGTAGAATATTTCAGACTTCATAGAGAGCAGTGGGAGGATGATGTAACCTCTAAACTTCCACAGGCTAAATCAGTGGCAGGGATCTGGCTAGGAAAAGCAATTTTGCTTTAGTAAAAATGTCACCTTGTGGCAACAGAGCTGTTTTAGAAAACCACAGACTTTTAAAATAGTTGTGAGTTGCTAAGGCTTTTTTGGAGGAAAAAAGAAACAAAATAAAAATAAAAAAGGGAGAAGAGGAAGAAAAGGAAGAAGAAGAAAAAGAAAAGATGAAAAAAAGGGATGAAAAAATGACCTTCCTAAG
This sequence comes from Cephalopterus ornatus, assembly GCA_013396775.1. NCBI lineage: Eukaryota > Metazoa > Chordata > Aves > Passeriformes > Cotingidae > Cephalopterus > Cephalopterus ornatus. Next base: position 85,549 of record VZRE01012165.1, read on the forward strand.
GAACACAACTCTCTGAGAAAATAAACTGTTAGGGATTGAAGCTATATTTCTACAGATGCTCCTATCTTTGTTTTCACTGTTTCTAGTTTCTCTGTGCTCGTTTGACTCTAGCCTGAGAGCTAGGGCATTCCCCTGAAGAACACACAGACTCTAGCCCTATCATGTGCTCCTATTTATTTACTAGAAGTGGATCCCCATCAAAAGATGTAATAGAGCACTGCAGTGCTGCAGCCCAGAAAGGCCTCTGACCTAAGTCAGAGTATTCTCCTTGAGGAGGATTGATATGAACCCATTGCTTCCACATCAGAGAGAAACCATGTCTTTACTGCACAGACTGTCAGCGAAAGGTTGAGGAGAATATCCTTGCCGGTCCAAAGGAAAATTGACCTTGTTACATGAAACAAGGAGCTTTTACTGTGAAGGGGTAAAAAACCAGCCCTACCAGGAAAAAAAAAATTAATTGCAGCTTGGTTTATGTTTCTTGTTTGTTTTGGTGTTAGGCATTTGCTGTGCTGTTTTCTCCCCACTAATTTCCTGTCAGGATTGGCAGCCATTGACTCACCTGCATTCACAGATGAGTATCACCAGAACATCAGTCTACAGCTCCTCTTCTCCATCTTTTGCTTTCATCACACAAAGCAACCCCCACACTGACCCCATGAGTGCAGCAATATTCAAAGCACTAGACAAAAGCAAGGTTAGATAGCTTCCCCTTATGTCTGCAGATATTGCCATGATAGAAGTTCTGAAATCAGATACTCCAAGTATCCTGTCATCTTGAGTGACTCCCAGAGTTCAAGGCAAAGCAATAGTAAGCAGCCTTGAAGAAAATTATGTCCAATCTCCCCAAAATGACAGCAACATGATGATTAGGACAGTTATGAAAGTTCATCTCTGGAGAGCCAAACTGGCAAGTTCATGGGGTCTGCCAGTAGCTTCTCACGCCTGGGGAGAAAGTCCCAGTGGTTCATTTTCTGATTAGTAATGTTGAAACTATTTCCTGCATACTACAGAATATGCATGGATTCAATGGATAGGTATAAATTAGAGAAAGAAATTATGGGTGCCTAGGTTAGATTTTTAATCTCAAAATCTGAGAGTAATCACAGGCATTCTTGTGATTCCAACGGACATTGCAAGGACCATGTAAACATGTATTACATATGTTACTAGAAACTGAGGAGAGGTTTTCCTGCAGCTGGCTTCCTATGTATCAAGTTATGGTGAATGCCTAAAATCCTTAATGTTTGTCATCAGAAATTACCATGCAAACACCAGTCTGACTGACAACTTATCTAGTGAGCAAATCAAAAGTAAACGAGAAAAAGGGCAGACGAGTGACCCAATGAAGTACCAACAATTTGTCACTTGGGATGTTTTATTAGGCAGTTTGACAAATTTCCTGCTGGTTAACTGATTAAATTTACATTTCTCTATTTTTAATCTTTAATTTATTTCATACTCAGATATGATTGTTAGCCATTAATCAATAAGGTTTAAAGTGTTCATGATTAATGGCTAATGCTTTCAGTATAAATAAGAGATTCTGTTATGCTGGGATTTATCTGGCTCTAGAGATTGCAGGATTGCTCCGAGTGCTCATTCCTTAGTTACAAGGAAGCGGGACTGTGCCAGTGCTGTGCTAAAATGAAATGGGAGCAGCTATTAAGGATCTGTGCAAGATAATGATGAAAAAGAAGCCAAAGGGTTAACAAGACCATGCTTTTGATATAAGTAATGTCAGAGAGATTAATGAGTCTCCGTGCTATAGATAAGTAGGGATTTACAGCATCTATACGGTAAAAAGAAACCAGGCGGATTAATGAAATGACCACCCACGGCTGTGCCGGGTCTGTGAAGGCGCAAGGAGAGCCTCTCTCTCTATGGGAGAGACGAGCCGTGGGCAAAGGGTTAACGGGAGCCTGGCGTGGCGGGGCAGGGACCGGAGGAGGTACCGGGGCTGGGATCTCCAGCCCGGGTCAGCAGCAGCGAAAGGGTTAACGAAACGCTTCCATGCATTGAGATGCTAATTGTCAAGATAGTGTATTACTTTGGGAAAGTAATTTGATTACTCGAAACTCCCACTAAGGAGGCAAGCTTGTGTCCTTCCATCTGTCGGGCTCTGTGAAAGACGATGAATTGAGCTCCAAATTCACGTGTGATGAAGTCACTGTCATTCCCCGCCAGCCCAGCCCGCTGCCATGCCCACCGCGCAGAGGGTAGCACAGCATTTCAACTTTCCCTCGGAAACCCAGGAGGCACAGTAACCTGTTACTTGCTGCTGCTTGCCTTTTTTTTTTTTTTTTTTTTTCTTTTTTCTTTCCCTCCCCATTTTCTGCCTCAGCGCTACAACTGAGTCATTCTGGTGCCCATGGCTCGTGGGTATAGAGGGCTCCCACCGCGCGCGGCTTTATTCCCCACTTCAGCTGTCAGTGTTATTTTCGGCTAATGCAGATGTGGGGTTCGCTTGCCGGCGCTTTGTAGCCACTTGTCGAGAACCATTTGGAAAGCCTTAACTATGCATAAATCTGCAGAGTGAATGTTTTCTTTCATTCACTTGCTTCTATTATTTGATTTCTTGTAGGCCTCTGCAGCAGAAATGGAGAAAATAAGGTAAGTGAGACAGTTTATTTACATCTCATTATAGAGAAGAAATGTTCTGTTGCACAATGCACAATACAGGCTCTTGGAAAATATTTTGCTTAACATGATCAGAGTAAAATACTGGATTGCATGATGATGCGAGGCAAGCTGTGCTTTAGAGACAAAAGAAAAGGAATGTGGTTGTTCTAGTAAATCTGTTTCACAGGGATGTCAATTCAGAAAGGATGTTTTACTCACAAACATATTTTATTGCCAGATGCAGAGCATATTTGATTATATAAATGTTGTAGCCACTTGTCCATTTACTGCAAGAGCTTGCCATTCTATTTAATGAGCAAAGTGGATCAATAATTCATGAAAAAGCTGAAGAAAATATAGGCTTGACTTCAAAGCATCTAATTACTGTGGTTTGTTTCAATATACCACTGTAACAATGGTGTTCGATTTTTGTTTTATATTGTATACCAGCCAGATAAATCTTGTCTCCTCTGTGTTTAAAATGTTGTCATACTGTACCAGTTTCTCAGCACATCTCTCTGCTTTAAGCAAAAGGAGATGGGTTTTATAACATAAGTTTTCCATCTCATGTCCTGGTGCAAGTCTGCTTTGGGGGATATTGCTTTTGTGTATGTTGTTGAAAAATAAAAAGAAAGAAGAAAGCATTCTAGCCCTCTTTAATATATAAATTAAAAATTACTAAAATCTTGTCTATTAACACATTTTCAAAGTGATAGGTAAGAGCTGAACTTTTTACTACCCTTTCAATACTTTATGGAACTTATTTTCTTAACCAAAACCACTGGCTATGATCTTAATTGGTTTTATTGTGCAAGCCCAAATTCCTTCTCTGAACCTGGTGACTCTGGTTAGTGTCAACTGCTGTCCAAGAACAACTTTTTAGATTCCTTCAGTTTGAAATGGCTATCCTGAGCTATTAGAAATGCAGAAAAGTTCTAGAATTCTAGAAATACCTGGGGAAGAAGTGGCAAATGCAAAAGGACAGAAATTTGACCAAGTGTTCAATGAATTCTGGGCTGGAAACAGAATCCTGTCTTTCTCTTGAGAAAGAAAAGGAGATTAGGTCCCTTACAGTGGACTTGAAGACATCTGAAACTTTCTAATAGAATATATATTTTAAAGCACTTCAGTTGAACATTTTTTGTAGTGTCTCATGACAACACTATAACTCTTGGGCTGAAAGAAAAACACTGTGCAATGTATTGTGGATTTGCATGTATATAAGCACTATTAATGTTAAAGCTGTGAGTTTTTCCTGAGTAATGCCTGAAAAAGTGCCTCAGTGCGTGGACCTGTGTTTAGTAAAAATTCCAAACAAGATCACCTATGGTATATGCACACTCATATCATGAATAACTCTCTTAGAAGATGCAAACAAATACATAGTTACATGTTTGCTTGATAAGCACATGTTCACAAATGCAATACAATACTTGTAATACTTTCCTGAGCATACCTTGGCCTCTGCTTTTAACAGACAGGCTCTTGCCACATTGGCAATGATGGGCTGCAAAGCCCAGGAGAACAAGTGGAACGTATTGAAAAAAAAAAAAAGAAAGAATTTGCTATGATGAGAATAAACATCCATAAAATTCCGTTTTCCTGGCACCGTAATTTTGCAGCTGTCAGCCACACAGCAGTCCTTATGATGACTCCTTGAGTGCTGCATAGATAGAAAAGCCCATACTGCCCCACTGAAGGAAGTAGGAGCTTAGCTTTGTAACTCCAAAAACAGAAGGGCCAGGCTCTCTCTTTAACAAGAGTTTGTTAAAGAAATTTTCTGTTAACAGTTCTTGTGTGCAGAAGTTGACTCTGACAGATGTTTGTCCCCATCACCCAAGAAGGTGGAAGACTGTGCTCCTGGGGAGAACAGCAAGCTGGGCTGGGAGAGATCTGGCAGGACCCAGGGCAGAAGCTGCGCTGCTCCATCTCAAACTTTTCCAGGCTCCCTGTCTATAGTCATCCTCTTGGATGCAAACTGAGAGAATCCTCAGCAGTTTAAGGAAACTATCTGTGGTCATTATTTTAAATAGCTGGTGAACTCACAGCCATGAGAGGATTAGATTTTTTTCTAAATTTATCCAAGTCCAGCACCCAGGTAAAAACCAAATTACCCTGTGTTTTAACCACCTAAAGCTAGGAAAATAAAGAAAAAAAATGGCACGCTGGGATGAAAGAGGTATTTTTTTGCTATGTGTAGAAACCAGTGTAACATCATTGGAAAAGCCATTCCTACATGATACTTGAGTTTGTTCCGCCCTATCTCCTGTGCCCAGCTCTTTCCCCACTCTGTTTTTGCTAACAGCTGAGGATATGCCATCCCATATCACCTGGGATGGTGTTGGCCAAAGGACTAGAGGGTGAGCCCACATCAGCTGTGGAGATGGGGTGCACAGAGGGTACAAGGCTCATGTGAAAGAGGGAGGAGAAGGGGGTCTGAAATGAGCAAAAAGGAAACAAACCAAAGCCTTGTTACAGAAACAGGAGAAGAGGAGCAAGGTGGATAACCCCAGCACAATGAAGCCAGGTTGAAAAATCTCAGGGTTAGAGAAATATAGGTTTGCATTCCACAGTGCAGGTCAAGAGAAGACAGTCTTTTAAATATGAAGAATAGGTACATAGAATCACACTTTTCAGAGATGCTGCTGACTGTCCTTGGGAAGCCACAGAGCCAAATATTTTAAGAAGGCAGCTCCGGAAGTCTTCAGGTGCTTTGCACATTCTCCAGCCCAGGAGAATGGGGATGCATCTGAGACATCCCCAAGGACTGGTGGCCAGGCCCATTCAGAGAGAGGGGCAAATGCAGCAGCCTGAAAAATTGATCCAATGGTGACCCGTGCTTTACTCAGCCATAAAATTCACTGAGCCAGGGCAGCACAAGCAGTAGTGCAGCAAACTAATACACCCCTTAGTGTGACATTCCTTCACTGAGAATCCAGCCAGAAAGATGCAATTCATCTCACGTAACACAGTAATAATTCCCCTTGCAGACCAAGGAGCTGCTGTGACCTGCAATGTCACATGCTGTCCTTTTCAGCAGGGGCTTGCTGTGACAGTGTTATATGTGGACGGAGCAGTAGGAAACAGAGGTGGGAGGTTATCAGTATTTAGCCTGACAGAGGGACAACTTCCTCTAGAAGTGGAAACATGCTATTTTGTGCTAAAACTTTGACTAGAAGAATCAGTCACTGCAATGAAGTCTTATCACTGTGGATGATTCTTAGCAGTACACAGTGTTTATTACATCTCAAGGTACCAATACATTAGGCAGAAGTAAGGCTAACTACTAATCACAAACCTCTCGAGGATCTGCACTTATGTAGGTTGGCTGTATATGGTTATACAGTCACTTTAAACATTAATTACTTCTGACTCCAACCTTTTAAATACAGTTTTTTTGGATCTGGTTCTTTTTTCATGCCTATAAATAAGGACTGAAAATCTTGGTTAATTAAAGTGAATTTCAAATATACCTATACTATCTTATTTTGACTCAGTAATGTGCTATCTTTGGTGCATATATGCAAGAGAAGCACATGCCTTCCAAGTCTGAGGCTTTGTAGATCTGTGTGGCTGGCATACAAAATTGCAGGTCCTCTGGAAACTGCTCCTTTAAGTCAGATTGAATCCGTAGCATGGCTAGATGTGCAAATGAAAGACCAGTTCCACTGCAACTCCAGTACAAACTCCTGGCAGCTTTTTCTTTGCTTCCATTTAATTCTGGTGGAAATACAGAATATAATATTCAACCTTTCAAGTGAAGATGATGTAAGGTTTGGCAGAAGAGACCTCTACATTTATTTTGTACACAAATATTGACCAGATTTTCAGGGTTTCTTACATTGGAGAGTATCTGACTCCACAGGAAATACCACTTAAGGAGAGAGATATTGTTCAATAAAAGCTTTTTCTTTTTTTAAAGACACTCCTAAAATTTCAGTGACAATTCAGAAACTCTATAAATCAATATTCTTAGTTCTAAGCTTTCAAGATCCACAGTAGGCTGAACTGTACTCAAAACAGGACACGTCATCACCATCAATTGCCAGGCTCATAGTGCCTGTAAGGACACCAGCTTTCTACTTTGCAGTATAATCGTGGTATTTCCCAACTGAGGATTACTTTATTTTGGTAGCATCAGTAGGGGCACTTTACTAATCATCCAGGGATCTCTGATAAAAGTGACCTCTGTCTCAAGGAACCTGCAAGGCAACATCTTCATTTCACCATAGTCCTTGTCTCAGAACATATGAAAGCGAAGTGATTTGTTTTGCACACACAGCTGGTAGTAAGTCAGCAGCTTGATCCAAGTCTCTTGAATTCTCAGACTTGGACTTTTCTCAAGCATGTTTGAGTTCATCTGTGGTAAGAAAAGAATATCAGTTTCTTCAAAAGGAACACCAGAGGCACGTGCAGTTCTAGCCACAGTTTACTGATGATTTGAATACCTTCCTAAATGCCCACCTGATCATGCTGCCTTCCTTGTACTTGGTATAAATATAGCCCTCTTCATATGCTAATGAACACACTGCAATTTCCTGCCATCCCCACCTTGTCCTTATTCCTCTCTCAGCCTGTATCTACATTAATTTTACCATATACTTGAACACAAGGGGAGGATTTTTTTCCCCAGAAAGTTAACCAACGAACATGGTTTACTTCACCCTAGGTCTGGTCTTCACATCCACAGCTGATACGCTGGGAGCCACTGCCTTGTACAGAAGCAAAATGCCACAGGACAGCAGCAGGGCTGCACAAGAAGCAGCTCCACCATCTGCTCAGCAGTGTCTTCGGGCTCTAGTTGATGCTGGGATGTGAAACCCCAGCTGAGGACACAAGCAAAGAGATGGAACAGGGCAAGCTCAGAAGAAATAGAGCATAGGGAAATGCTAGTGTAAAAGGGCCACGAGCTTGGGGTCGTTGGAGGTTGCGGTAAAGTGCCACCGAGCTGGGCGAATTCAGGGTCCATTTTGAAAGAGGGAGAAAAAAGGGAAAAATATAAGAGAGCTGCCTAATGTATATTCAAACAGGTAAAACAGGTTTTCATTTTTTCTCTGTTTTGCAAGCTGTTTTCATCTGCCAGGCGGTCCCAGCAGCAGTGACAGCCCTACAGTGCTGTTTTCAGCACATCTGGTTTGTTCATGCTGCCATCCAAGGTGTGACTGCAGCTAAATCACACATCTCTCTCCCCGCCCCCCACCCCGAGACTACAGTCAGCTTTAAGTTTGGTGATTGTCAAACATAGCAATGGGAGCACTGGATACATATCGATATATTCACAGCCCCCAGGGGAACTATATCCCTGGAACTAGGATCAGTTGAGGCACAGAGTCACGCTGATCTACCTATACTAGCACCTCTGGGAATTTTGTTAAGGCTGTCAGGGGCACAGTATGCTTCTGCAGCCCGTCACACTTAATTTCCACTATTACTATTACCTGTGCTGGTCAGTCAATCCAGCACTTCTGCAGCTGAGGTAGGAGGGTTACCACTATATTGACCGACAATGCTGCGTCCTGAGCTGCTGTCTGCTGCTTGGAAGAATGATCTAAAAGGTAGTGATGTCAGTATGGAAGGAACCATCTCCAGTCACCTGATGTAACAAGCGTTGTGTTACAGTGCCTTTTAGTTCTGGATAGATATTGAATGGAGCAAAAGCATCCAGCAAATAAGAGACATGACATGAACAGAGGGCAGAACAGATTCAAGTTGAATGAAACCAGGTACAGCTGTGTAAAGTGGCCTGCAGGGACAAGTGGGAGATGAGCAAACAGATGAAGAGACCAAGGAAGTAGGTAGGAGGAGATGAGCCATGCCATCAACAAGGAGCTGCAGTGAGTCATGGGGAAGAGGCTGGACCTAAGCAATATCGAGCTTACAAATAATGTTCTGCCTACCCCTTTCTTGCAAGGCAAAATGCATCACTGAGCAATACCATGAGCTCCTTATGAACAAAAAATGGGGGGGGGGGGGGAGACGGAAGGAAAAAGGGC
>VZRE01012165.1:94203-106207 GCA_013396775.1 Cephalopterus ornatus
GCATTTTGGACAAATAATTAAGAAAAAAAAAGTCAAAAAAGTCCATTTCTTATAGTGTTTGGATTAGTTCAAAACTTTGTACCATAGGCAGTAGAGCTTTCAGAACAGTTTCTTTTTTTGTTCTTGGGTTCTCCCCCTCCCAGCCCCAAAGACACAGTGATCCATGATGCTAAGAAAATTTAAAGGTGGGAAAATTGGATGCATCCCCTTTATTGCTAACAGTGAGTAGGCTTCAGTTTATGTAAGCATTTTGACCAAAGCTATTGGGGGATATGTGCCAAGCACTGAAAGCAGCAACTTACAAAGCAAATAGTGGCAGTGACTGCAGCAGTAACAAAACAATCTTATGAACCAAAGAGTATAAGAAGTGCCACGCTACAAACCCCAGATGGTTCGAGAGCAGTGCAGTTTGTGAACCACACTTGGGTGTGTTCTGTGGTAAAATCAAATAGAATTTGAATGCTTGCTGTTGCTACTGCTCACAGACTGATGAAGGAAGGAGATACCTTGTCTCCAACACTTTATTACAGGCTTTTGTAATTGCCATCTCTGCTGCTGCTGGCATGGCTTAGGCAATTTAATATACCAATCAATTCTTGATTTACACACAAGTGATTTTAGAATGCATTCAAATAAAAACTCTGTTATCACCACATTTGATTCAGTGTTCTTAAAAATCAAAAGCATCCAAAGTATATCAAAACTATTAAGCTTTTCACATCAAAAAAATTGAAAAGGCTGAATTGTCCTAATGTTTGAGTGATGACCTAAAGCCAGCTTAGCATGAAGTACAATGTACTGAAAAATAGGCAGTAGATAGTGAGGTATAATCACGCTTTTTGGAATTCATGAGTATGAGGGTTGTATAATTTACAGGGCCCTCCAGCAGGAGAGCAGGATCACAAGTGCCTGTATCACAAAATATTCTGAGTTGGAAGGGACGCACAAGGATCTGCAAGTCTAGCTCCTAAGTGAATGGCCCCTTAAGGGACTGAACCCACAGCCTTGGCACTATTAGCGCTGGGCTCTAACCAACTGTGCTGTGTCCTGGGGCTTTGGTAGTTTCTTGATAGATTTCTCTCATATGCGTGACCACCCAACTGCTTATGTGAACTGCACAACTCTTGTTATTCAACTCTTCCTGGAGCAACAAGATCTACCTCACTAGACAGTACACAGTCACTGCTCATTTCTTGGTCTGTAGTAATGTTTGCACGGGGATAAAAGGAAGAGCCTGCATGCCACATGCTGTTATATTCCCTCTTTAAGCATGACTTTCTTTGCATATACATTTGCTAAGCTCTGAAAATCACTGACAAATCTGGTTGTCATCCTAGACTTGCCCAACTGCCACCGTGTCAGCAAAACCATAACTGAGAACTTGCATGCAAGAGAGCATACACACACCTCATGCAGCAAACTTGCGTCTAGGAGGGCAAACAGCGTTTGAGCAGAATGTTGTTGGCAAAGCAGAGGTTAACTGACTCACAGGACGTACTAGGACTGTACTCACATGACTGCACAAATGTTATCGCAGCTGCTCAGAGCAACATGCAAATTTCGACTACCTCACTTTGGTTTTTCCTATCTTTAAAAAAAAGGAGGAGAAAGAGGAGGAGGGTGTCCTAGAAGGAAAGAGGAGCTTCAAACTTCTTCTGGAAACCACTGAGCTCTTCAGAGAGTCCCTGCTGCTCTGCAAAGACCCTCATATTCATAAGAAACTGTCATGACTCAACAGCTCCAAATTGCTGCTCTCTGTTCGACAGGACCAGTTTCATATCCATGTCAGAGCAAAGGGCCTTAACTTTGAAGTTTCCACACAAATCAGGTCAAGCAAATGAGCTCATGTTTCTGTTAGCTGTAGGTGCCGTTTAGACAAAAGGGTTGGTTTAAGGAACTGCTCTATTTTTAAGGCATTCCAAGAGCTACAGTGGACTTCCCAGCAACGAATGGCAACTTAATCTTTTCCCTCAACACCCCCCAAGAGCCCATTCTTGCAACAGGCAATTTGAAGAGATAAGCAATCAACACTCCTCTTTTCTGTGCTTTTCTGTTTAAAAAGTGTTAAATCTTTGTGTTGTTATTTAACTCAGGGATGCTGTCTTAACAAAGGTATTGCACAAATTAACACAGTATTCGGTGCTTCACCTGTACAGAGTAGTCTACAGATAAAAAAAGAAATTGTCTATATATCTGTATAATTGATCTTACTGCCAAGAAGTCCTACAGATGTAGGTGCTTGAAATTACATTTAAGTAGCGCTAAATGCTGCTTAAAATCATGGCACATGACTTTAGCTAAGTTTGTAACTGCTAGGTCACTTGCCCTATGAGATATTATTTCCTCATGTTATGAATCCTATCTCTGTCCTGTAACAAGGAAATAGTATTTCCAGGGAGTTAATCAGAAATAGTCCAGACCAAGGTGTACCCAGTACATTCCAAGATTTAAAGCAGATCTGTGAGTGGCTGAAAAAGTAATGTTTTGCAGCTCTGCCCAATATTCTTAACAATTCAGTGGGGAATTAGTAACAAGGTACATCCACAGACAGAGTCACATCCTTAATGATGAGGCAAGTGCTGCTTTCTATAGGGAAATAGAGATTTTGTAGACTGCATACAAACTATCTACAGCACCGAAATAGTTCTGTTTGAATTCAAAATAAATGGAATACTTATTTTTGACTCTCAGCTTGTGAGTAGAAATGATGCTTTTATTTGTATTTGCATTTTGAATTAGATTGATAAGAGACCAACAAATAAATAGGGAAAGATTGAGTCAAATACTCTGAAGACTGGATAAAAATGAGAAACACAGCAAACTAGCCCAGAGCAATGCAAGTAGAGTGATGAAAGACAGAATAGCAATCATATTTAAGCAATTACTTGGAAAGCAATAGCATAGCTCGACACACAGAAAGTTTTGGTTGTCCCAGTCACAAAAACACAGCAAGAAGTTTTTATACAAGCCCAAGCAGGCCTTCAGTCCTGCTCCTTTCACTGCTGAATTCATAGACAGGCTTTTGCTAAAAGTGGTGCATGACTGGCCTGGATTATTTTTGTCCAAATCTGCACAGCAGCTGGTCCTAGTACCATCTTCTTTCAGCCTTGCAAACACAGCGTCTGGCAGAGCCACGTGGGGAAGGAAACACCTGGTTTCTGAATGCACATCAGCAGGCATGACCCTGCCAAGCCTGAGCCTCAGCAGTTCCGCTTCATTTCTGAGCCTTTAACAAAAGCAAAAATTTCCTGGCTTATCCCAGTCCTTACTGTACCAATGTCACCAAGCGTGATGGGCACGAGAGGCAGGCTTCCAAGTAGATTTTCAGCCCACACTTCAAAATGTAATCTAGAACATCCCAGTTATCTTTTCTCTGGAATCCCCAGATATCTGACAAGCTTTCAGAGGTGCCCAAGTAAAGTGGGCTGGTGGAAGTAATATGAATGATGGAATTTTCTATTTTCTCACTTGTGGAAGGCAAAGCAGTACCCTTGTTCTGCAGCTGGAACTGCTGTGATAGTGCCGGAGACCCCTTGCTAAAATGACATTCCCAGTTGTGGAGTCTCCTGAAGCATTTTTTCTTGTTTCTGTTGTCCTGTTTTATTTCTTCACAAGATGATGACGATGCCTTTACATCAAATATTCTTTATTAAACTCTTTCACTACTGACGAGACCAAGAGCAGGAGGCCTTTAGGAGATACACAGTCATCCCCAATTCCAATGTGAAGGAAGGGCCAAATTCAAGAGTTGGCTTTTCCACAAAGAAGGTTAATTAGCCCTTTGTATAACAAAAGGGGTAGCTCTGGCTACAGACCATATGGGCAGGAGAGAGAAGAAATGAGTCACAGATAGAGGAGGCTGACGTGAGTTTCTTTGGGCCAAATTTAGTTGACCTATACTGTTTGGTAACAAAGCAACCTCCCTTCCTCCTCGCCCCACTTCCCTCCTTCTCAATTTACAAGGAAATCACAACCTAAAAGTAATGATTTTTTTTTTCTGAGAAATTAAAAGTACATGTAATTATAGCAGTAAATATGTACTTTGCTAACAAATGTCAGTTTAGAGAAGTAAAGCTGTCTTGTCTATTGCATATGATGCGAAAAGTTCTAGATAATGGGTAACTTCTGAGAAGCAGAACATTTTTTTTCTCTGCCTTGGTAAAGCTGCTGATGCAGATTTTTACAGTAACTGTAGAATTCAACTTGATTTTCTTTAACTGTGTTATGCTTTCTAAATTGACAAAGCCTCAGCAGATTCAGTTACTAGAACTGACGGGTTTCACTTGCTGTGAGCTTCTGGAGCATTTTCTTTACAAACCAGGACTGAATATCATCTAAATGTAAAAGAAAAAACTTCCAAGAGGAATGTCCTGTTAATTCCAGCACACAGTGCACTTGGAGCCATTTAAGAAAAACAGCTAATCTAGAAAATGCTAATCTAGCCAATTTTACTTAATATACTTTGCTTTTAAGAATATTTATTTTCATCTAAAAGCATTCTTTTTCTATGCACCAATAACCCTCCCATAGTCCACTGTGGAAAACAACTTGTATTATAACCTAAGAACGTGTAGCAAATAAGCTTCAGCAGCTACATTTTACTTGGACTCAAGAAATGTGGAAGGTTTGAGTTACACTTTCGATAGTAAAATTTTAATGAATGCTTTTCAGTAACACAATGGGGACTGGACTTCTCAATTGTGGCTTTGCAGTCACTTTACATTCTCATCTCCATCCCCTGAAGAGAACTCCAAATCCTATTGCGCAGTAAAACCAAAGTTTACTAGGATTTTCATCTCAAGGTTCCTGTAGCACTGAACTACTAATTATCATGGCAGGCAGAGCAGACAGTTCTGATTAAATTGCCAGCCTGGATTTGTAGACCATCCCATCTCCTTATTCGTCATCTCTATATGCACAATATTGGGAAACATCTTAAGATATAAATAGGCACAGATATGGTTGCATGCTGAATTCTAAGTAACTGAATGAATCCATTACTGCATCCTTGGAGGACTCCAATTTTTTCCCAGAACTACAGCTCCTTTTTGAGTGTTATCTACCTCATTATGCATAGATCAGTTACATTACATATTGGTTTGTACAGACCACACAGAAGCTGAAAACAGTTTGCAGAGAGATTAATGTAATTGGAGCCTCAAGAAAACAACATATTCTTTTATCTAAAAGGCAGTGTTATTTATACTTTTTTACATTCATATGAAGAACAAAGCACTCACATGATACTCCTGTCACTCATATCTGAAGTGTTGCTGCTACAAGTCTGCATTTATTGGACCCATGGCTGGCGTACACCATGGATTCATGGCACAAATTATTTCCGTATACCTTTGTTATGAGTCACTGAACTGGAGACTACTTAACTGCAACTTTCACAATGGCATAAGGCATTGTCATTAACAGCAGAATCAGTAAAATGAACAAAAACTGTTATCCCTTTACTAGTGGCAGCTCTTTTGTAGAAAACTATTAGTTGCATTTTCTATTCTTACCCTGACTATTTTCTTTCACACTAGAAATTAGGGCATTGGCTTTCAGAGTCATTGACAAATTTAAGGGCAATTATGCAATGGAAAGAGGAAGAATGAAAGGTCAGAGATTGTGCATCTGCTTGAAATGCAGGTGGTGAAGGTGCTGCCATTACTGAGTTGAAAATATGGACTGCGGTCCAAAGCTTTGAAGCCTCTGATGGCCTTGCTCTGCTGGCACATGTTGCAGACAGTCATTAGGATGCTTTCTGAAGCACTGTCAAAGTTCAAAGGATTTCCTTCCTTTTTTTTTTTTTTTTTTTAGTTTTGAGCACTAAGTCACTAATTTCTGTCTCCTCAGGGAACACTTACCACCCTTTCTAGAGTAATGAAGAGTTTCAGTTAGAAGCTGGCAATCTTTCATGGGCAATGTGTCAGACTGTATTTTTTGTTCCTAATTTAGTTTAAAGATGTTACTAGACAACATTAAGAGGCTGGGAGTCACTGCCTCTCACAGATACTTATATCAAGATGCTATGGATCCCGAATCCCAGCCCTGTGCTGACCCTGTCAGATTAGCAGAAATCCCGTGATGTCTGCAGACCACTGGGAGCCCTTCAGAAGGAGAATTTTATAAATGTGCATAATATTGCTTCTATTTTTTTCCCCTGACTCACTCATTTTGCATCACTTGACATTTTAACATATTGCCATATTAACCACCAAAAGTCTGATCTATGAGCATGACTTCAAATGTGTATTTACAAGAGTAGAGATGCAGCGGCATATGGACCTCCAGCTGGTGAGAAGTAGGAACGGTACTTTGTGGAGTTTGAGTCACTAAGTAAATTTAAAAAAAAAAAAAAAAAGACCATCTCTACAGTTAAAAAGTTAGAGAGAAAAGCTTGGCTTCTTAAAACTGGAGTAGTTTGAAAGGACAACTGCAACAAGGCCAGTACTGAGAAAGCACAAAATTTGAAGGCATTAAATAAACTAGAAGCTATGTTGTTTATCATAAGAGGTATATGCAAACAAGATGTTTCCTGCTAAGGCTGTAAGAAATAGTACCACAGGGGGAGTGATGTGAGACAGAAGAGTGACGACAGTCTGTTCCTCTTGAACAGGAGGAATAAAAATCACTTTGAGAGTGAGGGTGACACTGGAGGAAGTGTCTTTTTTATTGAGGTCATAACCACCTACAATCAAATGCAAAAGCCTCCAGCCTTTCTCCCCACCTCTCCCTAGCCTTGTGTGTTTTTCTCAGGTGTTTGCCACCCATCTGCCTTCTGGAGGGATTCTCTTCATCAACAGTTTCACCCCTTCTCTCCCCAGATGGTAACTTGGGTCTGCAGAATATCAGCTCCCGATATTTCCCACTCCAGCAGTTTTTAAGAGATCAATCTCTTATTTAAGCCTCCAAAGCTTGAGTACTCCTGGGAAGTAGTTTGTTCCTTCTCATCCTGATTTCTACCCTTTGACTGTTATTTTTCCACACTGTTACTCTGGGAACAGTTGAAAACTCTCTGCCTAAGGATATGTAAAAGAAAGATTAATTTTCATCTAACTTTGGACAGTGAGGTTCACTATTATGCTCTCATGCCAGTCTAGTTCATCAGCCTTTTCACTTTACCTATTTCACTTAGAAACCCAGGTGAGGAGAACCCCGGGTTTCATAGGACAGTTCTGCAGTCTCTGTCCACAGTGCTGCTGGCTGCTGCTCTCCTCTCACCTGCGCTCCCTCTCCAGCCCCGCTCATTGAGGAATGGTTCCTGTGGCTTTCTCAGAGAGATGCAATAAAAGGGAGTCTCCTGCAGCTCCATCAATGCAGCTGCTAAGCAGAAGGTGTCTTTCAATAACTGGGACCTTTCTGGAGAATGCAGTAAACAGAAGAAAAAAAAAGAGCTATTTGGCAAGGGGAAAGATTCATAGATAAACATTTTTTGTAATGGGGGAGGAAGATAGAGAAGGAAAGTCATGTTCCTTCAAAAAAATAGAATATTGTCTGGGGACTATTAAATAACAATATAACTAATTGCCAAGATAATTATCTTCATGCTGGAGCACCAAACAGCTGAAATACAGAAGCTGCTGAAAGCACTTACTATAGTAAATTACTGAAATGGTTCTCATGGTTTATTCTGCTGAATTAGGGTACTAAAAGAAGTGTGTTACATTATTTCTCTATTGACTCTTCCACACGTGATTATATATTATTAGATTCATAAGTGCAAATCAGACAGGAAGGTCAAATTACTAATGGTTCTCGTCAGCTTTACAAAATTATTGGCACTGCAAAGGTAGATATATTGTTTACCTGCATAATAAGAGTGATGTGAGTGATCATTAGAGTACTTGAATATCAGTCAGATAAAAAACCCCCCTAGATCAGCATGCAAAGCACTCATATTGTAAATGTTGTATTGGAGTTGTAATGTAAAGGAAATAAAAAGCATGCCTTTTTTGGCTTACCCTTACCTGAACAAAGAGCAAAAACTCAGGAGAGAGAGAGAGAGAGATGTGAAATCATTGCTTGCACTGTGTAGGTTTGTTTGACCAAGGACGGAACATTTGCACTTCTAGATGTCAGCCATGTCTCAGAAACCCTCTGTGGCTCCTGCAAATATTGCTGCCCTCTTAAAGGCAAGGCTGAGAATGGTTCAGTGACTTCTCCAAGTTCTTTGAGGGGCTTCTGTCAAAGCCAAGAGATCACATGCACAGTTTTTTGCAATAAGACAAAGTGTGAAGAGAACATAGAGCAAGAGAATAAACTCCTTGCTCCAGAAACAGAATAACCATTTCTGAAATAAGTGGTTTCAATCCACCAAGGTGCAGGAAAAAGTTCCAAAGCAGAACATCCCTCAGCCAAGTCACAATGCTCATGGGTACTGCTTACTTCTTCCCTGTCTCACAAATTATTTCAAAATTAATTTGTGACTGTTTTTCTCCTCATACAGCATAGCATGAGGAAGGATCCAGATACAAAGACTTGTTCTTGACTTGTCCCCAAACAAATAATCCCCACAAAATCAGTGCTACTCATTGCACAGATACAGGCTCTTAACATCACTTAGGGATACTGGATAAGCATCGCTGCATACATTCGTGCAAGAAAAGTACTACTAGCAGTACATTTAAGAGCTAAATTCACTGCCAGTGGGAGCGGAGTCAACTGCATTCAAGTCAAAATAGTTACTGCAGTTTCTACAGGTAATGTCTTTGATTTATTCTATGTTTTTCTGTACATTAAAAAAGGTCAACCAATCAGGAACAAAAAATAGTGTGAGATGAAGGCAATTAACATGACTTCAGTTTCAATAGTAGGTTCCCCCCCCTCCTTCCTGACATCTCTCAACTTCAGAGAGAGAAGCCCAATTGTAGCTACCATTTCTATGCCCTTTTCAGGTTATGGTAATTGCTGTTGTGTAGCGTCACAGTATTGGGGCCTCTGTTCCATCCTTCTCCTCATTTTGTGCAGGCAGCAGCAGGAGAATTTTCTTTTGATTTATTCTTCTAATAGCTTCAACAATGTCAGAATATTAGAACTGCCTATTATCTAAAGGTTGCTTTGCAAATTCACTTTAAATGAAAATGTAACTTTTCAGTCATTAATGCACTGAAAGAAGTTGTGGTTAAAGGAGAAGATGGATGGTTTGGAGGCTTATCCGTTACATTCAAAAGCAAATTATCAGTGACAGAATCTAGGTGACACAGGCAGCAGGAGAAATGAAAAGACAGATTGAGGTATCAATCAAAGAGACTTTCAGATCCTTTTCTTCTTGCAGGGACCAATAAAGTAACAAATTTATTTAGAGGGATGTAACAAATCAAAGAGAGTCTTCTGCCATGTGGGAAAACCTGAGGCATTTTTGCTGCTCAGCCACTGGGGGCAATGCATCCTGTGCCCCAGGCAGGAGGGGCAGGAAAGCAGCAGCTGATGTTGGCAGAAACCTTTAGCTGCCATAGGATACAACACACAGACTCCTTACAGGTCCAAAAGGCAGTGGCTAAAGAAACCAAGAGGATTGTTTAGTAAGAAGGAACTTTGTACCCAAGCTGGAAGCATCTTTGCAGGAAAATTCTTGAAACAGATAACTTGGAGAAATTTACTTTATTTCTCAAAACCGAGAAAAATGCAAATAGATACTGCAAATATCTCAGAGGTGATTTAAGATTCCAAAGACTGTATGGATCTGACCTTTAATGTTTTCAGGCCTCATTTTTCATCTGTAAGGTGGGGATGGTAGATAGCTCTTTTCCAGCCTAAAAGGATAAAATGAATTAAGCATATAGAAAGCTATGATGCATCTCCATCAAGTGGTTATCTCATTCAAATTTAGCAGTTGCAGGTAGGACAAGAAAGTTTATTGATTAGTACAACACTGGAGGAAGATTCAAATCTGCAGATGAGTCATAGCATAATGAGTTAATATTTGCTATTTGATTTGACGTCATTAAAAGCTCATGAGTTACTTCAGTCTTTATTAGATAAATACGCTATTGCAGTAGTTTCTGTGTAGTTCTTCACATTTGGCTTGGAAAGAAAGAGTGTCTTTTACTTTTATTGACCCTTGTATCTTTTAGTTCCATTCTCATAAGTACTGTTTGGACTCTAAGTTCTGCATTATAAACTACATTCTTGATATGGATCTCCCATATTTAGGTGCTCTGATTGTTCAAAGGACTCTCCAGCTGGGTAGCAAGACTATTTGAGTGCTAATACAGTGATTGTAAAGAATGGGACATCAGTTCCCATTTTAGAACATAAATCTTGGCAAGTTTGAATGGAATGTATTCAAATGGGAACAAATGGACATTTTAAGCATGTAATTTAAAACAAAACATTCAGCACTTCCATGAACAAGCTCAGCAACTGCAGCTCCCCGAGCCCGGCATCTAAGAGCCTGTGGGTGACAGTTCCAAGCCCACAGCCAACAAGCAGCATATGAGAGCACCTGGTCACAGTTTTCAGCAACAGGAACCCTGCACTCCAGGTCCCCTTTCTGTATTTGCAGTTTTCAGCTAAGGCACTTACTTTCCTTCCTTCCTTATCTGTGGCTCCCAGAGAGACAACCCCAACTTCTTACGGTTTCCAAGAGGGAAAAAGTCCCGGCTCTGGTGACATATCATCTGATCATCCAGAAAGTTAAGTCAAACATCCTAGAAAAAAAGCACAGAGGCAAATATGTCAGGCTTGGGTACGTCATACATATGTCCATGTGCTTATAGACACATCCATTTCCAACTGCCATGGAGTTTTTCTAAAATGCACTTTGAAAAGTTCTTCCTAAAAATCATGCTAAGGCAGAGACCTGCTTGCACTCTGCAATACTAGCAGTAAGCCTTATCTTTGCAACTGAGAGAATTAAAAAAAGGTTGGAAAAAAAAATCAATGTGTGGTTGAAAAAAGTGACTTGCAGATCAGGCTGCTTTTCCTCGGAAACGAGCACCTTGTCTGCTTGTGGCATTTTGCTCTAGCAGAGAAGGTGTCGTGCATCAAATTAAAAAGATATCGAAGGAGACGACTGGAATGAGAATGAATAAATGCTGCAGCTGCACTGGGAAGAGCTATAAAGCACACAGCTGGGAGAATTACTGTCTTCTGACCATTCCTGCAGTACACCAGTGATGATACTAAAGCACAAGAACAAAACTGGATTGTCTACTGCATGCTAGAGATATGCCTCCTCCTTAATCCTGTGTAGTTGAGTTCAGTGAAGAAATTTTACTTTAGCCGAAAAAGTATCTCCAACCTTTCACTATGCAGCAACTATTAAAGGCACTGAAAAAACAAGAATACAGTGATTTTTTTTCTGATTCTCATTCCAGTAGTGCTACCATCAATGTCTGGATAGTCAGATCCCAGCAACCACCTGTTACACACTGGGATGAGTACATGACCTTTAAAGGTCCCTTCACACCCAAACTTTTCTAAGATTCTAGGTCTACACATAAGGTTAAGCAAGAATTTCTAGTGCAAAACATTGAAGTTTTGCACTAGAAATTGCAAGGCAGCCCTGAAAGTCTGAAATTCTCGAACACATTCAGTGCTTTGCTACCAAATGCTCTCTTCCCTTCACTAATTTTCACTCATGATTTTTCTAACAGTTGAAAATTTTGTGGGACCAATGGTTTTGGTTTTCTTTAAACAGAATATTTTTTCTTGGTCTGCATTTTGGTCAGATTTAATTCTGCTTTTGGCAATGGCCTGAGACCAGATAATAGGGGAGAGGAAGGGTAATAGGCACTGGTTAGAGAGGTTATGAAATTGCCATCCTTGAAAATATTCAGAATTTGACTGGACAAGGCCCCAAGCATCCTGATCTGACTGAATCTGCTTTGAACAAGAGGTTTGACCACGTGACCTTCAGAAGCACATTCCTGCCTCATTTATTCTATGATTCTATCTACTCCCAGTCTGGGTCCTTTATACACTGGAATTCCCATTGGAAGGAATGGAAGTTTAAAGGGCGACATCTATATCAACTGCAGATGTATTTAATTTCAGTATTTTTTTT
>VZRE01012166.1:4668-32958 GCA_013396775.1 Cephalopterus ornatus
CAGAGAAGCTGTGGCTGCCCCTGGATCCCTGGAAGTGTCCAAGGCCAGGTTGGAAGGGGCTTGGAGCACCCTGGGCTGTTGGAAGGTGTCCCTGCCCATGGCAGGGGTGGAACTGGGTGATCCTTGAGGTCCCTTCCAACCCAAACCATTCCAGGATTCTGTGATCAGCTGCATGAAATGGTCACTCCAGTGCAGTGACAATATTTGAGGACAAGAAGAACCTCAGGGCAGGGGCCTGGTGGCTCCACCAGTTGTCTGTCCATGGCCATTGACTGTGATCTTTGTCCCCTCTGTGTCCCCTCCAGAGCTGTGACCCCTCTGTTCAGGCCCCTCTCAAAGCAGTTCCTCTTGTGCTGAGTGTCAGAGGGATGTTCCTTATTTGCATGGATTTGAATAATGTCAACTTTATTGTGCTGTTAAGCCTTCAATAAAAAGGGAATCACTTCAATAATTCAGCAGTGGCTTTATCAAAACACTCCAGGTGGAAGTTGCTGGCAGGAGCAGGTTTGAAGCATCTGATAAAAGGTGTCAAGAAGTTTGGAGATCTCCCCATTTTATATAGTTTTTATAAGTTTGCCATTCAAAGCCACCTCTCAGGTTGAATCCCAAGCATTTTGATCTCTGCTTTTTTCCAAGTCTGCTCAAAACCTGGTTGCAGGAGAACATTGCTTGGATCTGCAAAAAGAGGGAGCGGCTGGAGTTGTGCCAGGGCAGGGTCAGGTTGGATATTAGGAAAAGGTTCTTCCCGCAGAGGGTGGTTGGGCACTGCCCAGGCTCCCCAGGGCAGTGGGCACAGCCCCAAGGCTGCCAGAGCTCCAGGAGGGTTTGGACATGGTGGGATTGTTGAAGTGTCTGTGCAGGGCCAGGAGTTGGAGTGGATGATCCTTGTGGGTCCCACCAGCTCAGGATATTCTGTGATTCTCTGACAAGAGCTCTCAGGGGTGGGAAAAGAAAGGACACCTGCACTCTTCTGAGGTCTCCCCACCAAAATTCCACTTGATGAGGCCACCCAGACTCTCCTCAGCCCCTTTTTGCCGTGGTGGCACCTCCAGAGGTCCCATCCAAGCACAGCAGGGGCAGGACTGGCGGTGGGGGAGAGCCACAGGCCAGAGCACCACGGAACCCCACGGGTTCCCCTCCCTGTGTGACTGAGGACTGCAGGCCCCAGTCCCCGGGCTCTGCGTCTCACAGAGGGCACAGCTTGCCCTTCACTCCCAGCTGACCTCCTCCTTGCATCCAATTCCTCATTCCCGTCACTCCTGCGTGAGTCATTCCAGTCATTCCAGTGGCTGCGCTTTGTCTCCCGGCCGGGCGAGCACAGCTCGGAGATGAGATGCACAATGAGTCACAGTTCAAAAAGCAGGTGCCTGAACTGTCAAAAATAAATGTACAGCATTTGATTCTTCGGGCTGGTTTTTGTTGTCATGCTTTGTTGTCTCGGGAAAAGCTGGATTTGATGGAAAATAGGCTGGTTCCCACCTCCTCCCCCCTCCCTTTTTAGTTTTAAGATCGAGATCAGCTGCAGCAAAATGATGCTGGGCTTAATTCCCTCCAAATTAGTCTGCAACTGCCTGACAGGTTTTGGGTGCATCATTATCCTTGCTGTGGTTCCGAGAAATGAAATTTCCCATGCAAAAATACTAACAATGTTTTACTGACTCTCAGCTTTTTCGGGAATATTCAGCCTGTAAAGGAAGAGGCTCTGGAGTGACCTAATTGTGGCTTTCCAGGACTTGAAGGGAGCTGACAAGAAGGATGGAGAGAGACTGTTTACGAGAGATGGAGGAACAGGACACAGGGAATGGCTTCAAACAGCCAGAGGGCAGGGTTAGATGGGATATTGGGAAGGAATCCCTGGCTGTGAGGGTGGGGAGGCCCTGTCCCAGGTTGCCCAGAGAAGCTGTGGCTGCCCCTGGATCCCTGGAAGTGTCCAAGGCCGGGTTGGAGCAACCTGGGATAGTGGTGTCCTTGCCCACGGCAGGGGGTGAAAATGAGATGATCTTTAAGGTGCCTTCCAACCCAAACCATTCCATGATTCTTTTCTGAGCAGGGAAGGAAGGAGGCCCAGAGGTCTCTCCCATCCCCAGCTCTGTGGTGTGGAAGCAGGAGAGCAGAGAGGAGGCAGATGTGTGACCTTGAGGAACAAGATTAAAATCCCATGGAAAGGGGAAGGACTGAGCCCACGGGAGCTCAGAATGAGGGTTTCTGCTGCACACTCAGGGTCCATTATTGGAAAGGGCAGAGGAGGAGAGAGGGCCTTGCTTGGGGCTGAGATGAGCTAAATCACCCTCCACGTCCCTCCAGCCCCCTGACTGATAATGAACAGCTTTGATTTCTTTCTGGTTTACGATGTGCAGGAGACTCTGGGGGATTTTGATGCCATTACAGAAGTGCTGTCAGAGCCTGAAACACCTCTCAGGTCACCTGTGGTCCTGAGCAGCTGAGGAGGTGCAGACAGGGGCTGTTGGAGAGCTGGAGGAGGCAGGGCTTGTGTTCAGAGCAGGAATTCAAGGTGTTGCTCAGTCAGCTGAGCCAAAAGAAGGCCGAGATGTACGGCTGGGGAAAGCCCAGGGAGAGGGTTAAGGCACAGAGGAATGGCAGAGGGATGAGTAAATTGAGGTGGGAAGGATTTGGGGTTAAAAGAAAGTTTCCAGTGGCAGGAGCAGGGAGCCTCTGGAAAGGTCTGCCAGAGGTGGTGGCACAGGCTGAACGTGTAACTGCCTTTGAAGCTGAGTATTGTCCTTTTATGTGTCTGCATTAGTGAAGGGCTGGATTTGGTGACTGTGGGATGGATTTTCCAGCCTCCTGTTTCTGGGAGTTGGCTGGAGGATGAGGAGTGTGATGCTGAGCATCCTCAGGGGCTGGAAAGGACTTTAAAGGTCTTCTCATTCCAGTCTTCTGCATCATTGCTCCAGCACGGCCTTGGACACTTCCAGGGATCCAGGGGCAGCCACAGCTTCTCTGGACAACCTGGGACAGGGCCTCACCCCTCTCACAGCCAGGAATTCCTTCCCAATATCCCATCTATCCCTGCCCTCTGGCAGTGGGAAGCCATTCCCTGTGTGCTGTCCCTCCATCCCTTGTCCCCAGTCCCTCTCCAGCTCTCCTGGAGCCCCTTTAGGCCCTGCAAGGGGCTCTCAGCTCTCCCTGGAGCCTTCTCTTCTCCAGGTGAACCCCCCCAGCTCTCCCAGCCTGGCTCCAGAGCAGAGGGGCTCCAGCCCTGGGACCATCTCCATGGCCATTAATCCACTAGGAGTCAACTCCAACATTAAAGAGCATTAGAAAGGACAATCTCTTCCTTTTCACTTGCTCCCTCATCCTTCTCTTCCCCCCATCACTTCCCTGCGTGGTCTTTGCTTCCCACCCTGCTCAGCACCAAGGAGGGGGTGAGAGCCCTGAGCACCACCCTCCAGACTCTGGGATTCAGCAGATCTCTGTTATTAACAGTGAGACACTTGACTCTGCCCAACAGAAAATCAATGTTGGGCTCGGTTCTTGCTCCCAAACACCCGTGGGCTGTATCCCTGCAGTTCCTTCTCTGAGCTCTCTCCATTCCCTCTGCTAATTGCGGGACGCAGGATGTGCCTGGGGGGGAAAAGCTTCATCCTGAGTTTGTTGCTTCGCTGGGGGTGGGGAGGTGAAGAAATCCGCCGTCACAACCCAGGCAGAAACAGCACAGCTTCTGTCATCCAGCCCCGTGGAACACGGGTTTATCTGCCTTGCACAGAGCAGCAAAATCCCGCTGCAATCATTGCAGGGAATGTGAGATATGGAAACGGTTTTAGGTTTCATTTTGCTGGCTGTCGTCTGCCTTTGTCTTTTTTATTGAGCAGCAGTAATTTAACAGCGTTGTTTGACTCCTGTTCAGGCTCTTTCAGTGCCTTGTGTTGTATTGAGTTTCTGCTGAACATTCAAGCACAGTGCTGCACTTTGATGCCTGATGGAAAAAGCAATAATTATTTCATTAATACCGGGGGAGAACTTGTCCATACTAAACAAGAAAGCAGAAAGTACCGAGTGTATCATGTAAAATAATGTTTCTCAGCTTTTTTTTTTCTTTGCTGTTGTGGAACAAAAGAAGACTCTCTCTTGTACCTGTACTCATTGTGTACTCTTGCAACCTCCTCTTTTTGGAGAAGGGACCTCCTTTGGGTTGGAAGGGACCTTAAAATCATCCAGTTCTACCCATCTGCCATGGGCAGGGACACCTTCCACTAGCTCAGGGTGCTCCAGCCTGGCCTTGGACACTTCCAGGGATCCAGGGGCAGCCACAGCTTCTCTGGGCAACCTGTGCCAGGGCCTCCCCACCCTCCCAGCCAAGAATTCCTTCCCAATATCCCACCTAACCCTGCCCTCTGGCAGTGGGAAGCCATTCCCTGTGTCCTGTCCCTCCATCCCTTGTCCCCAGTCCCTCTCCAGCTCTGTTAGAGTTATCAATTCATGCTTTACCTGAAAACTTTGTTTCATGACCATATTTGCAATATAGGTGTGAAATACTCTTATTCTAAGCAAATTAAAAGCATGTTAAAGAGTCCTCCATCTTAGGCCACTGGAACTGGATCCAGAGCCAGGATCATGGGATCCTGTCCTCTACTGAATCTTCTGCTTTTCAGTTCCAAAAAGGACAGTACAATCCCATGGACTTCCTTAAGCACTTTCAGCTCTCAGAGCAGCCAGCAGCCGGAGAACAAAGCCCAGAGGGGTCTGGAAGGCCACTGGAGAATAAACATGACCCCTGCAGAAAGAACAGAAACAAAAGGCAAAATCGGGGGAACACAAAGCAAACAACTGATGGAGAAAGAATGGTTTGGGGGAATCATATCACAGAATCATGGAATGGTTTGGGGTGGAAGGGACCTTAATGACCACCCATTTCCACCCCCTGCCGTGGGCAGGGACACCTTCTACTATCCCAGGTTGCTCAGAGTCCCATCCAACCTGGCTTTGGAAGCTTCTTTTTGTTCTTGGGGGGATGTTCTTTGCTGTGTTAATGCACAGAGAGCTCTGTGGGGGTGAAACCTGGAGTTAAACTCTGGAAATAGAAGTGGACCCCAGTCCCCTGTGGTGGGACGTGCTGATGCTGTGGATACTCTGCTGATGGGTTTGAAGGAAAAGCAAACCCAGCCCTGTTGTTTAACATGAGCTGCTCCTCTGTGGTTGAATTTAGGGAGAAACCCTGTGCAGTGCTTGGCTCTGTAACAGCCTGATTTTTATGAAGTGCCTGTGTTTCTCTGCGAGGACTGGGGTTTGATTGTTGCTGACACCGGTTTTAGCTTTGGTGGCTTTGTGCTGGAAACCTGCCAGGCACAGCGACGTGGTTCATGCCCTGGAGCTTGTAGGAGCTGGGGAAGCCGAGGCTGGGGGAGGAGGGAGGGTGGAACAGGCTGTGTGACAGTTGTTTTGTCCCCTTTTTCCACCCCCCTGCAGACGGTACCAAAGCCCATCGCGCTGGAGCCCTGCTTCGGGAACAAAGCGGCCGTTCTCTCCGTCTTCGTGAGGTTGCCTCGAGGACTTGGGGGAATTCCACCACCAGGACAGTCAGGTGAGGGTTGTTCTTGTCTCTCATGGCTTGGTATTAACTCCATACTCCTCCCCCAGCCTTGGAGATCCACCTTTCCTGATCCCACAGAGCTCTGTTGTTCCCACACCCCAGCTCAGGGTGTTTTAGGCTCCCTGGGTTGGGCCCTGGTGGCTTCCGACCTGAGCTTTGAGGCAGTTCCTTGGGTCAGGTGGTGGATGATCATTTGCCATTTGGATTATGCTGTAATTAACGCCTGGGGGAAAAGGGGCATCTGGTGCAGGCGGCTTTGCAGTAGTTCCTTATGAACAGTAACTTGTCACCGGCCTGTTCCACTTCATTCCCAGCTCCATTTGAGGGGAGACATCAAGTCATAGAACCATGGGATGGTTTGGGTTGGAAGGGACCTTAAAGCTCATCTCATTCCACCCCCACCCCCTCCATGAGCAGGGATGCCTTCCACTATCCCAGGTTGCTCCAAGCCCCATCCCTGCAAGTGTCCGAGGCCAGGTTGGAAAAGGCTTGGAGCGACCTGGGGTTGTGGGAGGTGTCCCTGCCCATGGCAGGGGGTGGAACTGGATGGTTTTTGAGGTCCCTTCCCACCCAAGCCATTCCAGGATTCCCTGACCTGCCCTGAGGAGGTTGCAGAGATGATGGATCCCCGGGAAGTGCAGAGGAACCTCCGTGCCCACGTTCTTTCGGGTTTATTGTAGCCCCTCTACCGATGCAGAAACACCTTCGATATTAAGGGTTGACCCTTCAATATTAAGCGTTTCACACCCATTAATCCCCCACACTTCCTGCAGCTTTTCCTGCTGAACTTGCTCCCAGTTTCACCTTATTCCAGAACGTTGGCTGGAGTTTAATCCCTTCAGCCAAAACGCTCTTCAGCTCTACTCAGAAAATTCCATGTGTTTTGCGGCCTGGAGGGTTTTCCTGAGCCGTGGCTGCGGGATTTGCTGCTGTGCCCATTTTATTCCCTGACTCTTTGCTCTGCTGCCCCAGGCCTCGCCGTGGCCAGCGCTCTGGTGGACATTTCACAACAGATGCCAATTGCCTACAAAGAGAAATCGGGCGCCATCCGAAATCGGAAACAGCAGCCCCCTGCACAGCCAGGAACCTGTATTTGATGCATGGACATCACAAACTCTCTAGGGTTTTAAACAAAATGGAAAAGGAATCCCGAGGAGGAGGAGGAGGAAGAGGAGGAGGAGGAAGATTTCCAAGTTGTGTCCCAAGAGACTCGAAGCACTCGGAAAAAAAAAAAAACAACAACGAAACCACACCTTCCTTGATCCCGACTTTTTTCTCTCATCTCCGTGCTCTAGTTGGCTTTATTTGACAACTGCTCCACTTAAGTTTTACTGACAACGTGGCTTCAGGTTGCTCCTTTTTTTTTTTTGTTCTCCTTCGAGTTCTAAGTAAAATAATTTTATTGCAGGGGGTGGTGGTGCTGCCAGTCCCTGCTGGGTGTAAATAAGAACAGTAGTCCAATATGAATGACACTCAGGTTTCTACATGGAAAGTGCTTTGTAGTTCATGTATTTATCAAACTGTACAAAAGAGGAAAAAAAAAAAAAAAAAAGATCCAGTGTTTACAGGTGTCAGCTCTCAACACATAAACACTACTATTAATCTTCAAAGCATCCTCATCCTTTGTTTTCATTTAGCATTTAATTTTTCCCTTCATTAATCCTTTCCAGAGGAACTCTCTTCCAGACACAGCCTTTTTTGTTTGGTTGGTTGGTTTTTTTTGAGTTTTTTTTTAAGTCATCACGGTCCAGGAATGCAAAAGCTGGGATGGTTTGAAGGTTGATGTTGCTCAGAACCGCGTGAAATAAGTGGAAAGAGCCGGATGTTGCTTTGGAAGGACTCGGTGTTTACATAGTCTTAACCTGCTTGGAGTACACCACACACAAGTGCCTAGACTAGAACAGATCTAGGGAGTGAGGAGCCTGCTCCACATGCTTTTGAACACGATTAAATTCCTTTTAAAATACCTGTTCGCTCGCATCTCGAGTCGCCCAAGGCCATCTGTGTTCTCTGTCCTAGGAAAACAGCTTTTTCCTGACTCACCAACCGCTCACCCAGGTGGAAATACCTGGGGGGCAAGTAGAGCTTCAGCGTCTCACAGGAGAACTCCTGGTTCCACCAGCGTTTTCATAGTTTGTGTTCCAGGTCAGGTACATCAGATTCCTCCTGATTTTGGCCTCTTTCCTCCCCGCTCCTCTTCCCTTCTCCCGCCCTGGAGGTGGGAGCTGAGCTCGGAGCCGTCACTCCCCGGTGCTTGCTGTTTGCTCCACCTCCTGCAGGCCGCAAAAATCCACGCTCCACGGGCCAGAGCGCTCGAGGATGACGTGGGAAAAAAAAGCAAAGAACTTTGAACAAAAATCAAGCGGAGCAGCTTGGTTTGGCCACAGGTTGGAGATCCGCTGGCTTTTGAGCTCTGGTAGGAAGAAGTGGCTGGTTGGGGAAAGGATTTTTGCAAACAGCAGAGAGAAGGTTTTTTGGGGAGGGGGGGGCATCGAACCGTCTGAACTGCTCTGGTGAGTCGGGGCTGTGTTTCGAGGCTCAAGGTTGGATTTAACCCAAGACCTGTGCGTGGTGGTGGTGGTGCCCAGTGTCTCCTTGGAGTCTGGAATGTGGCACAGCCGGGGCCTCGGGACGTGGTGGTGTTGGAGCTGGTAGGAAGGTCTTACTGAAGGTGCCAAACTGTGTAATTATGGCTTAATCACAGTAATTTTGGGTCCAGCCTCTGGACTGTGTGGAGAACATCTAATATTTATTAAATGCCCGGGAAGTGCTCTTGGATCTTCCGGTCAGGTAGCACTTTCCAAACCAAAACCCAGATCACTGCATCTTTTTTTTTTTTTTTTTTAATTCACATATTTGGTGATCAGTCACATCAACCACACATTTTTTGGGAGGCTGTTTTCCTTTTTTTTTCTAACCATGTGTTTTGAAGAGGCTTTTCAGAGCGTGGCAGCGGCACAGCAAAGATGTGAGTTGCTGGCAGAGGTGATGGGAACAGCCTGGTTGGTGGTTTGGGGACCCTGGCGGGTGATAATTCCGAATTAATGTGTCATTTAACAAGTGCAGTGGGACTGCAAAAGGCTGTTGGGACTGGAGAAAAATATTAAGGAAAAAAATGGCATTTTATATATAAATATATATAAATGCATCTGTTTCTAAACCAGAAGTTTAAATGCCCTCTGGGAAAAAGGAATTCTGGGAGGAAAAGGGGTGAGTTTTGTGTTTTAGGATGAAGGGATTTAGGTAGTTTTAAGTTTTACCTGATGCACAGATTACCTCAGACAGACTCATCTCCTCGTAGCACTTCCTCACTTGCTCTGTGATAGGACTAACCTGAACTGGAGAAATAAGACTGGACTAAAATCCCTCCCCTGTTATTCCATGTTTTCAGCCACGATGCTCATCCTTACGTTTGGAAATGTCGTCTTCTTGCTCCTCCAACCCCTTTTTTTGGGAGGAAAACGGCCACCCCACACGGAGAAAACCCTTGGGCTTGAGTCTCCCTGGTCAGGACAGAGCTTAAGCAGGGGCTTAAAGTTATTGCTGAGATTTTCCTGAGCAGAAACAGCTCCCAGAACTGGAGGCCTGGAGGGGTTGATAGATTTTTACATTAATAAAAAGACATAAATATTGATTCTGAGGGGGGTTTTCCCACCCCCAGGAGAGATGGATTGTCAGGTCTCCGGAGCCACAAAACGTCAGATTTTGGGGGAAAAGAGCAAAAATGATCAAAGTTTTGAGGTTTAGCAGAACAAAAAAAAAAAAAGGTGAATAGAGGGGCAAGAGTTATTGATATAAATAAAAGGGTTATTGATATAAATAAAAGCTCCGTTAGGATGTAGCTCTGCTCTGCACCTGATCTCCAAACTGATGAGGGACAAGAGAACTCATACAAGAGCTCTGCTGCAGTTTCATCCCAACTTGAAGGTAAAGCAGGGAAAAAAGTGGGAATGAATGGGAATTTCTGGTGGTTCATCACCAGGCCAATATCAACAGTGAAGGATTTGTGGGAATATTTCCTTTGGAAGTGAAGCGGGGGGCGGGGGGGGGAAGAACAACCTGATTTCCTGGGAGAATCTGCAAATAAACGACAACACCCAGATTTTGCACTTGTACATAAAATTTACAGGGACTTGCAGAACATGGAGAGATTTAAAATGTACATAAACCAGAGGGGAAAAAAAACAACCCTGTTGAATGTGTTTTTGATGCATTTTAAATGCTTGTATGAGTTCTGTCTTAACAACTCCTTCAGCTGATCAGCGTTAGGGGACTTTCCAGAGCTTTAAACATCAGGTTATATCGTGATATCTCACCAAACAGGGAGGCAGAACTTGATTTTCTGTGTTCAAATGCGTTTCACTTCAGGGTAGAAACCAAGAGAAATACCAGATTTTTCCACTGAAAAAGGGGGGAAAACCCAATGCTTGGGAGACAAGGAATAAATGCCCTTAAAGGAGTCACCACGAGGAGGATTAAGGCAGCAGTTTAAGCCGCTGTTACTAGGATTGTGGCAGTGATTTCCATCCAAAAATCACTATTTTCAGGTGTTTAGAACTGGCTGAAATTCAGCATTTGATGTCTCGACCCTCGGAACTTTCCAGTTCTTTGAGAGGAGCCTTTAAAAAAAAATTAATAATAAAAGCTCAGAAGTGTTGTAGCCCAAATAACAAAAAATCACCCTTGTTTTTCTTTTTAATTCCCCATTTCCCATGATTTTAGCCCAGAATTTTCTCTGGGCTGTCGCAGCCTGACCCTGCCACGCTCTGGGTGGATATTTTGGGTACAAGAGGGTTTGTGACACACAACTTTGGAGTTTGTTGTCGCTCTCCCTGGGCTTAAAAAGCGCTGGATGGAAATTGCGAAAATCAAAATTGCTATTTATGGTGGGCTGTTTAACAGAAATCACGGCATGGATGTCCCAGAATTCAGTGGGATGGTTCCATTAACACGTGGCAGCTCCTTTGGCTGCTTCCTTAGGGATAGTTTGTGTCCTAAATATAATTTTCATCCTCAGAAACATCATTTCTCTGTGGTAAATGTTCCCAAGGTCCATAGTCAGTGGGATTATGGAATGGTTTTCAATGGAAGCTCCGCTCATCCTGCTGAATTTTGAGGCTGAAATGCAACTTTAGGCTTTTCCCGTGAGCTGCTGGAATTCCAGAGCTGCAGAGTCGAGGCTGACCCTCCATCCAGGTGTTTTCCAGCTGTTTTTCCTTTCCCACAAGACCCTGAGTTAGGGCATCAGCTGCATCCCAGAAGCCTTTTCCGTGGGAGCAGAGAGCAGACTCTGCATTCCCGGAGTGACTCCCAACCTCATCCATCCGCTCTCGCTCCCAGCGGGTGCCTCCGCGTCTCCCATTTTATCCATTTGGGAATACCACAGGGAAGGGGAGGAGGGCTGAGCTGCAGGAGCAGGTGGGAGAGGGAGTTGGGGGAGGTTTATTGGGAAGATCCTCGGGAAGATCCTGCGGGAGGAAGGGCGGGGGGAGTCCCTGTCTTATTTTTGAGCGCATTCTTGGCAATTTTTGGTCAAATTCCCGCTTTTCCTGCTGAAACGAGCTGGGTTTGCCACGCCAGGACTACGACAATGTGTGTGTATATGCATCAGGGCAGGTTTTATTCGGTTTATTCCCTTGTTCCGACACTACCCACGGGCTGTTGGTGTGCGTCTTCCAGGTACCACAATTCCTTGGCCATTCCCTCTCCGTTCATCACCGATTCCACAAACCTCATCAGGAGAAAGAAGGAAAAAATAAAAGAATTAAAAAAAAAAAAAATTACAGTTGTGGAGGAGTGTAACATATGTCAGTCCATTTTTTACAAAAATAAAATCATAAAAAAAAATAAAAATAAGAGTTTTATATTACTCTGAAATTTGTGCACAATAAATGGTCTTTCAGATCCTCGAATTAATTGCATTCTGGATTTTCTTTTATTCCCCCCCCTCTCCCCACCCCCTTTGTCCTGTAATTATTTACGATTCTTCTCTGTGTTCAGACTCGGGCTTAGTTTGTTAATATGTATAATTTAGCATTTCTTGCATTCGTATGTAAATAGGAGCAAGTATTGTAAACTATTTCATCGCTGGGGTCGTGGGTGTTATACATACACACATTTAGGACTGCAGTTTTTTGGTATAATTTTTTTGTATTGTAAAATAACAGCTAATTTAAAGCCGGAACGAGGGAAATCTTGGGAGGTCTGTGCATTTTAAATACAAATGTGAAGTACCTGTATATAAATAAAAGTAAATAATGCAAAATCTTTCCTCTGAAATAAAAAGTAGATGATCTGGTTAATTATTTTTTTTTTCCTTTATTTTTATTGATTTTGTTAAGGGGGGGAGGGCAGAAGAAGAAATAATTCCAGGTGTTTATTTAAAGGTTCCGGGGTGAGGGTGAGGTTCTTCCAGGGTGGATCTCAAGGGGTTCCTGCTACATCCGTGGAACTTGGGAGGAGGAAGGAGGGATGTGTCTCCCATCACTTTAAAGAATTAAAATAGTGAAATCTGTAGATTTTAAAGGTAGAGACAGTAGTTGAACAGTTTCCATTTTAATATATATTTTTTTTTTTATATATATATATATTTAATAGCCCATCACCCTCAGCCACACCTTCCCTCCGGTGCCTCAGGGAAGCCCTTGGTCCCTCATCTTCTCCATGGAAGTCTCTGGAGGGCAGTGGAAAGGAGGGACATCCCAAGGAGGTGTCAAAGTCTTCATGATCTTTAGGGTCTTTTCCAACCTAAATAATTCAGTGGTTGTAGAGAAAAAGGGGCTCGCCCTCCCTGCAGGTCATTTGGGGTGGTCAGGGCTGAAAGATGGGATCTGTTTGCTCCAACCTGCTCAGTGCTGGGGTCACGAGTCCCTCCTGTCGTGGTGTAACTGGCCCTTGGCTGGTTTGACTCGATGATCTTCAAGGTTTTTCCAGCCTAAATGATTCAGAGATTCCACTGTCCCAAAGCTCGGGGTTTAAATAGAATCATGGAATATCCTGAGCTGGGAGGGACGCACAAGGATCATCCAGTCCAGCTCCTGGCCCTGCACAGACACCCCAACAATCCCCCCCCCGTGCCCCAGAGGATCATCCAAACCCTCCTGGAGCTCTGGCAGCCTTGGGGCTGTGCCCACTGCCCTGGGGAGCCTGGGCAGTGCCCAACCAGCCTCTGGGGGAAGAACCTTCTCCTGAGATCCAACCTGACCCTGCCCTGGCACAGCTCCAGCCCTTCCCTGGGTGCTGTCCCTGGGCACAGGGAGCACAGCTGGATCTGTCCCTCCCGAGGCAGCTGCAGACCACCACCTGAACCCATCCCAGCCCCTTCCCTTTCTTACTGTCACTGATGATTTTTTCCACCAAACTTCATTTGAAAATCCCTGTGCCAGGGCCTCCCCACCCTCGCAGCCAACAATTCCCTCCCAGTATCCCATCTAACCCTGCCCTCTGGCAGTGGGAAGCCGTTCCCCCTTTTCCTGTCCCTCCATCCCTTGAGAAAAGCCCCATTCCAATGTGCTTTGAGCCATCGGATCTGCCCTCCCCGGACACCAGAGCACCGCTTTGGCGAGTGATTTTGCAGCTTTATCAAAGGCTGGAGCCAGCTGGTGTTCCACACACACACAAAAGCTGGGAGAGCCCGTCTCCTACCCCCGGGATGCCAGTTTGCAGCACTTCCCAGCATCCAGGATCCGAGTCCTGCCGGGACACAGCCCGTGGTTCTCCATTTATTTTCCTGTCTCTCCCCAGCTCCGAAATTAAGCCCTGCTGGGGTGGACAGAGTCAAACCTGACATTTGTGAGCCGTGAAGGTTTCAGTCGCTGCCACCTCCCTGTTCCATTGTGCTGCCTCATCCCGTGGCATTCAACTGGGACGCAAAGCCCAGTTCCCAGCAATTGCTGAGCAGAGAATTCCAGGTTGGGAGCACAGTGTGAAATG
The DNA here is from genome assembly GCA_013396775.1 of Cephalopterus ornatus. Classification (NCBI taxonomy): domain Eukaryota; kingdom Metazoa; phylum Chordata; class Aves; order Passeriformes; family Cotingidae; genus Cephalopterus; species Cephalopterus ornatus. Next base: position 18,152 of record VZRE01012166.1, read on the forward strand.
AAAGGGGCAGAGGGGGTGGGTTTCAAGCTGTTTTCAGCTCATTTTGGACAGCAGGATAAAACACAGGGATGGGGGAGTGTCTCATCCCTGCTCTGGTTTGTGTTGGAGCAAAGAAAAGAGAAAGGAAAGGGAAGGAAAATGGAAAGGGGAAGGAAAATGGAAAAGGGAAGGAAAATGGAAAAGGGAAGGAAAATGGAAAAGGGAAGGAAAATGGAAAAGGGAAGGAAAATGGAAAAGGGAAGGAAAATGGAAAAGGGAAGGAAAATGGAAAAGGGAAGGAAAAGGGAAGAGGGAAGGAAAANATCTGTTTAGAAGATAGATTTTGAACAGTGGCGTTAATCTTCACATGAAATATGAGATTTATCTTGACATTTCTAGGTCCTCAAAATTAATCACATACAAGAAGGGAGGAGGAGAGAGGAGAGGAGAGGAGAGGAGAGGAGAGGAGAAAAGGAAAAAGGAAAGGGAAGAAGGAAAGGGAAGAAGGAAAGGAAAAGTTAAAGAAGGGAAGAGAGTGTGGAGGTTTCCCAGGGCACTGTGCACACCCAGGGTGATTCTCTTTCCCATCTCCTGTCATTAATGAACACCTCTGGGTAAGTAGCCAGAGAGGGGTTTGCCATCCAGCTTTTCTTCCCAGAAGCCTTAAATACCAACCAGCTACAGGAGGAGTTGGAGGCAACTTAAAATCTCATGAAGAACCAACCCATTTAACTCCCCCAGAAAGGCTGGACTGGAGGATGGGAGGTGTTTCTCCAACCCAAACAAAACTGGGGCAGCACTTGGATGGTTCCACATCCCTGGATGGTAGTAAATCATCTGTAGATACAGTGAAAGCACCAACATTTCCTTTTTTTCCCCCATTAATGGGAAGCAGGGAGGAAACAGAGGTTTACAAATGATCCAGAATTCCACAGCTGAGGCATTGCCACTTGGGCAAAAGGAATTTGCAGAGGTTCTCGCGTTTCTCCCTAGGGTTTTTTGGTTTCTGAACCGATTAAGCAGCAGCAAAACAGGAGCTGGAGGGACAAAATGGAAACCCTGAGATGTTCTCAAAGGTGAAGCAGGTGAGGGGAGGTCTAATGAGATGCCTGATGGCACCCTGCTGAGGGGTTTTTTGGTTGGTGGAGGTGCTTTGGGACACGGGTGTCCCCGTCACCAGAGGTGGGATGAGCTCCCAGAGTTCCTGTTTGCAGGGATGGCTGGGAACAGCAGCACCTCGCCAGCCTGGATCTGCAACACAACCAGACCCAGCACCCTCAGCCACGTGATTTTGGGACACCATCATCACCCTCTGGCAGCTCTGAGGTGAGGCCTGGGGTGTCCTGGAGGGACTTTTTCCTCCTCAGTGACTCCAGAGACTCAGGGATGACGAAGTCGGGATGAGGGATCTGCACTGGGAATGTCTCAGGGGAGGTAAAAATCTCAAAGAGGGAGATCTGGTGGTTCAAATCACAATGAAATGGGATTTTTTTAGAAGGGATGGAGGGACAGGCCAAGGGGGAATGGCTTCCCACTGCCAGAGGGCAGGGTTAGATGGGATATTGGGAAGGAATTCTTGGCTGGGAGGCTGGGGAGGGCCTGTCCCAGGTTGGGCAGAGAAGCTGTGGCTGCCCCTGGATCCCTGGAAGTGTCCAAGGCCAGGTTGGAGCAACCTGGGACAGTGAAAGGTGTCCCTGCCCATGGCAGGAGGTGGAACTGGATGATCTTTAAGGTCCCTTCCAACCCAAACCATTCCAGGATTCTGTGATCAGCTGCAGGATCAGGCCCTTCCTTCACCCTTCACTTCCCCATGTTCTTGGTTCTTCCTCAGACCTTGGGCGTGTCCCAGAAGCCACATCTGCAGGGAATTTAGCAAAAAAACCACTGACTGGGTCACTCAGGCTCCATCAGGGAGGGCAACAACTTGCTCCTCTTTATTCCTTTGCTGCTGCTGAGAAGCTTGGGATGCAATTCCATGAGCTCAGAGCCTGCAGGAATGGAGTTGTTTCTGATCTCACCCCACTGGTGGTGAGGGTGGGATTTAACCTTTCCTGGTCCTCACAGTGAGCCCTGGATTTGATTTGGAAGTGTGGATTGTGGCAGCTGATCAGGAAGCATCATCATGTTTGGGAATTAAGGTAGAGCACGGAGATAACTCCGGTGTCCCTGTCTCCCCACCCATCCCACCGGCAGTTTTTCCAGCTCTGCTTCCCAGTCTGCAGCCACAACGTGCCTCCAACAGCCTGACTGCCAGGATTCCCACTGGCACGTTCCCTGGGATCCCTGTTCCCACCACAGATCATTTCCGCTCCTCCTTAGGAAAAAAATATACCCCAAACACAAAGTGCCGTGAACATTTTCCACGGCGGAGCCGATTCTGCAGCGCTTCCCTTCGTCAAAGATCCGCTGTTCCTGCAGAAATCCAGCGTTTTATTGACCATGGTGAGATTCCTCCAACCCTGTCAGCACTCCAGCACCGTTTTCGTGGAGATAACGGGTGGGAAATTGTTGTTTCTGGTTCAAATGTCCCCTCTCAGCACTTCAGCAGCAGCTGCAGGGTTTCACTCGTGCTGTGTCTGCACTCACAGAAAAATGGGAATCCTGGATCTCTGTCAGGTCCCATCTCCAGGCCTCTCCTCCAAACTCCCAGTGCTGCCCCATGCCCTGCTCTGTCACGGAATCATGGAATTCTTTGGGTTGGAAGGGACTTTAAAGCCCATCCAATGCCCCCCTTTCCCATCATGGACACCTTCCACTATCCCAGGTTGCTCCGAGCCCCATCCAGCCCATCCTGGGGGCTACAGAGGTTGTAGGACCTTTTCTCTGGGAATGTGGGAAAATCACTCCACCTGCTCTTGCCTCACAGTTTGATGTCTGTGAGTGGTGGAGGGAGTGAGGATCAGTTTTGTTGGGGGCACTCAGTGTCCTCCAAAACCAGGCCCAGGCCTGGAGATGGGATGGAAGTGGGGGTCAGGCAAAGCTCTTTCCAACTGTTTGTGGTTCTCCTGCTCCAAAATCTGTTCACCCTAAATTCAGGGTGATTTCCAGGCTTTCCTGAAGCATCCCAGAGCAGGGATGCTCCAACCAGCCCCACATCGATCCCACCAGGATCAAGGAGCAAGGACAGACCCTGTGACCATGGAATTCCCATCAGGGAATCCCGAGGTCTCCTCCAAGGCCAGGGCCCCCCTGAAGCCCAGCAGCTCCTGTCACCCCATCACCAGCTGGTCCTGGACTGTCCCCACCAGCTTTCTGGGAGCTGACCTTGGTCAAGGGCCATCTCCAAGATCCAAGGAAAACACCTCAGACCTGCAGCACTTTCCCAGCACATTTCAGGTTCAACTGGCTGCAACTTTCCCAGGAATTTTCCTTTGGTTCAGCCCAGGCTCTGAGGAGAATCCAATCCATCCCTGACCCCCCCCAGGCTTTGCTCCTCTTCAGCTGTTTCGGCCCTGCATGGAGGCAAATGTGATTTTGGGGACGCAAACATGATTTTGGGGAAGAAAACACGACTTTGGGGAGGAAAAGCCACAACATTTCTGTGTCCAGCCTTCAACTCCCTTTGTGTTTAGGAACCGCCTTGAACTCCACGTGCTATTTTTATACAAATTTCATCTACATTTGTTTTCTAGAGATTCCCCCCCACCCACCCAAAAAATTGGCAGGAAAACATTCCATTTGCCTCTCATCGATTTTCCTGTGATTTTTTTTTTTTTTTAAATTTGCCAAAAATAGCTCCCAGATGTTCATGGCATGAACTGAAGTCTCCCTTTCTGGCATGAACCGTCACCCTCCTCCTCCTCCTCCTCCATCTCCCTCCTCCAGTGCCTGCTGCGGGGGTGGAGCACCACCGGTGGCTCCCAGTTATTTCCACCCACTGGGTCTCGTGGTGGCATCTCCTCATTAGTGGCTCCATGTGCCCTAAATTGCTGGTGCAATTATGCCCATCCCCGTTAGATCTTGCATTGCCTCCCTCTTCCTGGTGGGACCAGCTTGGAGCCAAATATTCCCCAAATTGCTCCCAAACCTTTGCAGTCTTCATCCCCACAGGCAGCACAAGGAATTGTGTGGGGCCAAGTCCCCTTTCCTGGTGACATTGATGTCTCTCTGTGCGACAGCGACAGGACCCAGGGAAGAGCTGGAGCTGTGCCAGGGCAGGGTCAGGTTGGATCTCAGGAGAAGGTTCTTCCCCCAGAGGGTGGTTGGGCACTGCCCAGGCTCCCCAGGGCAGTGGGCACAGCCCCAAGGCTGCCAGAGCTCCAGGAGGGTTTGGATAATGCTCTCAGGGATAGGGGGGATTCTTGGGGGTGTCCTGTTGGACTGGATGATCCTTGTGTGTCCCTTCAGGATATTCCATGATTCTGTGATTCCAGCCAACCTGCTCATCTGAGCCCCACCACAATTCCAACCCCACCCAGAACATCCCCCTGGTTCTTCCAGCTCAGCACCATCCTGGACATCCCTGCACAGACATCCCGGCACTGCAGGTGGGATCGGAGAGGTCAGGAAAATGCATGTGTGCTTTATTCATGGATATGTTGGAATATTTTGATGTACAGAAGAGAGAAGTACAAGTTTGAGCCCAGGATGGGCTGACACCCACCCACCCCCCTCCCCTGGTGCAGGGGTTATTGCTCCAGCACCAGGTCCCGGCCCTGGATCTTCCCTCCCTGCTCACATTCCTTCTTGGAAAACGATGTCCATGAGGACATGACGTGATGTCAACATGGGTTTGTACACTCACAATATTTCCTGGGCTCTCAGGGCTGTCAGACCCCTGGGAACGGTGCCAAGCAGCCAAAAAATTAGAGTTCTGTGGCCACAGAAAGTCTGGCTGGTTCTTGAATTATTTTTTAAATTATTATTATTATTATTTTTCCCATGACACTTCTTTGTGCTTATGGAAGTCCCCAGGAATGGAGTAATTCCTAAAAAAAAAAAATTGTCTCCCCTTTCTCTCTCTCTCTCTTGGCTTTGCTCAGTCCTTTGCCTTGACAAGCAGCTTTGGGGGTTAAAGTGATTTAAAAGTGAAGATCCAGGTTTTGCTTCACAGAATTCAGCAGGGATGGGATTTCATCCCAAAAAAATCACTGGCTTTTCACAGGGGAAAAGCAATGGCATGTGCACACACGTGTTGGTGGGTGGGAGGGGTGGAATCAGGATCACATTTCTGAGCGAGGCTCAGAGGTCACCCTTTCTTTTTGCAGAGTTTGATTCGTGAACAGGCTTGGAGGGAGAATCCACATCAAATATTGGTGAAAAGGGGAAAATGATCGGGGAGAAAGCCATGAAGGTTTGGGGTTTGTTATTTAATTCCCACCTGCCTGGCTCTTTCCTGCTGGGTGAGAGGCTCCTTGCTCTGTGCCCCACTCACTTTATTCCAAAGTGTCCTTGGAACCCCTGGAAGGGCTTGGGACAGTACTTGAAGGACAGGAGATGGGAACTGAGGGTCTCGTTCACCTGTGATGCTTAGAGCCAACAAATCCTAAGGAGCCCTAAAAGAAAGATATCCCTGGAAGTGACCAAGGCCAGGTTGGACAGGGCTTGGAGCAACATGGGATAGTGGAGAGTGTCCCTGCCCATGGCAGGGGGTGGGAATGAGTGATCTTTGAGGTCCCTCCCAACCCATTCCATGATTCTGTGATATAAATCCAGGGGAAATGATGACGCTTCTCACTGAAATTGTTAGAAACCATTTAAGACAAACCTTCCAAAAAGTGTAACCAGACCACTGGTGCTGCTGTGGGGCAGGGTCCTGCACTAGGTGACCTCTGGATTCTCCACAGCTATTTTCCACAGCACCAGCCTGAAAGGAGAGGTCAGGTGGGGCTTCCAATCATCCCAACCACCCAGAAAAACTCTTCCTCCGCTGGATGAGAAGGAAATGGCCAAGTGGCACTTCAGCATCACTGGAACCGAGTCGTGAGAGCCTCAGGAGTGGGTGCTCCTGGAGAGCAGCTGCCACTTGTGTCCCCACCCTACATTAAAGGTTGGTGGAGACGGGCTGGAATATGTGGAAAAGCAGGGAATGACCGCAGGACTGGGAAGGAAAGGGCCACAAGAAGGCAACTCCCAGCATGACCTCACGGAGCCAAGGTAGTTCCTTGCCTTTGAAGGGCTGAGCATCAGGGTTTTGCTCCCCTGCCAACCGTGGCTCAGAGGACACGAGTTTTGCAGGGTTGGGCTTGTGTCACTTGCTCTCCCAGAGGACACTGAAGTCCTGGATGAAGGGGAAGTGTTCACAGCAACTCCGTCCATGGATATGGCACTTGGAAAGGACTTTCCTGGAGCTCTCCCTCCCTGCCTGCTTCCCTGACCTGGGTGAGCCTCTTGGCCATGAAGTTCTCACGTGGAAGTCTCAGCTCGGGGTGGGACTTGGTACCCTGGACACAGGCCTTGGATCTTGGCATGTTCCTCTGCACAGCCCTGGGTTAGGAAAACCAGGAACTTTGGATAGGATGCACCAGGAGGATTTCTGTCCGTGTCTGACACACCCACAGGTGTTCAGCTCCCAACAAAGAGAGGTTCCATGCTGGGCCAAAACCCAAGGAATCTGCTGCAGTTTCCCAGCAAAATCTGCAGCAGAAAACAACGGGAGGTGTTCTGCAGGGAATGGGAATAAAAAGCACTGGATTCTGCTGTGTCAGCTGCTGCTAAGCCTTTCCACGGATCCAAACACTAAGGAACTAATGATGCTCCTTGGAGGAGCACAACCCGAGGGATAAATGGGCTGCTGCAAATCCCAGGCCCAAATATTCCAGGAGGATCTGAGGCTATTCCTGTGCCTCCCATGGCAACCTCCCATGGATCAGCATTTATCCTGGGAAACCTTCTCACCCTTCCTTATATCCTCTTTCCTGGCTTGATGTAGGAAGGGGCTCAGCCCCCCAGGAAGGCACTGGGACTCCTCAGCTCCAGGGAAGACCTTGGAATGCTCAGGTAGCCCAAAGTCACACCGGAGCCATCCAAGACACCCCAGAAATATTTGTCCTCCCCTCCCTCCAGCTCTGGCTGCAGCTCAGTCCAAAGGGTCACTTCCCTTTGTTCGGGTGACCTCTTGGCTGAAGAAACAGGACCTGGCAGGAGGAAAAGCCCTTCACCTGCTCACCTGGACACAAGTGGCCTCGGACAGTTCTCCAGGGAGGGGAAACCACAGCAAAGCACTCCCTACGCATAGCATGATCCATGAAATGGCCTGTCCACAAATTAGATTGATATTTCTGTCCCCAGGGTGGTATCTAGAAACCTTTCCTTATCTATTTCTTCCCAGGAAAACCGATGAAATCCCTTGGCTGAAGACAGAGATTGATGGATGCACAGGCAGCACATGAGAGTGGGTTGTGTAGGGCTCACACGTTGCTCCCTGATGGAGAAAGCTCAGCTTGGAGTGGGACAGCACTGGCCTCTGGTTGTTTAGATGTGACAAAAAAAAAACCCCCGCCCCAAACACTTGAGAGGACCAGAGGATTGAGATTCTGGGATCGGGACACGAAAAACCAGCCGGGAACAAAACGCAACACACGTGTTTCTTCCTGAACACCAGCAACACATGACACATGTTTCCGCAAAAAGGAGGGCCCCAGGGGCGGGTGGCAGCTGGGAGATACATGCTGGTTGTACTCTGCTTTTCCAGAGGGTGGAGAATCCCTTCCAGCCAGTTCGGAGTGTGGTGACTTGGTCCACCCTGGAGGTGCTTCAGGTTCCTCTCCGGTGAACAAACCCAACAACCTTCTCACCACTGCTCTGGTTTCTTCAGTCTGAAGGAACCAGGTGGGTTGTCCTTCGGGTCCTGAGCAACCCTGGAGACAGTCTGAGCTCCACATCGCTTGACTTATCCTGTCAAGAGTCCCCCCAGCACGAGTCAGGGCTTCAGGAAACCTCCTGACAGCTCCTCCATCCATCCAAAGTCTTTTCCCTCCTGGATGGGGCAGGCAAAAACATCTCCTTTGCAGCTCCCATGTCCTGGATCAACTCTCTCCTTCCTCTTTTCCAAGGGGATTGTCCACGGCTCCAGCCCCATCCACAGAGAGCTGGAGAGACAACAACCAAGCTGTGGGGTGGGAAGGACCAAGGATGAGCTGGTTGTCGACGATGCTGATTGTAGAAAATCAAATAAACTGGCAGAGGGATGAGGAGGAGGAGGGAGGGATGCCCAAATCTCACCTCTCCCTCCCATCCCCTCCCTCCTCCCGAAGAAAGTTACTGCTCTGGTTGTTTTGTAAAGAAACCAACACAAATTGAGTCTGTGCCCGGCGTGTTCCTGCCCTGCCTCACATCCCAGAGAGGCTCAGCACGGCAGGAGTGAGGAGAGGCCACATCCAGAGCGGAGAGGCTGCCCAGGGGGCAGGGGCTGCTGGGCTGGAGGTCCCTGAGGACAGACGGGTGGAGCCCCGGAGGAGCCGCTCCTCCCCTGCCACCTGCAAGGGAAAGGAAAAGCGTGAGAGGGGTGATCATGGAATCACGGAATGGGTGAGGTGGGAAGGGACCTTAAAGATTATCTCCTTCCAGCCCCCTGCTGTGGGCAGGGACACCTTCTACTAGCCCGGGTTGATCCAGCCTGGCCTTGAACACTTCCGAGGGATGGGGCAGCCACAGATTCCCTGGGAATGTCATCCTAGCCTCTCACCACCCTCACAGGGAAGATTTGCTTCCCAATATCCCATTTGAACTTGCTCTCTGGCAGTTTGAAGCCATTCCCCCTTGTCCTGTCACTCCAGTCACTTGGAAATAGTCTCCATCTTTCCTGGAGCCCCTTCAGGTGCTGGAAGGCCACAATTAGGGCACCCCGAAGCTTCTCTTCTCCAGGCTGGACAATCCCAATTCTCTCAGGCTCTCCTTACAGCTCTATCCCTCTGATCATCTTGGTGGCCCTCCTTGGTCCCTAAATCTGAGGATTTAGGGCTCGGGGGCTGTGCAGCCCCCAGTGTGTTCATGAGCAGAGGGGCCAGGCTTATTCTGAGCAGCCAAACTGCAGCCTGGAGGTGAGCTCAGCTGGGCAGGAGCTCCTGGTGGAGGTGGGGCTGTGCCAGGGTCACCTCGTGGACTCAGAGCTGGTTTGGGCCCTGGTTGGAGGTGTCTTTGTGTGAGGGGGGTGCCAGGGTGCCCACTCAGGTCAAGGGCTGGCCAGTGGCTTCACCTGGCGGCCTCAAAGGTGGAGATGTCATGGAATCACAGAATGGTTTGGTTTGGAAGGGACCTTAAAGATCATTTCTTTCCAACTCCCTGCCACGGGCAGGGACACCTTCCACACCTATCCCAGTTTGCTCCAAGCCCCACCCAGCCTGGCCTTGGACACTTCCAGGGAACCAGGGGCAGCCACAGCTTCTCTGGGCAACCTGTGCCAGGGCCTCACTTGTATCTCTCAGAGGTTTGGGGAGCACCAGCTACAGGGAAATCCTCCGGATCTCCCGGATCCCAAGTTTATGGCCTGATAAATATCCCTCCTGCATTCCAGTGCCCTGGAAAGCAGTGAAGGGAACTGAGGCCACTTCTCCACCTCCCCAGCCTGCTGCTCTGTGAAAACAGGGTGGTAGGGAGGCGAATCGGGTGATTTTTCCCAGCGAAAGGAACGGCGGAAAGGCTTAAAATAAGCCGTGTTGGGAAGCTCCCCGGAGGTAGCAGCGGCCCAGCCCGCAGCCCACGCTCGGTGCTTGGAGCCTGGTCCAAAGTGACAGCCTGTGTTACCTGAGCGTTCAGCAAATCAGGGTCACTGTTAATTATTCAGTGGTAAAAGAATTCAACCTGAAAATTACTCTGGAGGGGGGCGAGTCAAGGTCGCTTTGTTTCATTTAAAAGTAAAATATCGAGTGCCTCGCGCTGCCACCAGCAGCAAATGGATCTGCTGTTTGCTTCAAATCACTTCAGTTTAATATTATTTTGATAATAACAGTTTGCTGCCAGACTGGAACCTCTCCTCTGGCATTTTACAGTGCAGATCATAGTTAAGCCTCTGTGTTTTGACCTCCAGGATCCTAATCTAAGGGAGGAACTGTGCCCTGGGAAGGGGAAATGAGTATCTGAAGCTGCTCTGAAGGAGGGTGAGGAGCCGCGTCGGTGGTCCTGACTTCCCTTCTACATCCCTGAAAAATCCATGGATTTCCCGGGACTTCTGAAAGAAACATGGGGAAGGTTTGGGGAGGGAAGGTTTGGGAAGGGAAGATTTGGGAAGGTTTGGAAACATTTGGGAATGTTTGGGAAGGAGGTTTGGGAAGGTTTGGGAATGGAAGGTTTGGGAAGAGGAGAGAGGAAGGGAGGGGAAGTCCAACAGGCAGGAGGGCAGAGTGAGGGACTTGTAGCTCTGAGCTTGATGCTGGGGAAAATAAGCCAGGACATGCAGGAGAGGGTGAATCAAGGACTCCAGGAGGTGGAGGGGAGGTTGGGTGTCTGTGGCTGGAATGACACAGGTGGAAGAGGGAGCTGAACTGAGGGGGATGGGAGACGGCACAGACACAGCCCAGAGTCTCCAGGGGCCGGTCCAGCCCTGCCCTACCTTGGTGGGCTGGAGGTGCTCCAGGATATTCTCTCTGAGGGTGGCCACGGCCCTGTTGGCGTTTCGCTCCTGCTTGTACATCTGTGTGGTGGGGGGGATGGAGGGGGCCGCAGCTGAGCTCAGGTACGTCCCGTTGCCAAAGGCCTGGATGGCGTTTTCTTGGGAAAAGAGATGGAGAAAAGGGCTGTCAGAGCGAGGCAAAACATCCCTTCTCCGGCCTCCTTTGTCTGCGCCACCCAAATGCACCTCTGAGGTAGTCTTCACAGCTGCTCTGTTGGCAACCGGGGAGCTGGGCACCTACAGACTCTTGAGGAGCAGGACATCTCCGTGCCCCCAGTCCAAAGAAGGCCCCCCAGGGTGCAGGGGTGCTGGGGGTACTCACGGAGACAGACGTTGTTGGTGAAGAGGTGCAGGAAGGTCTCACACTCTTCCTGCCGGTTCCCGCTGGCGTTGCAGGTGCACCAGGGAGCGATGCTGGACGTGGAGTTGTCGATGTAGTTGGGGGTGATGGGGCTGCCTGCAAGGGGGGGAGGGGTGAGGAAGTGTTACCACAGGGTCAGTGAGATCCCCCCCAAGCTGCTCTCTTGTGTTACTCTGCTCTCAGCCTCGGCCAAAGCCCCCTGTGATGGCAGCACAACCCTCCCAGCGCTGCTGTCACGGGTCTGGTTTGCTCCCAGGGAGGAGAAAAGTAGAAGTCACAACCCTTTTGGTCACCCCACCACCACCAAAGCTTTCAATCAATTAGAGAGTGCTCTCAGTCCAAGGAATGGGCATTTTATGGGAGTTCAGGTTCTCTAAGAACGTTCATAGAGTCACGGAATGGTTTGGGTTTGGAGGGACCTTAAAGATCATCTCATTCCACCCCCTGTCACAGGCAGGGACACCTTCCACTAGCCCAGGGTGCTCCAGCCTGGCCTTGGACACTTCCAGGGATCCAGGGGCAGCTACAGCTTCTCTGGGCAACCTCACCCCTCTCATAGCGAGGAATTCCTTCCCAATATCCCATCTCTCCCTGCCCTCTGGCAGTGGGAAGCCATTCCCTGTGTCCTGTCCCTCCATGCCTTGTCTCCAGTCCCTCTCCAGCTCTCCTGGAGCCCCTTTAGGCACTGGATGGTGCTGGAAGGTCTCTCCAGAGCCTTCTCCAGGCTGAACATTCACAAACTTTCAGGTGAGGCAGCCCCAGGGCAGAGCAGAGCGGGACAATCCCCTCCCTCGCCCGGCTGGCAACGCTTTCCCTGACGCTCCATCCCTTTCTCTCCCCTCCCTCCCACCACTTTTTTATTTCTTTCTCTCTCTCCACCTCACATTTTACTTTCGTAATTTAATAAGGCCTGATCTGAGCCCCCCATACCGATGATGCCAGTGTAGGCCAGCAGACAGGCAGCGTAGCTCTCCCTCCGGCACCCGCTCGCAGACTGCAGGGACGGCTGGCAGTTCAACTGGAACTCTGCATAGCGGGACCTGGTGGAATCCACAGCACAAAATGGGATGTGTTAGCACAGATTTTGGGGGGGGAAAAAAAAAGATATAACACCAGCCCGCTGGTGGTGTCTGTAAAATCTTTTGGTGTTGCTAAACCAGCTCAAACTAATAGAATTTTACATTCGCCCACCCCAACAAACCCAGGAGTAGTTTTTGAACAGGTTCTTCTGCAGTTCGTGTTTTAATAGGATTCCTCTGGGACTACAAGAGAGGTCCAGTCTTGGGAGGAATGGTTGTTCTCTGCTGCGTGAGGCTGATTTTTGAGGGAAAAGCTGTTGCTGGCAGGGCGGGAATTCATTCTGTGTTTGTCGTTTTTATCTTTGCTTAAAGATCCCCAGCCTTCATTTTTGTGCTCGTTTGTTGGAACAGGGAATCACCCTGGGCCAGTTTCTCTCTCTGAAGACTCTAAACGTAGCTGAAGTCACCTCAGACCAAGAGGAATGGCCAAAGGCTCAGGTATGCAATGTTCTACCCATCACCAGGGCTGCTGCAGGAGCCCATTCCCAGGAGAAGGTTAGACCCTCTGGAGCCTGTGGAGCAGCTAAGTCCAGCTGCCAACCAGTTATTTGCCACTTAATTCTTTGGGGATGAGGCAGTTTTTGAAACATGGTGGTGTTTGGATATTGTAGGATATCTGAAACATCTACACAGGCCTTTCAGGTAGGACCTGATGGAGATGCAGCTCCATCTGAACAGGCATCCCATGGGCAGGTAGGAAGGGACCACAAACACTCCTGAAACTTGAAGGCAGAGCCCTTTTGATGACAACCTGCAGTGTCTGAACTGTGAACCGACCTCAAAACGTTTGCTCTGCCTGGGAAACCTCGGAAAAACCGAGCATGTCGCTCCTCCCAGACACCTCTCTCTTCCAGACATTTTGTTGGTGTTCCTGGTCAGGGTCAGGATTCCAGCTTGCACTTCCCTGCCCAATTCTCTCCTCCTCTCCAGCCTTCTCCTTTTTGTTTTTCCCTCTTCTTTGTTCCCATATTTACCCCACACCAACCCCTTTCTCCTGTGACACTAGGAAAACTCTTCTTGCCCAAAAACTTGCTGCTTTTAGAGGAGGGAGATGCTGATGGCACATTTTATATAATTTGATATAATCCATGTCAGCAGAACCCACCCTTCCAAGCTGGGAAATCCGGCTGGGAAGGAGCTGCAGGAGGAGGACTTGCAGGGCAGGCAAATGGAGTATTTTACTCCATTTCTTTATGATTTATTCCTCGTGGTTTCTGCACTGCTGGCTCTGACCAGGTCACACATCAACCCCTTGCTCCTGCTGTGCCTCTGGAGGATATTTTACATTATATATTCAGAGACCGAGGGAGCAGATAATTAACAGCTGTGCTGGGGCAGGAAATGGTTTCCAGCCTCCTGGGGGGCAACAATCGCCCCTTTGAACCTCTTCCTCCCCTCTGGGACCTCTTGTCTTGTTAAGGAGAGGGCAGTTAGTTCCATTTCAGATTCCAGGATCAATCTTCCGTTTCAGACTGCCTGGGTCCCAGGGGACATCTGAGCCAGGGCTGGGGCGGCTCAGGGACTTTGCATCATTCTCAGTTGTTGTCCTTCATCCATGTTTCTGGGGTGCACAGGGATGTTTGTCCCAGCCCAAACTTCCAAGAGGATGTTGCTGCTCTCACCTCCCTCTTGCAAAAAACCAGAATATTTTAATTGGAATTTAAGGATGATGGGCTGGTAGGGAATGGCTGCTGGAACTTCAGCTCAGGAAGTCCCAAACCCCACAATAATTAGAGTCTGGGATGAGGCTGGAGGTGTGTCCTACACTTTTTCTTGTGCTTTCCTTCTCCAGGTGCCTGCTCAGGGCTCCAGCTGCACCCAGGGCACCGGGCTGGGACCACCACGGTTGGTGCTGTTTTGGTCTCACATCTCCCACGGACAGATGGGCTCTGCTCCTGGGAGCTCTGTGTGGATTGGCCTTCTGGAATATCAAGGACTTTTTGAGAAATACAGGGGTGAAAATAGTACAGAAGAAGGAAAAAGGCAATGAGTGAGCACACAGGATGGGTTTGTGGGGTAGGATGGAAGCAGAGGAGCAAACCACACTGGCCACAGGTTGAGTGGTGGATCTGGAGTGACACTGAGACCCTGAGACTCCTTGTTGCAACCACTAGAGCTTAGAATTATGGAATGGTTTGGGTTGGGAAGGACATTAAAGATCATCTTGTCCCATCCCCCTGCCATGAGCAGGGACACCTTCCACTAGCCCAGGTTGCTCCAAACCCCGTCCAACCTGGCCTTGGACACTTCCAGGGATCCAGGGGCAGCCACAGCTTCTCTGGGCAACCCATACCAGGGCCTCACCACCCTCACAGGGAATATTTTCTTCCTAATATCCAATCGAAATCTACCCTCCTTCAATTTAAAGCCAGCCCCCCTTGTCCTGTCCCTCCATGTGGGATGCTCTGAACTAGGGGAGATGGACAGTGAGGAGATGGATCGGCTGCAAACACCCCACTCCACATCCCTGCTTGGCTCACACCTTCCTGAAGAAACCCATTGCACAGGATAGAGAGACTGAGATGCCAGGATTGGTGAAGACCATCCATGGATCAGGAGACCCAGCTTTGCCACCAAGACCCAGAGCAGGTCTCTTTTTAGGACCAACGCCAAAAAAACATAGAAAAGGTCTAAAAAGCTCCAGCACGAACATCTCCAATGTCCTCATGCTTGTGTAAGATACAAGGATATGTGTCACGGGAAGCAGCCACTGGAACAATGGCCTGTCAGTGGGATGTGGTGGGAGACCCAGCTTGGCCGCCGAGACCCAGAGCAGGATTTTTCTTTAGGACCAAAGCCAAAAAAAAAAACCATAGAAAAGGTCTAAAAAGCTCCAGCA